>CM035170.1:112751413-113069652 GCA_020205615.1 Panax quinquefolius | reverse complement strand
ATGTTATCTACAGGTCTTTGGAATAAGTGCCTCGGTAGGAGGTGCGAGATTGAAGGCGATTAAATGCATTTGAAACAAGCATTTACGGAGTTATCGCCGGAAGCTATGATGACATTCAACAGGGTTATCTCCAAGGATGAAACTCGAGGTTATCTCAGAGGTTGGGCGATATACTAGATGTGTGTTCTTTGGTTGAGGCGAACTTTCGGTGGTATCAAGGAATGGATGGGAATTGTCTTCCGGGGTTATCTCCGAAAGATGAATCATATACTGCAATGTTAGTACGGTACGCAGAAAATTTTGAGTGTCTATAGATGCCTCTCTTTATCATATTCATGCAATGCAAGGCATGGATAGGATAAAGAATCCTAGACACTTGAAATGCAACAAGATAAAAATGATGCTATCTTATGACTGCGGCATGATGCAAATGCATGATGCGTATAGATTATTGTATTGTTTTCCATCCCGATGGAATGATTTAGAGTTCCCTATTAATCCCTAGGGGGATGACAATCGGTGATGTCTTGGACATGCGATCCAAGTCTTCAAGAATGTTGGCGTTGGGGTTATCACCAAAGTCCGGATCTTTGATATGGACTTTATTTAGAAGATGTCCCTCTCACGTATGCGAGAGATGCGTGGGGATAAAGTTTTATGCATTTGAGGATGTGTATAACATATACCATGATCCTGTCGGAGTTACTACCAATAGTATGTATTATCAGGGCTACCTGACCTTCGCTGATGTGTGTATCCCCGGATAGATCCTGTTGGGCAAATTATCGAGGAGCTTTCGGCGTTCGTTGATGTGTATCAATGATTTCTTTACATTATGACCCCCATAGAACATGTCAAAGTTTCTTGACCTTCATTGGCGCATATATCAATAGTTGAATTGCGTTTGTGATTTCCATACCAAGGAAGGTTATGGATAAGTGCAGCGATGGATGAGATCATCGAATGGCCTCACGATGCTTTGATTGGTTTACTTGCTATCGGTTGAAATGGCGTTAAGGCTGCTTGACCTTCATTGACACGCGTACATCAATGGTTAAATTACGCCGTTGTAACCCCCACCGGGGATTCGTTCATAGATGAATAATACATTTTAACCCCCTTGATGATCGTGGATGAGTGAAAGTGCGCATTCGACCTGGCATAGGGATACTTTATCAATGATTGAAATTGGTACTTGTGACCCCCATCGAGGAACACGTCTTTTAGGGTTACAACCTTGTTTTTGGCATCCGGACACGTGTGGGGTATTGCCAAGCATGATTTGCAAAAGGAGGTCCGAGTATAGTATACCTTGCATTAGACGAATACCGATAAAGTGACATGTGAAAGCCAAAGTTTGGCCGTGAAAACCAAGATTTGAAGCTATTCCGCAATCACACAGAGGTTTTATTCTGATTTGGCCTTTTCATCTTGTGAAACCTCGTTTGCAGACTTCAAGCTAGAATCGGTAGAAGGGTGGGACCCATGTAGAGTCTTTGTAAGTACCTGGCTGCCCATGAGTGGACTGTAATATTGAACCGTGGCTATGAAATGCCTGCGAGTTGCTTTCATAAGTCACTTTTTAGTTAGTTGTGAAGGAAACTGAGAGCACTTCTTGAGGATACGCTAAGTTAGAGGCGACTTTGCACATTCCGCCACCATACAAGTGCTCTACCACACTATCACGGTAGCGATATGTATGTATTTTTTTCGGTTTCCATCTATTGGAAAATGACTTATCACATGAAATGCATTTAGACATATAGTAATTAATATGTCATGTTGATATGACTTGATAAAAATATTCAACATAGTAAATGTTAGTATTATACCATGTTGAACATAATGATGTGAAAAAAAATTTAACTTTTGAAACAATCAATTGACATCTTTTAGTGTCATTTCTTATCCTGTTGAGGACAAATGAGTAAAGGTAGAAAAGTAAAATAATCTGTAATTAGACTACACTTACGGATTTTTTACAATGATGTATTAATGCATGTAGGATGTATATGATTTGAGGTAGGTGTCTTCTTGAATGGCCATCTAGTCATTACTATGTGCGCGTGGATAGTCTTATTTACAAAGGGGACTATGGAAAAATTTTCCAAAAGCGTAGGCATTGGGTAGTCATACATTTTAACTCTCTTTCAGAGGCGTATGTTAAAATAATGCATGCATACATGTAGTCATAAAATGCATTTTGAAAAGCTCGAGGTTAAACATTACAACACCTTTTCTCGAGGCAATTTGGAGACTTGTTGTGCGAGATATTATGGATCCGGATCAATAGAGTAGTTCCCATAGGACCACTTCGGTGTATAGAAGGGCACACGAAGTACCTCAACCCGTTATGTTAGACAGCTGCCTGGAAATCGTTTGGTGGAGTCGGTGATACGTCCCGATCCGGGTTGATGTGCATGGGATGTCGAGGATGAGAGAAGGATGTTCCAGTTGTGGACCCCGCTCCTGCTGCATCTATTCCCCATAGGAATTTTCCAGGCATTCAGGTGGCGAACCCAGAGCATCTGGGCGATTTGAGTCGACACCCTTCAGTTTACTTGCACGCAAACGAGGTTTAAAGTTAGATCTTAATCTTCCTTATTTCCAATTGATGAGGAGTAAAGATTTTGATGTTGATCGCATTTGATGTAGGTTCGACTTTATCTGACCTCGAGGCGGTTAGAAACATCCACTCTATGTATCGAAGCTGCATGATGACTATAAAGCGATTATCATACATGGTGAGGATTCAAGGCGTTCTTTTCCATTCTTCCCCGCCGTTGTCCCTGGGGTTACCTTATGGCATTGTCTGAGCGCTGGTTTCACCAGACTCAATCACTCCATTTGCTAGATTATGAGGTGATGATGACGCCGATGGATTAACGGTTTATCACAGGTATGGAGTTTGGAGCAGCGATCACGATTGCCTTACTCTGAGATATTACCCGATCGCCGTCCCATCCTTGTTAGGAGTTTTCAAAGAGGCGCCTTAAGGGTAGGGCCCATGCGTGTAGGTTCTTTAAGCGTAGATTCTATGAATGGGCCATTGAGTGAGCCCATACTCCGATGATGTGAGTCGAGGATTGCATTCTTGACAATTATTCGATGATCATTAGGGGCTACTTCATAGCAGAAAACTCTTCTACGGTGTCCTTCACTTTGATCAGCGCCACTCGACATGGGGACCATATTGGAGAGTATAATTGGGGTTCCTACACCTTTTCTTATTTCCTTAGGGGAATGTCCATGCGCTCATAGGTCTTAACTGAGGCTTGGTTAGGATTCTACCGGTTTCTGCTGGTGAGTACTTCTCTTATCTTTTCCCATGTACAAGTTAAGAGTGTTGGAAAAGCGGATGTTTGCCTTTGTTTTGGCAATTTTGGGCTATAAAAGGCTCCCATGTTTGCGTCCGTGGAGTGTATTAGGTTTAGACACCTATCCACGAGGACGAAGATGGCATCATTCCATACTGGTGAAGGTCCCTATTGCTGAGGATTTCACTCATTGTCGGCTACAGCTGGAGTTGTTGATAGCGGATGTCATCACGTGGGTTCCCTACTATGGGGAGCATTTGAGCATTGGATTTGAGGATGGGTACCCGACTGGTGTCGATCACGTGATTTCCAACCGTAGGATTCCTCTCTTCACAGAAGGAGGATGGGAGCTCTACTTAGGAGAGCGTGCTATCAGGAGCACTATAGGAGAGATTAGGTATCGATCTTGCTTCTGTCAGCGTTATTAATTCATTTCTTAGTCACCCATCATTGATATCCCATTGTTGGGTGTTGATAGTTTTACATTATCAGAGGGTCCTTGGACTCAGGAGATATTCTAGCATTGGTGGTTCCCTCGTACCATTGAAGCCTGAGACCAGCGCTTAATCGGTTCATGGGGATATGGTTCCAGGATCCGTGATGATGACGAATTGGCTAGCCTGTGTCCGAGATCCAACTCATTTGACACAGATTGACAGTTTGACCCGACAGTTTGACAAGGCATATTTCTTTATTCGACACTTGGATAGAGATCCTTCAGAGGCCGATACTTTTGATCCTTCCAGCTCTAGCGTTGGCCCCTCAGATGACCCATATGGTTTTATCGGTGCTGATCCTCCCTTGTACAGGCCTGACATCCCTGTGGATAGAGATCCAGTGACTAAGGAGGAGTTACATTAGGTGGACAGTATTGCTGATGTAGACATTAGCACCATGTCTTCTTCTGATGTATATTCTCGTTATCTCTTTTGATAGGCCTCTGTTAGATATTGGGTAGCTTCGCCCCATTCTCGCTATATCTTTTGATAGGCCTCTGTTAGTTGTAGGGCAGTTTTGCACCATTTCCCTATATTTTAGCTATATAGAGATGTATTAGATGATGATATACTTAGGAATGTATGTACAGTTTTCCATTCCCTATATCATATTGCCATCTATTGTATTATGCATGTTATTATGTTATGCATATGTATGTATATCCAGAGATATTAAGCATTGACCCCTGAATGGTCTTATGACACACGCGACGTCTGGATGTCTTCTTTGATAGTTAGCTGTATTGATCATACCCCACCATTATTGATGGCATCTGGTATGTGATCATGGTATAATAGTATGTCAGCATCAGACAGGGTGATTGTAGATTGTCTTTGTAGCATACTATAACCTTGTTGATGTTTGAGTTCCAGATGATTCGTGGAGGGCATCTTTGGAGTATTGGGTATAGGAGCGATGGTTTTTCGATTTGGGACCTGTGGAGTTGACTCTACTTTAGAGAGTATGGACGTTTAACGATCTTTTTCTTTGGGCAGACCTTATGTGCATATGGAGATTGGAGACATGAGTACATTACGCTCATGACCCTTACTGGCTTGGCGAAAGGGCAGTGCAGGATGAGCTCACATCCGCCAACGTTATATCCCATCATTTTCTATTTGATAGATTTGGCTCGGAGGATAGTTATGCTGCGGCATTCCGAGGATTTCACCACCTTTGGAGAATCATTGGCGTTTGGCTGAGAGTAGATGTCTTGCTATTGTGTGTCTTGTCGTATGTCTCATATGGCACGATACATGGATGAGTTGGACATAGGAGTCATGATGTCGATGAGAGCTCTCGAGGAAGGTCACACCATCATACCAATGATCATATGAGGGACTCTAAGGTCGACCACATATTGTTGCACTTATCAGAGCGTGAGTGTTTACTGAGCAACTTCGGTACTATCTTTGACGTGTGGTTTATGTAACTCTTGAGACCAATTGGCACTTTCAGACGGTATGGGTATTATTTCACCCATGATATAGCCATGTCATACTCTATTCAGCCTGCGGAGTGTATAGACGTTTCATCTCGGTCAATTTTCCTGGAAGGGATCAGAGATTCATTTGTTATATTATCATGTACATAGCTTAGCTCAGCTTACAGCTTCATCACTCATACTCCGGGCATGGATTATCTTCCTCTGGCGGTTTGAGAGGGATGATCACTTACCCCCATTGGCCATGATGTGTCAGTTTTACTAATTTCAGGACTTCCATCCTTTTGAGGCATCGATTGATTTGCTTCTCGCCACTTATCAACAAAGGATAGATCTGGGTTGTATGCCTATTGGGATCGTGAGAGCTAGCTAAGTTTTCTCGTCGATCTCTACATTCAGCGAGTATTCCACATGGATGGAGACAAGAGGCGCATCGATCGTGGTAGTATCCATGATCTTGAAGGACTAATTGCAACTATGAGGGAGCCTATGGAGGAGGCGATATTCCCATCGATGAGGATTTGTCTACTGGGTTACCAGCATTTATGATGGATTCTCCCACTATGAGTGCTACTGTGATTCAACATTCAATACAGTATTTGGAGTAGAGTCTACATCTGATGACCTTTGAGAGAGATCAGGCTAGGGCCTTGATGTTGATAGCTCTTGATGGGAGAGATGCAACTCTATTAGAGATAGACGAGGCCAGATCAGCTAGAGATGCATTGATTGTAGAATGGGATGCTTCCTATCCTCCGGGATGTGGCGATTCTGAGGGCAGATTACTTGATCGGATCCCTTACGGCTAACATCCTTGCTAGTATGAGTGCATATATTGATGAGCATCATGCCACCGTGCAATTAGACTCGAGATCACGCTTAGCTTCGTGTAGATACCATTGGATGAGAGCTTGCGTTACCTTCTTCTTCTTTAGAGAGGGATGCTTATGTTAGATTTGATAATCCCATACACATACAGTCCGTAGATAAACTTGTATTTTTTACGCACGCAGACTTGCTTAAGCAATTTTGTCATGTACAACACATAATTTATATATCAAATAGAATTATATATGCGTAGAAATATATTTTGATTTACTTCCCTTTCAGTTGTGCCTTGATATTTGCCTATTTCTTCAGGGCTTGTGATCTTGATGCATTATGACCTCATCCTTGATGTGTGGACATTGAGACATCGCAGGATCTTTTAAAATGGATCATTGATCTGTGTGTATCCCTGCAATCTTTGGTGTCTGGGGACTAGTTTTTGTATGTAGATGTGGAGAGGAGTGTGGCTTTCCTCTCACGAGATTGTACTTTTCCTGAGGATGGTCGCCAAGATACTCTATTTGTGACAAGCCTAGATAATTTCATCTTATATGGATTGGTGTTGCTCTTTGAGGCACAATCGCAGCTTAGATGGTCGCTGAATCTCTTATTCGCGAGGAGAGGTTAGGTAGTAACATAAATGGCTGCCTACGTACTCCTATTGACGAGGAGATCAGGTGTGCGTAGTTCGAACCTAGTGTAAGAGGTTCAACGCTGAATGTGAAATGGGTAAATGGGTGTAGAAGCTTTATTGATGAAGAAGGGTGTAAACGTCTTTTTGTGGTTTTTGTTTTTGTAGAAAAAGGGCAAAAATGTTTTTGTTTTATTATTACTTGACTGTGCCTTATAGAATATGGTTGCTATGTACTCCACGGGTATCGAGGAGATCAGGTCGGCGTAGTTCACCCCTCATGACGAATTGCGGCTGAAGGGAAGTATGAATCCTATCTTGTACCCATTGGTGATACCTATCTTGTACCCATTGGTCTTCATACAATTTGAGTTTCCATCGACGGTCGAGGGATTCCATTTCCACCTCTATGGGAGCACTACTTCCATCCCATAGGATAATGAGTGGGGGTTGCCCGGTGGAAGTACATTGAAGTTCTATAGGCTAATAAAGTCGGAGGAAATAGGTGGGACCATCCTTTGTGATTGGCGGACATTTTACGCATGATCTTCTTGATGTTTTTATTAGCCGCTTCTTGACACCATTCATCTTTGGATGGTAGATGGCGGAGTTAAGTTGTTTGATGTGGAATTCTTGCATAACTCCTCCATCATTTTGTTGTTGAGGTTTTTAGCATTATACGATCTGATAACCTCACGGTTGTCCATGTCGACGACGATATTGTTTCTGATGAAAACAATGATGACTTCTTTGGTAACCTTGGGGAAGGGGTCTGCTTCTACCCATTTGGTGAAGTAGACGATCATGGTGAATATGAATCGATGTCCATTACTGGCATTGGGCTCGATTGGCCCGATCATGTCCATTCACCACATTGAGAAGGGCCGTGATGAACTCGTATTGTGGAGTTCCTTTGGAGGGAGTGGATAGCATTCCATGAATTTGGCATTGATAGCACCTCTTGACGTGATCATCACAGTTAGCTTTGAGTGTAAGCCAATAATGCCCTGTTTTGAGGATCTTCTTAACAAGTAGGGGGTCGCTCATGTGTGGGCCACATACTACACCATGGATCTCATCCATGAGCCTCTGAGCTTGGTCTTTGTCCAGACATCGGAGGAGACCTAATCCCGCATCTCTTTTGTAGAGTGCATCTCTGCTCAGGTAGAATTTCATAGCAAGTCGATGGTTCCGCCTCTTTTCAGCCAGGCTCGCCTCAGCGGGTGTAGATCCATCTCGCAGATACTCCTTGATGTGATGTTTCAGTATGTTTTCCTTGTCGGGGTATGTGAATCGAGGAGGCCTGACATTGTTAGTGCATCCAGTGAAATCATTTCTATTATGAGGAATGTGTAAAAAGGAGATTTCTTCGAACTTCAAAGCCATATGTAAAACTGGCCGATGGTAAGGTAACAAATATAATTCTTTGGTTTGATAGATTCCTGTGGATTGTTTAATTACCAACTCTGAATCCCCAAAGACAGTTAATCTTTGATACCCGTTGAATGGACAAGTTTTAGCCCAATGATACAACCTTCCTACTGTTTGTGTTGTTGGATTTGAAAACTACAATTTACTTGGCGATGGGATATTTCTCCCCACATCTGGGATACTAGAAGCTGCTCCAGTTCGAGAACCTTCAATAATAAATCTGGCGTGCATCGTACTGATGGTGTTGATGAACTACCATTACCCTTCATCGAGAATATATGTTTCTAAGGGTTTGTAATCCCCTACGAAGTGCGTCGGCGGTTGATCCATAATTCCTTGACCTTTGGCGGTCTTTTTGCGTCGCGTAAGCGATGTCAAATTAACGTAGGATCAACTACCATCCTGGACGACCCAAACAATTCGGTATACCAAAACTCTCGAATACATACTTGAGAGGATCCACGCGAGATATGAGATGGGTTGTGTGACCATGGAGGTAATCTTTGTAACCTCATGGAAGCCCATGCTTTAAAGCACAACAAGTCTTCTCAATCACGGTGTACTTGTGTTAGCTTCTTCTTTGAATCTTTTGTTGAGGTAATAGATAGCTCGTTCTAGCCTCTATCATCTTTTTGCCCTGACATACAAACCCATGCTGCTTGTCATTAATGGATAGGTACATGAGCAGGGGAACATCATCCACAGGAGGTACCACGAAAGCAGAAGCGTTAACTTGTTGCTCTTTGATTGTAAGGAAGGATTTTTGACACTCATCGTTCCATTTCATGGAGGAGTTCTTCCTTAACAATTTGAAAATGGGCTCATAGGTTGTTGTGAGTTGAAATAAACACTAATGAAGTTGATTCGTCCCAAAAATCCTCGTATTTCTTCTCAATCGAGGAATGGGCATTTCCCCGATGGCCTAGATTTTGGTGGGATCCAGCTCAATCCCTTTGTGGCTAACTAGGAAACCTAGCAACTTGCCTAATTTAACGCCAAAGCCGCACTAGGCTGGATCCAACTTCAAGTTGTACTTAAACAACCTATTGAAGATCTTTTTGAAATGGTCTCGGTGGTCTTCGTCCTTCGGGACTAGATAATGATGTCATCAACGTAGATCTCTATCTCTTTATGCATTAAATCGTGGAAAGAGCCATCGTGGCTCACCGACGAGGTTATACTGGCATTGATGAAAGGTGAATGCCAAATACCTATAGCGAAAGGTTCCCCGAGGTGTGATGAAAGCGGTTTTTTCACGATCCTCCTCGGTGACCATAATCGATGATACCAAAGCAATCAATAAAAGATGAGTACATCGTATGAGCAATATTGTTAATAAGAATGTGGATAAAAGGCACAAGAAAGCTATCTTTAATGCAAGCTTTGTTTAGATCCGGTAATCAACGCATAAACTCGCACCTTTCCTCTTGGTTTAGGCATGGGAACAATGTTGGATATCCATTCAGGATATGTGGACACCATGATAATGCCAACTTTAAATTATTTCACAATTTCTTCTTTCACCTTTAAACTCCACTCAGGTTTCAATCGCCTGAGCTTCTACCTGACTGGCTTAAATCCCTCTTTAATGGGAAGGCGATGAAGGACAATGTCAGTGGAAAAACCCACCATGTCTTCTTTGAGACCATGCAAACACATCACGGAATTGGGTTAATAAGCATGACCATGTCATTCCATTAGTTTGGGGTTAGAGTGCGAACCAACTGGATTAGCTTAGTGATTTCTAAGGTTCCAAGATTGAAAGGAATGGTTTGATCAAGATTAGGTTTAGGTTTTTCTTCTACCCATTCCTTAATCTCTTGAGGTATCTAAATGTTCTCTTAGATTTCCAGAAAGTCTGAGTCCAACTTTTCATGAAAGTTATAATCCTTGTGGAGAAAAAGAACCTCATCAGCAAGTACATACACATCTAAATTCAGAGTCCTGAAAAAAAATTTTCTTTCACTTAATATATGAAACTATTTAATCATACAAAAGTGTTAGCGTGTACTGATAAATAAGTGCTAATATTGTACGTGAAAAAGTAAGCAATTAAAGTTATCTACGAGGCAAAAGGATTTTTTCGCTTGGTTTTTTACCTCGTCGACCAATACATGAGTCTTTGCTCCAATTGTCGAGGGTAAAGTCTGATGGATGCTGATGATGGAGGGCTGTCATCATCCTCCTTTTCTGAATAATGACCATAACATCCGGGAAATCATCATCTGGGTATATATCTATTTGTATGTTCATCATGGACAATGATCGCGTATGCTAACATCATCGAGGCGATGTCATGTTTACGTTTTTCGTTTTTTTCTTTCACTTCGGGATTAGGAATCAAGACTTCTTTTGCTTTAAATGGTATTGGTTTGGGAAGCTTGATTTAGCCATAACATGGGCAGTCACCTTTACTAGGAGATATGTCGACTCGTAGAGGTGTAGATGGGAAAATCAACGTGTGGCGGAAGTTTGAGGAACTCGCTTGTGCTTTTAAGGATTCCTATGGTGGAACTCGAGAATAGCCTAGTCCAGGATGTCCCGGTTTGATTGGACACTTGAATTGGGTGCTTAATACCACCGCTAATTTTTACCAAGCCTTTGTCCGGTCGATGACCCAATGACATCATCTCTTGAGTGGTAGATATAACCTCAAGAAATCTTGGGTATAGGAAGTGGTGCTCCAATAGGATGGTATTGCGTGTTACTCACTTCCAAAGTATGAAATTGGCCCGCAACAGCTTACGAATTAAAGGTGATGAGTGGTTGGTTTCTTTGATCGAATATTTTTTGCTCAACATTGATAAATGACTAAGCTATTGTTGACAATGTATTTAATTTGTTGATGTAGTGAAGAAGGAATGACTCCTACTATGTGGATCTATGGTCTTCCCAATAGCGAGTTGTATCTGAATCTATCTTGAGGATGTGGAAGGATACATTGAATGTGTTTGGACCGATCTCGATTGGCGACTCAATCTCTCCGATAGAATTTTGTGGGATCCATCAAAAACTTTGATAATGGCAAGTATGGGTACTTCCGGATCCGTTTGAGATTGAAGTTCATCTTCACTAAGGTGGCATAAGGACGGATATTATAGATGAACCTCCATCTATTAAAACTCCGGCTAACATATACCTGGAGGACAAAACTACAATGTGTAAAGACTTACGATGGCCAGGTCCCCTCGGACGGTATGTAAATCATTAGTAAAGGATATCACATTGTTGTTAAAAATGTGATCAACCAGATGATGAAATTTTTCCACATCCTTTGATTTTGGTAAGTAGGCTTCTTCCAAAACCTTGATAAGATCTTCATGTGATCCTCGAAGAGAAAACCAAGTCGATGTTGAGATCTAATGTGGAACTTCTCTTAAGCTTAGAACCACCTTGGCTTCATTATGGCCCGTTATTGTGCATGGAAGAATTTCTCAATTTTCTCGAGGAATCTTCCCTTTGCTTTCATGGCGGGCTTCATCACCCCCTCAGGGAAGATATAGTGGGTTTTCCTTCAACCTTTATAGCGATAATAGGAGGCGTGGATCCTTGACTTCTCTATAATCTATGGGACTTTGTGTAAGGTGACAACAGAATCTTGTAGTGCGAAAAGGTAAAGAAATTGGCTTTGGTGTAACCACTTTCAAAGGATTGTTAGCTCCTTTGAGTTGAATTAATTGTATGGGAAATGGCTCGGCGGTCTCATCGACCTTAATCGGATATAATTGCTACTAATCCTTCCATTTGGTAGGGCCAGATAATCCCTACTCTCGAGTAACCACAATGTCATCGTACGCGATTCACGGGATACCGCTATCAATTAGATTACGAATAAGATGGCGGAGTGCCCAGCATTCTTTTTGTGTTGTGGTAGTGAGAATGTGAATGATGTTGACATACTCCATCGTAATTGAACCGTCTTGAGCGGGGATTAATTAGAGGTAGAAGGGAGGTGATTCTTCCTTTGTTGATTAGCATCTGAAATATTTCCTCCATAGGTTGGCCCAGGTATGTAAATTCCCTTTCATTGGCAAAATCCCGACGGGCTTTAGCACTTGCTCTCTTCGCAACCTTATCCTCCATAGCTTTGCTTTCTAAAGGTGATGATGGAGCATTCATAACAAAAGAAAGGAAACATGCATGCTCCTTGCTGACTAACTGGCGTGTGACTTGATGCTGATGGGTCACTGGATTACGCTAATTATTCAATTTGCTTACAAAAAGCTTTCATCTTTCATTCCATATAAAATAAAACTTTACATAATCCAATCTGTTAACACCGTCTTTGATGGTTTGGGATGATTCACTATTAAAATTGGAACTCTGTCAAGTGCTCCAACTAATCATGTTGACCTCTTCTTTTTTGTGTTGAGGAAGAGGGTTGTCTTGCACATGAGGTAGATCTGGTTTGGTAACCACGATCTCACCGTTGTTTATCAAATCTTGGATCTTGTGTTTGAAGGCCCAACAATCTTGAGTATCATATCCAGGTGCTCTGGCATGATAAGCAAACTTCTGAGTAGCATTGAAACCCCTCCCATTAGGGTTGGCTGGTGGAAGAAGATGTGTGATTTTTTTTTTGAGTAGTCTGAAGAGCAAGAATATTCTCGAGCGAATCCCCTAAGGGTGTGAACATTCGAGGGCGCTTTGCATCTCCACCTTTAGGCAATGGAGGGTTTGAAGACTATGCTTGGAAAGAGGAATAATTTTTCCTCTGTATAGGCATGTTCTGACTACTTTTTTTACCTTGTAGTATCAAGGAAACATCTTCCTCTTTCTTTTTATGGACCCTCCGGTTGTTTCCATAAGGCAATTTAGGTCTTGAATCTTTCGACCTTAAACCCATCTCGACCATCTCTCTCGTGCTTGATCATTTTTGAGAAAATGGTTTGCTAATATGACTTAAGACTTTCTCATGGAAAGGGCTTCTTGTATGTCTATGAAAGTCGTGACCATTTCGACTCTGTCATAGAAGGAATAACTTGAGCAATGGCCGCCTCAACTTTGGCGTACTCTCTGAAAGACTCATTAAATTGTTTTCTTGACCTTGGTAATTTGATACCGGTCAGGAGCCATCTGAGATTGAAAACTGTACTTAGTGAGGAAGGCATGAGCTAGCTCTTCCCAGCTATGGATCTTTGAGTTGTCTACTCAAGTATACCATGAAGCAGGCTTCTCGGTCGAACTCTTTGCCGAAGCAATTTGCATTACGAGCTTCTCGTTTTCCGCATAAGATCCAAGTTCTCCAATGAACACCTTCAAATATGTGTAAGGATCCCCTAATCTGTCATACTTTTCAAAGTTAGGGGTTTTGAATTTCTCTGGATAATTAATACCAGGGAATATGAAGGTTAGCATATGAAACACTTCCATGTGTTCCAATCCCTTTGAGAGAACGGACAGTTTCTTCCATTTGAAGGACCTTCTTCTTGATATGTGTTTGGATCTCCTTTGAGATGGGTGTTTTCAAGGTCTTTGTTGGTCATATCCAACTGAGGTTCTGGATTTGTTTTATCCAAACCTTGTGTTCCTCATTGTGTAGAGGATTACGTACTTGTAGGCATTTTTGAGCCATTAGTAGACTGATGCAATTCTTTAAGCAGAACAACCAAATCTGTAATTTGTTTACTTAATCCGTCAAATTCTTCTCGAGAAGCGAGATTAGGCGAGTCGAAGAAGACATGATTGGGCTGCAGTTTCGTGGCCTTTTTGGATTTTTGAAGCGTACTAACAGCCCAATTGTTTCTCTACAAAAGACTTATGTAGTTTAGTCTTAGGGATAATGTAAATGTTTACATGCTATGTGATATACCGTGTTAGGAATATTATCCTGCAAAATAGATGTTAATTGATAGCAAGTCATGTATGTACAAATATTCTTAATATTTTCCATTACATAAAGATGAACATGGAATAAAATTACAAGTAAATGCTTTTACAAGTAATAGAAAATGGAAAGCATGAAGAGACTTTCCTTCGCGTTTGGTTTATCAGAGTCTGACCTATCTTAGGGTTACTCTCATGGCTTTTTGGCATGAAGGTCCCCAAATCATCGCAATCTACTTAACGGGAAGTTAATCCGGTCTTTCAACTGGAGCGAATCTGGGTGGTGCCTTTCCTGAGACTCGTTGGAATTAGTCTCCCTATGAGTCCAGTAATCAAACACCGACAGGATAGCCGCCTGGTGGAGGAACCACACAACATACATTTACATACAACGTGTCTCACCGTTTATTAAAATGATGACATGTACGAAGCGCTAATATCACAGATAGATATATTGTAGTGTAGTAAGTAAAATTCATTCATACACATTCATCATAAATGTAAATGCAACATTCACACACAAGCATATAATAGTTTTGAAAAGCTAGTCGTAGCGGCTTAAACCCTCTTACTGGTGTCCCCAACTGTAACGCCCGAGAAAATTGGATTTTTATGAGAATTAAATTTTTATTTGATTATGTGGAATAAATGAATTTAATTGATTATTTAAGTGAGTAAGCTATGTGAAGGTCGTTCTATGACCTAGAATGTGCGAATGTGGTTAGGATTTTGGCTACGTGACAGAATTAAAGTGTTTAAATTTCCAAGACGAAAATAAAAGTTTTCTGAGATATTTTCGTAAAAACACTATTCACTGATTTTTGCTCGGGAATTAATTTTGAACTTCCGAGAAACACGTAATGATAGAAATCTTATATGAGATGGAATATCCAATAATATTTCAGTTATGGAAAATATAGTTTTTTGCATGCGGACTTAAAACTTAACGGTTAGGGAAAGTGATTTCTCAAAAGGAATTGAAATGCGTATAATGAATTAAAGCAATGATCGTATAATACATTGGTATTGTACGAGGTAATGAATATGAGTATAATACGAGGTATTATACGAGTATGTATTAATGATGGGATGTCGTATATGAATAAGTATCACGAGTTGGAATACGAGAATATCGTAGATTATACGTTATAAGGCTTTAAGCAAAATGGATTGGACTTGTAGGAAATTTTAGGAATTATACAAGCCCAAGTATAGGAATGGTTAAGTCGATTGGAATTAAAGGTTAAGGTCCAAAGTGAATTAAAGAACAAGCCCAGTGTTTGTTTAATACAAGCCCAAAGTAAAAGTTAGGTTAATTAAGGTAAAAGCCCAAAGTAAGAACCTAAGGGTTATTGGATGATTAAAACCCATGGGGAAACCCATGGGTGATCCAAAGTGATAAGCAAGTAAACTTAAGGGCTAAGTAAAGGATAAGTTATGTGGTGAGCAAGCAAATAATGTGATGAGCAAGTAAAATGCTTATGTGTGATGAGCAAGTAAAGTGCTTATGTCTGTTGATTGGTTTACTTTATTGGTTTACCTGCTATCGGTTGAAATGACGTTAAGACTGCTTGACCTTCATTGACACGTACATCAATGGTTAAATTACGTTGTAACCCCCACCGGGGATTCGTTCATAGATGAATAATGCATTTTAACCCCCGCCAAGGATACGTGGATGAGTGAAAGTCTGCATTCTGACCCACGTCGGGGATACTTTATCAATGATTGAAATCGGCGTTGTGACCCCCATCGGGGAACACGTCTTTTAGGGTTACGACCTTGTTTTTGGCGGCATCGGACCTGTGTGAGGCATTGCCGAGCATGATTTGCAAAAGCTGAGGTCACTGGTATAGTATACCTTGCATTCAGACGAATACCAATAAGTGACATGTGAAGCCAAAGTTTGGCCCGTGAAAACCAAGATTTCTGGCTATTCCGCTTAATCACATAGAGTTTTTATTCCTGATTTGGCCTTTTCATCTTGTGAAACCTCGTTCGTTAACTCGAACTCGAAGCGAGTAGGAGGGTTGGACCCATGTAGGGGTAAGCAGAAGTACACTACCTGCGGCGGCAATGAGTGGACTGTGCCAACCAAGTGGCTATGAAATGCTGCTTGAGGTTGCTTTCTATAAGTCACTTTTTAGTTGTCTTGCTTGAAGGAAATCTGGAGAGCTCTTCTTGGATCTGTTAAGTTAAAGGCGACTTTCGCGCATTACGCCACCATACAAGTGCTCTACACACTATCCACGGTAACATATGTATGTATTTTTTCCGGTTTCCATACATTTGGAAAATGACTTATCACATGAAATGCATTTAGACATATAGTAATTAATATGCATATTGATATGACTTGATAAAAATATTCAACATAGTAAATGTTAGTATTACACCATGTTGAACATAATGATGTGAAAAAATTTTAACTTTTGAAACAGTCAAATTGACATCTTTTAGTGTCATTTCTTATCCTATTTGAGGACAAATGAGTAAAGGTAGAAAAGTAAAATAATCCTGGTAATTAGACTACACTTACGGATTTTTTTACAATGATGTATTAATGCATGTAGGATGTATATATTTGTAGGTAGGTGTGTTTATTGAATGGCCCACCTAGTCATGCCCTATGTGCGTGTGGATAGTCTTATTTACAAAGGGGACTATGTAAAAACTTTCCAAAGCGTAGGCATTGGGTAGTCATACATTTTAACTCTACTATAGGCGTATGTTAAAATAATGCATGCATGCATGTAGTCGTAAAATGCATTTTGAAAAGCTCAAGGTTAAACATTACAACACCTTTCGAGGCAATTTAGAGACTTGTTGTCCGGATATTATGGATCCGGATCAGCCGAGTAGTTCCATAGGACCACTTACGGTGTATAGAGAAGGGCTTGAAGTACCTCAACCAGATTCATTAGACTGAAATACAAATGCGTTTGGTGGAGTCGGTGATACGTCGATCCGAGGTTGATGTCTTGGGATGTCGAGGATGAGGAGGAGGATGTTCCAGTTGTGGACCCCGCTCCTGCTGCATCTATTCCCCATAGGAATTTTCCAGGCATTCAGGTGGCCAACCCAGAGCTTCTGGGCGATTTTAGTCGACACCCTTCAGTTTACTTGCACGCAAACGAGGGATAAAGTTAGATCTTAATCTTCCTTATTTCTAATTGATGAGGAGTAAAGGATTCTGATGTTGATCTGCATTTGATGTAGGTTCCCGGCTTTATATAGCCTCGAGGGAACTGGTTCAGCATCCACTCTATGTATTAGGCTTTGCATGATGACTATAAAGTGATTGTACATGGCTGGGGATTCAAGACATTCTTTTCCATTCTTCCCCGCCGTTGTCCCTGGGGTTACCTTATGGCATTATCTGAGCACTGGTTTCACCATACTCAATCACTCCATTTGCTAGATTATGAGGTGATGATGACGCCGATGGATTAACGGTTTATCACAGGTATGGAGTTTGGAGCAATACCAGTGCCTTGTAAGGCAGATATTACCCCGACTACCGTCCCATCCTTGTTAGGAGTTTTCATGAGGCGCTTTAAGGGTAGAAGCTATGCGTGCGAGGTTCTTTAAGCGTAGATTCTATGAAAGAATACATTGAGTGAGCCCATACCGATGATGTGAGTCGGGGATAACATTCTTGGCAATTATTCACGATGATCATTAGGATCGCCATAGTGAAAACTCTTTCTTGTGTCCTTCACTTTGATTAGCGCCACTCGACATGTGGACCATATTGGAGAGTATAATTGGGGTTCCTACAACTTTTCCTACTTCCTTAGGGGAATGTCCATGCGCTCATAGGTCTTAACTGAGGCTTGGTTAGGATTCTACCCGTTTCTGCTGGTGAGTACTTCTCTTATCTTTTCCCATGTATAAGTTAGGAGTGTTGACTGAAAGCAGATGTTTGCCTTTGTTTTGGCAATTTTGGGCCTATAAAAGGCTCCCATGTTTGCGTCCCGTGAGTGTATTAGGTGTAGACACCTATCCACGAGGACGAAGATGGCATCATTCCATACTGGTGAAGGTCCCTATTGCTGAGGATTTCACTCATTGTCGCCTACAGCTGGAGTTGTTGATAGCGGATGTCATCACGTGGGTTCCCTACTATGGGGAGCATTTGAGCATTGGATTTGAGGATGGGTACCCGACTGGTGTCGATCACGTGATTTCCAACCGTAGGATTCCTCTCTTCACAGAAGGAGGATGGGAGCTCTACTTAGGAGAGCGTGCTATCAGGAGCACTATAGGAGAGATTCGTATACCGATCTTGCTTCCTGTCAGGCGTTATTGGCCTGTTTCTTAGTCACCCATCATTGATATCCCATTGTTGGGTGTTGATAGTTTTACATTATCAGAGGGTCCTTGGACTCAGGAGATATTCTAGCATTGGTGGTTCCCTCGTACCATTGAAGCCTAGACCCGCGCCAATCAGTTCATGGGGGATATGGTTCCAGGATCCGTGATGATGACGAATTGGCTAGCCTATGTCCGAGATCCAACTCATTTGACACAGATTGACAGTTTGACCCGACAGTTTGACCAGGCATATTTCTTTATTCGACACTTGGGTAGAGATCCTTCAGAGGCCAATACTTTTGATCCTTCCAGCTCTAGCGCTGGCCCCTCAGATGACCCATATGGTTTTATCGGTGCAGATCCTCCCTTATACAGGCCTGACATCCCTGTGGATAGAGATCCAGTGACTAAGGAGGAGTTACATTAGGTGGACAGTATTGCTGATGTAGACATTAACACCATTGTCTTCTTCTAATGTATATTCTCGTTATCTCTTTTCATAGGCCTCTGTTAGTTGTAGGGCAGTTTTGCACCATTTCCCTATATTTTAGCTATACAGAGATGTATTAGATGATGATATACTTAGGAATGTATGTACAGTTTTCCATTCCCTATATCATATTGCCATCTATTATATTATGCATGTTATTATGTTATGCATATGTATTTATATCTAGAGATATTAAGCATTGACCCCTGAATGGTCTTATGACACGACCCGTACAGATGTCTTCTTTGATAGTTAGCTGTATTGATCATACCCCACCATTATTGATGGCATCTGGCATGTGATCATGGTATAATAGTATGTCAGCATCAGACAGGGTGACTGTAGATTGTCTTTGTAGCATACCATAACCTTGTTGATGTTTCAGGTTCCCACATGATTCGTGGAGGGTATGATGGAACATTGGGTATAGGAGCGACATGTTTTACGATTTGGGACCCAGGAGTTGACTCCTACTTTAGAGGAGTATGGACGTTTGACGATGTTGCTACTAGACAGACCTTGCGTGCATATGGTGATTGGAGACATGAGTAGGCTATTCATTACCCTTACTGGCTTGAGGCGTAGGGTGGTGCAGGATGAGCTCACATCTGGCCATATTATATCCCATCATTTTCTATTTGATAGATTTGGCTCAGAGGATAGTTATGCACGATATTCCGAGGATTTCACCACATTGGAGAATCATTGGCGTTTGACCAGAGTAGATGTACTGCTATTGTGTGTACTGTCGTATGTCTACATGTACGGTACATGGATGAGTTGGACATAGGAGTCATGATGTAGTGAGAGAGCTCTGGGGAAGGTCACACCATCATACCAATGATCATAGCGAGAGACTCTAAGGTCACCGCACATATTCTTGCACTTATCAAGCGTGAGTGTTCTACAAGCTATCGGTACCATCTTCAGACGTGTGGTTTATTTCACTCTTAAGACCAATTGACACTTTCAGACAGTATGGGTATTGTTTCACCCATGATATAGCCATGTCATACTCTATTCAGCCTGCGGAGTGTATAGACGTTTCATCTTGGTCAATTTTCCTGGAAGGGATCATAGATTCATTTGTTATATTGTCATGTACATAGCTTAGCTCACCTTACAGCTTCATCACTCATACTCCGGGCATGGATTATCTTCCTCTGGCGGTTTGAGAGGGATGATCACTTACCACCCATTGGCCATGATGAGTCAGTTTTACTAATTTCAGGACTTCCATCCTTTTAAGGGGGCATCGATTCAGCGCTTTGCTTCTCGCCACTTATCAACAAAGGATAGATCTGAGTTGTATGCCTATTGGGATCGCGAGAGCTAGCTAAGTTTTAATCGGGTCTACTGTTCGCAGAGTATTCCACATGGATGGAGACAAAAAGGCGCATCGACCGTGGTAGTATCCACAAAGGAGAGGACTAATTGCAACGATGAGGAGCCCATGGAGGAGGCCGATATTCCATCGATGAGGATTTGTCTCTTGGGTTACCAACATTTATGATGGATTCTCCCACTCACGAAGTGCTCACGTGATTGACATTCAACCACGATATTTGGGAAGCGAGTCTACATCGATGACCTTTGAGAGAGATCGGGGCTAGGGCCTTGATTTTTTTGATAGCTCTTTATGGAGAGATGCAAACTCTAGAGATAGGCGAGGCGGATCGAGTTAGAGATGCATTGATTGTAGAACGGGATGCTTCCCCTATCTTCCCGGATGTTGCGATTCTGAGCAGATGCCGGTGAGATCCCTTACGACTGGCATCCTTGCCAGTATGAGTGCATATATTGATGAGCATCATGACAACGTGCAATTAGACTCAGATCTGCTAGCTCGTGTAGATATCATTGGACAGGAGCTTGCAACGTTACCTTCTTCTTCTTCAGAGAGAGATGCTATGTTAGATTTGATAATCCGCATACACACAGATCCGTAGATAAACTTGTATTTTTCCTGCACAGACTAGCTTAGCAATTTTGTCATGTACAACACATATTTTATATATCAAATAGTATTATATATGGCAGAGAAATATATTTTGATTTACTTCCCTTTCAGTTGTGCCTTGATACTTGCTTGATATTTGCCTATTTCTTCAGGGCTTGTGATCTTGATGCATTATGGCCTCATCCTTGATGTGTGGACATTGAGACGTCGCAGGATCTTTTAGAATGGATCATTGATCTGTGTGTATCCCTGCAATCTTTGGTGTCTGGGGACTAGTTTTTGTATGTACATGTGGAGAGGGTGTGGCTTTTCTCTCTCGAGATTGAGTGCTTCCACGGATGGTCGCCAAGACTCTCTATTTGTGACAAGCCTAGATAATTTCATCTTATATGGATTGGTGTTGCTCTTTGAGGCACAATCGCAGCTTAGATGGTCGCTGAATCTCTTATTCGTGAGGAGAGGTTAGGTAGTAACATCCATTTGGTCTGAAGCCGATGAAATGTGGTGGATTGAAGTTTGATCCCAGTACCCGTGTGATAAGTATTTTTTGTTTTGGTAGGGTTTGGACCAAACCATAAATGGTACGCCACGACTCTATTGATGAGGAGATCGGTGTGCGTAGTTGAACCTAGTGTAAGAGGTTCAATTGTTGAATGTGAAATGGGTAAATGGGTGTAGAAGCTTTATTGATGAAGAAGGGTGTAAGCGTGTTTTTTGTGATTTTGTTTTTGGTAGAAAAAGGGTAAAAATGTTTTGTTTTTTTTATTGCGCCAAGGGCCATATAGAATATGGTTGCTATGTACTCCTAGGTATCAAGGAGATCGGTCGACGTAGTTCACCCCTCACATTTAATTGCGGCCGAAGGGAAGTATGAATCTATCTTGTACCCATTGGTGATACTGTCTTGTATCCATTGGTCTTCATACAACGGTGAGTGTCCATCAACAAATTCGAGGGATTCCATTTCCACCTCTATGGGGAGCACTTTGCTTCCATCCCATAGGATAATGAGTAGGGGTTGCCCGATTGGAAGTACACATTGAAGTTACAGTAGGCTAAAAAGTCGAGGCAAAGAGGAGGCCATCCTTTGTGATTGGCGGACATTTTCTGCATGATCTTCTTGATGTTTTTATTAGCCGCTTTAACAGCACCATTCATCTTTGGATGGTAGATGACGGAGTTAAGTTTTTTGATGTGGAATTTACTACATAACTCCTCCATCATTTTATTGTTGAGGTTTTTAGCATTGTCTGATGCAATAACCTCTGGTTGTCCATATCGATAGACGATATTGTTTCTGATGAAAACAATGATGACTTCTTTGGTAACCTTGGGGAAGGAGTCTTCTTCTACCCATTTGGTGAAGTAGTCGATCATGGTGAATATGAATCGATGTCCATTACTTGCTTTGGGCTCGTTTGGCCCGATCATGTCCATTCACCACATTGAGAACTACCACGACTGTAACTCATATTGTGGAGTTCCTTGGAGGAGTGGATAACATTCCCATGAATTTGGCATTGATAGCACCTCTTGACGTGATCATCACAGTCAGCTTTGAGTGTAAGCCAATAATGCCCTGTTTTGAGGATCTTCTTAACAAGTAGGGGGTCGCTCATGTGTGGGCCACATACTACACCATGTATCTCATCCATGAGCCTCTGAGCTTGGTCTTTGTCCAAACATCGGAGGAGACCTAATCCCGCATCTCTTTTGTAGAGTGCATCTCTGCTCAGGTAGAATTTCATAGCAAGTCGATGGTTCCACCTCTTTTCAGTCAGGCTCGCCTCAGCAGGTGTAGATCCATCTCGCAGATACTCCTTGATGTGTTGATACCAAGGGTTGTGGATGGGAGGTAGCTCATCCGATACTTCTCCAACATAGTTCCCATAGGTTGGGGCCTTTTTCAGGGAAAATGTGATGTTTCGTATGTTTTCCTTGTCAGGTATGTGAATCAAGGAGGCCAACATTGCTAGTGCATCCGTGAAATCATTTCTATTACGAGGTATGTGTGAAAAGGAGATTTCTTCGAACTTCAAAGCCATATGTAAAACTGGCCGATGGTAAGGCAACAAATATAATTCTTTGGTTTGATAGATTCCTGTGGATTGTTTAATTACCAACTCTGAATCCCCAAAGACACATTAACCTTGCACCGATGCCCATTGAGCGGACAAGTTTTAGCCCAATGATACAACCTTCCTACCTCGTTGTGTTGTTGGTCTTTGAAAAACTACAATTTGATGGCGATGGGATATTGCTCCCGTCAGACGGATACTTAGAACTGCTTCGACTCGTAATCCTTACGTCAGCCGTCGACATGCATACGCATCGTGATCGATGGTGTTGATGAACTACCATTACCCTTCATTGGGAATATATGTTTCTAAGGGTTTGTAATCCCCAAAAAGGCGTCGGCCGGTTGATCCACAATTCCTTGACCTTTGATATCTTTTACGCCACACGTAGATGATGTCAAATTGCTGTAGGATCAACTACCATCTGGACAGCCGATAATTCAGTATGGGCTTACTGAACACATACTTGAGAGGATCCACGCGAGATATGAGATGGGTTGTGTGACCATGGAGGTAATGCTGTAACCTCATGGAAGCCCATGCTAAAGCACAACAAGTCTTCTCAATCACAGTGTACTTGTGTTCACTGCTGCTGAATCTTTTGTTGAGGTAATAGATAGCTCGTTCCTAGCCTCTATCATCTTTTTGCCCCAGCATGCAACCCATAACACTGTCATTAATGGATAGGTACATGAACAGGGGAACATCATCCCTGGGAGGTACCAAAACAGAAGCGTTAATCAGCTGCTCTTTGATTGTAAGGAAGGATTTTTGACACTCATCGTTCCATTTCATGGAGGAGTTCTTCCTTAACAATTTGAAAATGGGCTCATAGGTTGTTGTGAGTTGAGAAATAAACCTACTAATGAAGTTGATTCTTCCCAAAAATCCCCGTATTTCCTTCTCTGTCTGAGGAATGGGCATTTCCCTGATGGCCTAGATTTTGGTGGGATCCAGCTCAATCCCTTTGTGGCTAACTAGGAAACCTAGCAACTTGCCTAATTTAACGCCAAAGGCGCACTTGGCTGGATTCAACTTCAAGTTGTACTTAAGCAACCTATTGAAGATCTTTTTGAAATGGTCTAAGTGGTCTTCGTCCTTTCGGGACTAGATAATGATGTCATCCACGTAGATCTCTATCTCTTTATGCATTAAATCGTGGAAAAGAGCCATCATGGCTCACTGATAGGTTGCCCTGGCATTGATGAGGCTGAATGCCAACCGTCTGTAGCAGAAGGTTCCCCAAGGTGTGATGAAAGCAGTATTTTCACGATCCTCCTCAGCGACCATAATCTGATGATACCCTGCAAAGCAATCAATAAAGGAGTACATGTCTTATTGAGCAATATTGTCAATAAGAATTTGGATAAAAGGCACAAGAAAGCTATCTTTAATGCAAGCTTTATTTAGATCCCGGTAATCCACGTAAACTCGTACCTTTCCTCTTGGTTTAGGCACGGGAACAATGTTGGATATCCATTCCGGATATGTGGACACCATGATAATGCCAGCTTTAAATTATTTCACAATTTCTTCTTTCACCTTTAAACTCCACTCAGGTTTCAATCGCTGAGCTTCTACCTAACTGGCTTAAATCCCTCCTTAATGGGAAGGCGATGAAGGACAATGTCAGTGGACAAACCCACCATGTCTTCATGAGACCATGCAAACACATCCTGGAATTGGGTTAATAGCGCAGCCATGTCATTCCATTAGTTTGAGGTTAGGTCTGAACCAATCTGGATTAGCTTAGTGATTTCTAAGGTTCTAAGATTGAAAGGAATGGTTCGATCAAGATTAGGTTTAGGTTTTTCTTCTACCCATTCCTTAATCTCTTGAGGTATCTAAATGTTCTCTTGGATCTTTATCAAGTCTGAGTCCAACTTTTCATCAAAGTTACAATCCTTGTGGAGAAAAGGAACCTCGTCAGCAAGTACATGCACATCTAAATTCAGAGTCCTGAAACAAAATTTGCTTTCACTTAATATATGAAACTATTTAATCATACAAAAGTGTTATGTACAGAGATAAATAAGTGCTATCTTTTGTCTGTAAAAGTAAGCAATTAAAAGTTATCTACGGGCGAAAGGATTTTCTCGCCCGCTTTTACCTCGGTCGACCAATACATGGAGTGCTACTCCAATTGTTGAGGGTAAAGTCCTGATGGACTGCAGTGATGGAGGGGCTGTCATCATCCTCCTTTTCCTGATTAATGACCATAACATCTGGGCAATCATCATCGGGGGTATATCTGTTTATATGTTCATCATGGACAATGATGCGTATGCCTAACATCATCAGGGCGATGTCATGTTTACTTTTTCGTTCCTTTTCTTTCACTTCGGGATTAGGAATCAAGACTTCTTTTGCTTTAAATGGTACTGGTTTGGGAAACAGCCTAGCCATAACATGGGCTGTCACCTTTACCGGAGACTGTATCAGCTCATGAGGTGCAGATGGAGAAAATCACCGTGTGGCGAAAGTTTGAGGAACCTGCTTGTGCTTTTAAGGATTCCTATGACTGGAACTGGCAGAATAGCCTAGTCCGGATGTCCCAGTTTGACTGGACACTTGAATTGGGTGCTTAATACCCTGCTAATTTTTACCAAGCCTTTGTCCAGGCTGATGACCCAATGACATCATCTCTTGAGTGGCCGATATAACCTCGACAGAAATCTTGGGTATAGGAAGTGGTGCTCCAATAGGATGGTATTGCGTGTTACTCACTTCCAAAGTATGAAAATTGGCCCGCTTAGCTTCTAAATTAAAGCTGATGAGTGGTAGGTTTCTTTAATCAGAATATTTTGGCTCAACATTGACAATGACTAAGCTATTGTTGACAATGTATTTAATTTGTTGATGTAGTGAAGAAGGAACGACTCCTACCATGTGGATCAATTGTCTTCCCAATAGCGGGTTGTATCCACGAATCTATCTTGAGGATGTGGAAGGATACATTGAATGTGTTGGACCAATCTCAATTGGTGACTCAATCTCTCCGATAGAATTTTTCGGGATCCATCAAAAACTTTGATAGCAGGTATACGGCCGCTTGGATCCGTTTGAGATTGAAGTTCATCTTCACTAAGGTGGCATAAGGACAAATATTCGAGATGAACCTCCATCTATTAAAACTCCGGCCTAACATATATACGGAGGACAAAACTATAATGTGTAAAGACTTTACAATGACCGGGTCCTCTGGACGGTATGTAAATCATTAGTAAAGGATATCACGTTGTTGTTAAAAATGTGATCAACCAGATGTTGAAATTTTTCCACATCCACTGATTTTAGTAAGTAGGCTTCTTCCAAAACCTTCAATAAGATCTTCATGTGATCCTCGGAAGAGAAAACCAAGTCCAGTATTGAGATCTAATGTGGAACTTCTCTTAAGCTTAGAACCACCTTAGCTTCATTATGGCCCATTGTGCGGAAGAATTTCTCAATTTTCTCCAAGGGAATCTTCCCATTTGCTTTCATGGCGGGCTTCATCACCCTCCGAGGAAGATATAGTGGGTTTTCCTTCAACACTATAGCAGTAATATGAGACATGGATCCTTCAGCTTCTCTATAATCTATGGGACTTTGTGTAAGCTGACAACAGGATAATGTGGTCTGAAGGGTAAAGAAATTGGCTCTGGTGTAACCACTTTCAAAGGATTGTAAGCTTCTTTGAGTTGAATTGCTTGTATGGGAAATGGCTCGACAGTCTCATCAGCCTCAGCGGATATAACTGCTACTAATCCCTTCCATTTGGTAGGACAGATAATCCTACTCTCGAGTAGCATAGTGTCATCGTCTGCCAATTACAGGATACCGCTATCAATTAGATTATGAATAAGATGGCGGAGTGCTTAGCATTCTTTTGTGTTGTGACCGCGAGAATGTGAATGATATTGACATACTCCATCAGAATTGAACCGTCTTGAATGGGGATTAATTAGAGGTAGAAGGGAGGTGATTCTTCCTTTGTTGATTAGCATCTGAAATATTTCCTCCATAGGTTGGCCCAGGTATGTAAATTCCCTTTTATTGGCAAAATCCCGACGGGCTTTAGCACTTGCTCTCTTTGCAACCTTATCCTCCATAGCTTTGCTTTCTGAAGGTGATGATTGAGCATTCATAACAAAAGAAAGGAGACATGCATGCTCCTAGCTGACTAACTGGCGTGTGACTTGATGCTGATGGGTCACTAGTTCTGCCAATTATTCAATTTGCTTACAAAAAGCTTTCATCTTTCATTCCATAGAAAATCAAAACTTTACATAATCCCATCTGTTAACACCGTCTTTGATGGTTTGGGATGATTCACTGTTAAAATTGGAACTCTGTCAAGTGCTCCAACTAATCATGTTGACCTCTTCTTTTTTGTGTTGAGGAAGAGGGTTGTCTTGCGCATGAGGTAGATCTGGTTTGGTAACCACGATCTCACCGTTGTCTATCAAATCTTGGATCATGTGTTTCAAGGCCCAACAATCTTGAGTATCATATCCAGGTGCTCTGGCATGATAAGCAAACTTCTGAGTAGCATTGAAACCACTCCCATTAGGGTTAGCTGGTGGAAGAAGATGTGTGATTTTTTTCTGAGTAGTCTGAAGAGTAAGAATATTCTCGAGCGAATCCCCTAAGGGTGTGAACGTTCGAGGGCGCTTTGCATCTCCACCTTTAGGCAATGGAGGGTTTGAAGACTATGCTTGGAAAGAGGAATAATTTCTCCTCTGTATAGGCATGTTCTGACTACCTTTTTTACCTTGTAGTATCAAGGAAACATCTTCCTCTTTCTTTTTATGGACCCTCCGTGGGTTGTTTCCATAAGAGCGGCTAGGTCTTGAATCTTTCCTGACTTTAACCCCATCTCAGCCATCTCTCCGTGCTTGATCATTTCAGAAAATGGTTTGCCAATAGCAGCTAAGACTTTCTCATTGAAAGGAGCTTTCAGATGCCTATGAAAGTCGTGACCATTTTCGACTCGACCATCATAGAAGGAATAACTTGAGCAAAGAAGCCGCCTCCAACTTTGAGCGTGCATTCCTCGAAAGACTCATTAGATCGCTTCTTGACCTTGGTAATTTGATACCGGTCAGGAGCCATCTGAGATTGAAAATTGTACTTAGTGAGGAAGGCATGAGCTAGCTCTTCCCAGCTATGGATCTTTGAGTTGTCTACTCTAGTATACCATGAACGGCTTTCTCCAAATGACTCTTTCGAACAATTGCATTACGAGCTTCTCGATTTTCGCATAAGATCCAAGTTCTCCAATGAACACCTTCAAATATGTGTAAGGATCCCCTAATATGTCATACTTTTTCAAAGTCAAGGGTTTTGAATTTCTCTGGATAATTAATACCAGGGAATATGAAGGTTAGCATATGAAACACTTCCATGTGTTGCAATCCCTTTGAGAGAACGGACAGTTTCTTCCATTTGAAGGACCTTCTTCCTGATATGTGTTTGGATCTCCTTTGAGATGGGTGTTTTCAAGGTCTTTGTTGGTCATATCCAACTGAGGTTCTGGATTTGTTTTATCCAAACCTTGTGTTCCTCATTGTGTAGAGGATTCTGTACTTGTAGGCATTTTTGAGCCATTAGTAGACTGATGCAATTCTTTAAGCAGAACAACCAAATCTGAAATTTGTTTACTTAATCCGTCAAATTCTTCTCGAGAAACGAGATTAGACTGGTCAGAAGAAGACATGATTGGCTGCAGGCTCGTGGCCTTTTTGGATTTTGAGTGGGTAACAGGCCCAATTGTTTCTCTACAAAAGACTTATGTAGTTTAGTCTTAGGGATAATGTAAATGTTTACATGCTATGTGATATACCCGTGTTAGGAATATTATCCTGCAAAACAGATGTTAATTGATAGCAAGTCATGTATGTGCAAATATTCTTAATATTTTCCATTACATAAAGATGAACATGGAATAAAATTACAAGTAAATGCTTTTACAAGTAATAGAAAATGAAAAGCATGAAGAGACTTTCCTTTGCATTTGGTTTATCAGAGGCTGACCTATCTTAGGGTTACTCTTATGGCTTTTTGGCATGAAGGTCCCCAGATCATCGCAATCTACTTAACGGGAAGTTAATCCGGTCTTTCAACTAGAGCGAATCTGGGTGGTGCCTTTCCGAGACTCGTTAGAATTAGTCTCCCTATGAGTCCAGTAATCAAACACCGACAGGATAGCTGCTTTGGTGGAGGAACCACACAACATACATTTACATACAACGTGTCTCATAGCTTATTAAAATGATGACATGTACGAAGCACTAATATCATGAGATAGATATATTGTAGTGTAGTAAGTAAAATTCATTCATACACATTCATCATAAATGTAAATGCAACATTCACACACAAGCATATAATAGTTTTGAAAAGCTTGTAGTAGCGGCTTAAACCCTCTTACTGGTGTCCCCAACTGTAACGCCCGAGAAAATCGGATTTTTATGAGAATTAAATTTTTATTTGATTATGTGGAATAAATGAATTTAATTGATTATTTAAGTGAGTAAGCTATGTGAAGGTCGTTCTATGACCTAGAATGTGCAAATGTGGTTAGGATTTTGGCTACGTGATAGAATTAAAGTGTTTAAATTTCCAAGACGAAAATAAAAGTTTTCTGAGATATTTTCGTAAAAACACTATTCACTGATTTTTGCTCGGGAATTAATTTTGAACTTCCGAGAAACACGTAATGATAGAAATCTTATACGAGATGGAATATCCAATAATATTTCAGTTATGGCAAATATAGTTTTTTGTCTGCGGACTTAAAAACCTAACGGGTTAGGAAAGTGATTTCTCAAAAGGAATTGAAATGCGATAATGAATTAAAGAATGATCGCACAATACATTGGTATCAGACGAGGTAATGAATACAGAGTATAATACGAGGTATTATACGAGTATGTATTAATGATGGGATGTCGTATATGAATAAGTATACGAGTTGGAATACGACAATAATACGTAGATTATACGTTATAAGGCTTTAAGCCAAACGGATTGGACATGTAGGAAATGTTAGGAATTGTACAAGCCCAAGAATAGGAATGGTTAAGTCCAATTGGAGTTAAAGGTTAAGGTCCAAAGTGAATTAAAGAACAAGCTCAAGTGTTTGTTTAATGCAAGCCCAAAGTAAAAGTTAAGTTAATTAAGCTAAAAGCCCAAAGTAAGAACCTAAGGGTTATTGGATGATTAAAACCCATGGGGCAACCCATGGGTGATCCAAAGTGATAAGCAAGTAAACTTAAGGGCTAAGTAAAGGATAAGTTATGTGGTGAGCAAGCAAATAATGTGACGAGCAAGTAAAATGCTTGATGTGTGATGAGCAAGTAAAGTGCTTATGTCTGTTGAGCAAGCAAAGTGCTTATATGTGATGAGCAAGAAAAGGATAAGTTGAGTAATGTCCAAGTATATGTGATGATCAAGTTAACTTAGTGCTTAAGTAATGAATAATAAGGAGGTGATTAAGGAGGTGGAATGGCTTATTGACCATTAAGCCCTCAATTAGGATTTCCTATAAATAAGAGATGCCTTAGATCATTTCTTACTTGTTAGATTTTCCATCAATGACTTATGGCATAATGGTTAGAGAGAAAAAGCTACAAAAGCTAGATTAAGTTAGCCTTTGTTAATTCAAGAAGCAAGAAGAAGATTAAAGCTTAATCAAGTGATTATCAAGGGTAAGAACCTAAACCATGAATCTCTTTCTCTTCAATTATTAGGGATTTGAGTAGTGGTAAGATTTGTATACTAAGAAGAAGTAGGAATGATTAATCAAAGGACTTAAGTCTTAATAAGCCATGAATAAACACTTTGTTCATAATTAAGTTATGAACTAAGGAAGAACTTGTAAGACTTGTAACATGTTTACATGAATGAAATTTGTTTGATTAGAAGATGAGAGGATGATGGTTAGAAGACTTAAACTATGATAAGTCGTGTGAAGTAAAATCATAAGGAGTTTATACTTTTATAAGTTCTAAACTCATGAAGAACAAGTTATAACTTATCATGTAAATAAGTTAATGCAATACGTATGTTAAGATGTTATTATCATGGAATGAATCCATTTGAAACGATGAATAAATCATAAGTAACGAAGTTTTGCCGGAATTCACACAATTAGACGATAATCATCGAATTCGTAAAATTCTCGGATTAGCGGTCAAATTTTTATTTTGAGCTCGGAAATGTTAGTTTTCAATGGGAACAAGTGTTATTTGGAATTATAGAGTTACTTAATCAAAATGGCCGTAATTCGACTTGTAACTAAGAACGAAGCGTTGAACGCTCATTTAACGTTTATCATTTTTGTTAAAATGAACTAATAGGTGAATTTTTAGTTAACAGATACGAAAATGGAAAATTCTTACATGAACACGTAGAGTATATAATTTGTGAGATAAGGGCTTTTGAATGTGCCAATTCGGACTTATAACGAAGAAGTTATGAGCTCCGGAAGTTCATTGAAAAATTTATCGTCAAATATTTCGGGACTAAGGTCCGCGCCGCAAAGACTAGACATAGTTATTTAGGTCCTTACCGCAAAGGTTGCCACTCGAAGGTATAACACTCGCGCCACAAATACTATGAGCAAACAACAGGTAGGGTGATCGAAAGTGGCGTATAACACCACTAGTATAAAGGGATGCCGCGTATGGCGCATACGACAAAGGACTTTTTGTCAATTATGTTGTTTGTAAACCCAATGGGTTGCAAGGAAAGTATCAGACATGTAATTACTGAATGAACATGATAAAAACTTTTCCTAAATAACTTTTATAGTGATGACTTTAGGAATTTAATGTTGTTTAATGAGTACTTAAATTTCGAACGTAAAGTATAAGAACGTGAAATGTATTCAATAATGATGATGACTATAACTTTAAGAGTTACAACTAAAAGTTGTTGAGTAATACATGAACATGAACAATATGCAATAAGTATACTTAACCAATGACGATTGAGTCTCAGATATTAACGTAGGAACAATAGTAAGCCGTGAGGAAGGATGATTAACTAAAATGAGTTGTATTAAACGGAAGTAAATCCATGTAAGACATGTAAGAGAAAGAAGTTGGTAAGAACAATGTAAATTATAATGGTAAGTGGAACCAATAATAACAAATCTAATGAACAATTAGATTGAGAAGAAGGTAAGATTCATAAAGAACCATGTATGTTTATAACCTAATGTGGTATGTTATGTGGAAGCGTGTTGTAGAGATCAGTAAAGACTCAAAGGAAAAGTAATTGTATCAGAAAGCAGACGCTAAAGGCAAGTTTTCTTATCGCTTGTCTAACCTTTGTGTTAGCCAAGTTTTCAGTGATTCATGTTATGAGATGCATGAATTGTTTTAAAGAAAGGGTCAATGCCAGTTTTAACTCTGCTAGACTAATCTTGAAAGATTGATTGATTTATTTACAAGTCTTTCAATATAGAATTGATAACGCTATCCTACGCCAATTGTTTGGTACGGATTCAAGGTAAGTCTGAGTATGAATAAACAAATGTATTTTTTATCGATTATTCGATGGGCACGCGAGGTTTCCAAAACTTAAATGTGAATACGTTTAAAGAATGTAGTGTTGATCAACATAGAGTACTATAGGTTGATCACCTAGAAGTGCTCGTAAGAAATATCGGACTACTTGGCCTTAAGTATCGGGTCATTCTTTTATAAATAAAAGCTAAAGAGAATGTTCATGGTCTATGGACCTACCTGTAATTTCCAATCTACTATATGTTCTTTGTAATTGTTTTATGAGATGAGAAGTGTTATTCAATGTTTCATAGTACTTCACAACTATTGTTTAGTTAGTGAAGAAAAATCATATGATTCTCAAAGTGGTATCTTTATAATATATTGTTAGACTTGTTGAGCTAGTTCTACTCACTTTTAGCTCGAATCATATGATTACAAATATAAGGTCAAGAGAACCGAGGGTTCTAGTATAGATAAAGGCTAGGCGTAAGATTTAACGACTAGTTTATTCGTAATAGACTAGTATGTTTGTAAAGAATTATATTATATTACAATGAACAAAGAATGTAATGGTTTCGGAACCACGGGAACATGATGTATTATTATTAATGTAATAAGGATGTCGTTGATACACATATTTTAATGTTATTTCAATAGAATGAATGTACAATTATGATAATCTTGTGAAGACCATCTGTCGGGTTCAAGAAGATACCCAATTTAGGGGTGTCACGAGGTTGGTATCAAAGCATTAGGTTATAAAACTCAAGGGGGAGAACCTTAGGCTAATAAACATCGTTAAGGAAGGAAAAGTCCGAAGGAAGTAACCGTGAGTCGAATGAGTTAATAAGGTATTGAGGAAACTCATGATCAAAGATTTAAAAGATGGAAATTAATCCTAAATAAATTAAATGTGATTTGTGCTTGTACTATTGTGTATTATGTACTAATCAACATGTTACAATGTGATTGTAGATGTCGATCAATAGCTTGGTGTATAGAGATATACACGCAGAAAGGAAGAAATGGTGAACAAAGTAGAGCTCAGACATATGCTAACGCGCGAGGTACCATTAGTGATTCAAGAAGAGTCAGATCCGGAGGAGTACTTTTCCGAGGGAAACTACTCGAGGAGAGATGGATATAAAGATCATACCTTAATAGGATGATGGATGTGGATGAGGAAATGGAGGTTACATTTGCTAATAAAGTGGTACTCGCACAAGAGTTAACATCTCCAAATGCAATGAGAGCATTATATCCGGCAAGGTTTTGATAAGAATGTGCAACCGAAAGTATTACTGCAGAATCAAAATGTAGAGATTAGTTATCTCTATGAAGTGCTGAGTCTGTATACAGATTTTGAGTCGAAGCACGATGAAAAGGTGCTTATGATAAATTAGGCTAGGGACTATAAGAAAGAGGCCGATGAAGCTTATAAGAAACCGGTTGAAAGAGACCGTAAGATAGCATGGATGTCTTTACATGTATGAGAGTGCTCATAAGGATTTCAAGCTAAAAAATTGCTTGTTATTCCATCGAGCCTGGACAAACTCGACATACTATTAGTCGGGATATCAGATCAATTTTTTACTTAATAAGAAACACGAGGATGTTGTTATGCATTATTAGAAGTCTAGATTTGTAAATGTGTGTAGTGACGTAAAACCCACTTTGGTATAAATAGGGTAGTCTTTTTATAAACCGACTTTTTGAGAAGTTCAATCATGGATAAAAAATATAATAGCTTTTGGCTATAAAGACAAATTGTAAATAGTTTCAGATTATGAAGAAGCATATGAATATAATGAAGTTTTCATTTAATATGCTTTATTATGGTATGAAAGGTTGTTTTGGGGAATAATAACTAAGTAAGTAAAATAGATAATAATGAAATATTATTTATTTAATCGTAAAATGCCGCCGAGAGAAGACGATGTAATCGTGGAGGTCGAAGTAACATAATGATAATCAAAGGGGTCAAAACAACCTTATGCAAGAGTTCGTTAATTTATTAACTAATTTGCATTTAACCAATTCGGGGTAGAGCACCGGCGGACCTAGGTAAATGTAACAACCACCTTTAAAAAGTTTAAAATCAGTAGGTCCAACGGAGTTCAAAGGAACGACTGGACCCAATAGGGCCTAGATATGGGTAAAGGAAATATAGAAGGTGTTTGTTATTAGAACGACGTAGGCTAAAAAGATTTCTCTTTGCACTTACATGATAAAAGGGAAGCCAATCTGGTGGAAGTTGCTCACCAATGGTGGGCTATAACTGATGTGATAACGTGGGAACAGTTCAAGTAGGTTTTTTTCGAGAACTATTTTTCTACAAGCATGCAAAGGAGAATGGAGATTAAGTTCTTAGAACTTAAGCAAGGGGACATGACAGTTCCCCAGTACGCGGCCAAATTCAATGAATTGGAAAGATTTGCTCCACATCAAGTGGACACTAAGGAGGGGAAGGCTCGTAGGTTTGAGTAGCGCCTGAAACCCTGGCTCTATAGTAGGATTTTTGTGTTCCAAAGTGCTTCCTATGGAACTATTCTGGAGAAAATAATCATAGCAGAGGGTGGTAGTGAGGCGTTGACCCAATACCACAAAGAGAGAAAGAATAAGAGTAAGGGAGATGGAGGAACCAAGGCAGAGAGTGCCAATGGTAGTGAAAAAAGAAAGAATTTAAAAAGAAAGAATTTAAAATCTGGGAATACTGAACTGGGACAAGGGGATCCTAAGCGTAGGATCGAAGTTAGTTTGTTATACTCATTTAGGAGTCCTCATTCAAGGGAAAGTCGAGGCTTGTTTTGTTTTAACTGTGGGACAAGAGGGTCGTTAAGGTAGATAATGAGGACTAAGTTGATACTCAAAGTGAAAAAATTTACAAACTGGTTATTGTACTTGAAAATTGTTGCAATCAGATGGTTAAACAATAGGGTTTCATCCACGTTCCGTTTGAAATTTTGATGAGATTAGGATGCAAAGGATGACATGGCGAATGATTGGGCAACAAAGTTTAATTGATGTGTATTTCCCATTTATAATATGATCGGATCAAAATCGAAGAGATCAAGTGCAAAAACAAAGAGCTTTTCGATATTTGGGGAAAAAATTAGGTTCTTCTCTCATTCTTTCTTTCTTCTCTCACTCACCAAAACCAAGACATCGAACTACAAAACAAAGAGCTCTCGATATTTGGGAGAGAAAAATTAGGGTTCTTTCTCTCGTTCTTCTCTCATTCTTCCTTCCTTCTTCTTCTTCTTCGGGTTTCGGTGTGTTTAATTGAAAGGATGAGCTCGTCTTGGAGTGGAATTATAAATGAAATCGGGGAAGAAGATTGTAGTTCATGCAACAAAAATGAATGGATTACACCAGACTTCTCAAGTCGGTGTCACTGTGGAACAATGGTGCAAATGTGGGAGGCAAAGAAAGATGGAACAAAACATCGAGGAAGGCGATTCATTGGGTGTATTAATTATCGGGTAAGATTTTGGAAAGATGTTTTTTTTATTTCTTTTCATATGATTGTGGCTGAAAATGGCTGGTGTGTTGCTATGTAACAAGACAGGAGAGCTTACTGCGGTTTCTTTAAATGGTACGATCCACCATTTCCTGAAAGAGCAAAAGATGTTATTGAAGATTTGACATTAAAGTTGAAGATGAGCAGAGAGATGTTGGTTAAATTGAAGAATGAAAATAGTGAAGAAGACCAAGGATTGGAAAGAGTTGGCGTAACTTGATTCGGTGAAGACATTGGAGAATGAGGTTAAAAAAGCTAAAGAAGATTCATTAAAGCTCAACAAAAGGAAATTTTTTTATGGTTTCTTTTAATTTGCTCATGGATGTTAGTAGGCTGGTGTTGTTGGTGTTAGAATTTGAATGAATGATGCTCTGTTTTAATGTATTAGTTAGCTTGAAGGTTTGTTTCTGGTGGTATTTCAATGGATTTTGATGTTTGATGTTGTTTGGTGTTTCATTGAATGAATAATGTTGTTGTTTCAATGAATGAATGATGCTCTGTTTTAATTAATGAATGAATGGCATGCTCTATTTCTTGTCTTTCTAGTTTTTGTTGTTTCAATGCTGCTGTTTTTGCAAATTAAGGAGGCTTTAACAGAAATTTGGTGGCAAGTAGTAAGTAGTGATGGTGTTGTTTAGATTAGTGAACAAGCTTACTTGTGGGGTCATTTCATTAATTAATTATGAATGGCATAAGCACTTGTGGGGAGTATCCAACCATTTAAATGAAAATAACTACCATTAACAATATCCAAGATAAAAAAGGTCTATTACAGCTCCCATTAACAATATCCAAGCCAAATAACAAAGGTCTTAAATAACTACCATTAACAATATCCAACCATTTCAATGAACACACTGTCCAAACTTGATATTAAACAAAGGTCTTAAATATTAAACATTGATATCTCATGTTCCTACTAGCTTCTAACTTAATCTCTCATTTTTCCAACTGACTTGACCAATTAAGTGTTTCGATTATGCTTGAAGTTGGTGGATTGTTAACTTCTTTCCATTGTAAGTTGGGTTCTATACATATCATTCTTGTAGCGAGGTGTGTTATTTTCGCTTGATCCATCTTGATATATGACTTCACTTTGAGTTGGCATACGATTTGACATAACCAAGCACAAGTATGGTTACATATGAAAAATGACAAATAAAAGTAACATAAACACTTGCAATTTAAAAAAGTTGCAACTCACAAAAACTAAGCCAGAGTTGTGTCCATTCATATTATTTATTACAGCTCCCTCAGGACTAACATAAACACCATATCCTGCTGGTACTTTAGCGCGGGTCTTTATCCTCTTAACTTGCAACTTTGGTTGAGAAGTAAAGAAAGAGAAGTGTCACTTAGAGTTTAGTGAATTGATTGAGAAGTGTCAAGATAACTGAAATTGATTGATATAACAATACCTTGTTTGAATTACCAGACTGCACCATGTCATTGCACCTTTTCCTCTTGCACTGTCGCCTACTTGCCTGACAAAGAGAAACAATAATATTTAACTCAGGTAAACAAAACTGTTACATAAAAATAATGTAACATGCTATAATACTTACATTGCTTGACTGAAGTTCATCTGTTCACATCTTGATGGCGGGACAGATACCTTATATTGTGCCACAATGCATCTACATTGTGAGCAATGCATTTTCCTTCCCTTCCTTGTTATCCTTGTAGGATTTTTTGGATTCTCTCATCCTTCTTTCCTTCTCATTTTCTTAGGTCGTCCCTTGACTTTATTGCATATTGGAGGAGGTAACATCTTCTGAAAACTTGTTTCACCCCAAAAACTGTTTATAACCTCTAACATGTGTGTGTAGGCTTTTAGGTATGTTTTCTTCTTGTACCAATGAGCAAGATAAGTTTCAGGCTCTTCCTCCCTGAAATATATTGCTGAAATTGCATGAGCACATGGAATCCCTGTCAAATCCCACTTCTTCGCAAAGTGCATGTCTTACAGTCAATGTTAACAACATATGTGTCTCCTCTCATCTTAACCGCAACTAATTCCTCCACCCCTGTGGTGAACAATAACCGAGACTCATCAATAGCTTTATCAAGGTTTTTTCGATCTGGGACATATACTATCACTGACTTCTTCATTGCATCCCTTTTAGTGTGGAGCCTAATCATAACTTGGTTCCTTATTTCTTCTAACATATCAATACAATTCATCCATCTTACTTTCACAATCCAAGCGTTAAAGCATTCTGATATATTATTCTCCACCACATCTGATTTGCATACAGTCTTAAAAAAAGCCTTGCTCCATACCTTAGGATTTAGTTCTTGAAGTTTATCATGTGCATCCTTGTTGAGTCTATTCACCTCTTTCATGTTTCTCTTGAACTCGACTTCATATGTTTGACATTGATGTTGCTAAAAAAAGCCTTCCTTAATGCTAAGGATGAGAACTTTTTTTCGAAATTTGCAGTATGTGTCTTGAACAATTCCTATGTTAAAGAAAAAGGAAGAAGTTCATCGATAGCCACTTTCAACCCTTTTGTTGATCATCGACCACGCCGTCCACCCGGACTCCATCACCTCCCTCCAGGTCTTCAACCAACAATTTTAGAAACCATCTCCAACTATCAGTGTTTTCAGTCTCCACAATAGCCCATGCAATAGGATACATTTGATTATTCCCATCTCTACCCACGGCTGAGATCAATTGTCCCCAAACAGCAGTCTTAAGGAAACATCCATCTAGCCCAATTATGGGTCTACATCCCTCAAGCCAACCCCTTTTCAAAGCATAAAGACATACATAGAACCTCTGCAAGTAAGGCTGATCTGTAGGATTGCTTCTGTGTGGAAAAACATCAATTGTATTGTTCTTGTTGGACTTGATCAATTCAGTGGTATAATCCCAAATTTTTTCATAGTGTTCCACTAGTAAATCCCATACGTTGCTTAAAGCCCTGCTTCTAATCCTAGAACATTTGCATATAGTAATGTCCAACTGAAACTTTCTCTTGATCTCATCTTGCATGTCTTGTAACTTCCACTGAGGGTTTTTTCTAATTCTGTTGCCATAAAACTTAGCCATGAATTTGACTGATCCCTTCCTGTTTTTGAAAGCCCTGCTACAATTATGTTTTGTCTGGTATGTCTTAACCTGCAGTGTCTCAGATGAGTCATCCATTCTGCTTACAAACAGCTTTCAATGACATTTTGGGTTTTTACACTTAAGCTGAAACTTTTTCTCAGTATTTTTAATGTACCTGACATCTTTTCCTTTTCCAAAACAATATCCTCTGATAGCCTCTCTGAATTCACGAGGTCCACTAAACATCATTCCAATACAAAAGTCAATATCTTTCCTCTTGGTCAGGGGGTCAAATGTAAGACCCCGAATTTTATGAAATAAAAGTATTCAATTTTTCTATTCAGTAAATGGTTAAATTGATAAAAGTTAAAGTTAAGGGTGATATATGAAATTTTTTCAAAATACGCAAAGGGTATAAAATATTCATTATTGCACGGGGAATATTCGTTTGGTCGTGGAATATTCTTTACGCTTGGGAATATTCGCATTTGCGGTAGCATTGACTATTCAGGGCCCCATAATAAGAATAAGCATCGGATGAAGAAAATGACAAAATTAAGTTTTTATAAATAACGACGTAATCGTTATCGTTAACACTATTGGAATACGGTTGGTAAAATAAAGTAATACGCGTTGTTGTCGCACAAAGAGTAATACACTGCAGTATTACATACGATTTTTGAATTATTGATTCTTACGTAAGAAGGCACTACTCAATAATTGTTGTTAAGTAATTACTATTCAATATTTTATTTTATTGATTCAATAATTGATGCGTTGATATTTTATATTATTGTTGTTCAATAATTGACATCGCATAAATATTTTCCATTATATATCGGATCAATAATTCATATTATTTGGAATAATATTATTAGATAGCATTATTGGCAATGTCTAGAAAGTTCATCAAGGAGAGGTTTGGTCACCTAATCATGCCAAGAAGGAGAAATCCTTATCTGAAAGCCCCTCTTCCAGGAACCGCACGGTTGTCATTATTGTGATTCTATAATATTATTTATGAATAATTAATTATTGATTTATATGACAATGAAATAATTATTTGATGTGGATATAAATGATGGATTTATTTATGTGGTTATAAATGAAGGAATTAATGTTGAGGTATTTTATCAGTAATTTTGCCGGAATGGAGGTATTAAAAATCAAATCAGTATTTTTACGATATATTGCGTGAGTTATAATTTTTAATCCGACCGTTGGATCGTTGTAATTTTTGGATATGTTATACATACATAAGTTGAGTATATGTCCACAAATTTTGAACCGTTAAAGATGAACGAATGATTTGTTATGAATTTTAAGAGGTGACTGATTCGGAAATTAGGTTTATAATTGATTTTGGTGGAAAATTCTAGAATTGAGTGGGCCCCACTTGTGGTTGGTGAAGAAATGTGCTGAATTTTATTTCAAATGTGGTGGGTGGAATAAGTAGCGGTAAAGCCATCGTGAGTTGCAGTCAAGTCTGCTAAAATTTTCCTATAAATAGAGGGCTAAGTTAGAATTGAAAATCACACCGTAAACATAAGTTTTCTCTTTTCTCTCTAGATTATTGAGTGTATTTTGTGAGTATTTAGATACTTGGTGAGTTGATATTCATCATTACAAGTTTCCTTTGATGTCATATCCGATATCCAATGGAAGTTTCTTCTCTTTTGAGGTAAGGGATAGTAAGGGATATTTTTTTTTGTAATGATATTATTTCTTCAATATCATTATCTTTGAAATGTTGATCTGAAGTTTTTATCAAATTTGGAACTTTTTCATATCGGGGTTACTATTCATGGGTTCTTATTCACGAGTTACTATTCACGAGTTACTATTCACGAGTACTATTCATGAAGCGTGAAGATGTTTTTTGTGGAATTTCTATCTTTTGGTGTGAGATTCTTATTCACGATACTAAGATTATTCACGATATCTGGCACTATTCACGAATCTTAAGATTATTCATAGAAAATGAAAATTTTTCTTTTTCGTCTAAAATATCTATTACGGATACTAGCTTTGATTGTATCCATGTTTTGATCATTCTTGAATTTTACACCACTATGATTATTTTGAGGTATTTTGGATGTATAGATTAGGAGTTATGGATTTTATGGTAAAAGACTATTTTAAAAGTAACTATTTATAACTCCTTACGGTTAACTCTAAAATTGATGAAATTTTTATTGAGAGTACATCTATATAATATCGATTGTACTCTGTGAATTTCGGAATTTTGGATAAAAGTACAATTTATGATAAATGTTTAAATATTCTATTGGTTTTAGCCATATGAAAAATAAGTAAATGAATTTTTAAAATTTAGAGAAAAATATATGTTCAATATGGGACTATGTTATGCTAAATCCCTTAAAAAGAAATATTTTAGAAGCGATTTGGTATTTTTCATGAAAATGTTCTAGTTATGAGTAAATGAATTAAATATGTTATGTGAAGTAAGAAAATTGGAAAATATGATTTATTGGCTTGAGAATTATATATGAGATATATGCAGATTTTATGAGGGTTTTGGTTAATGATGATGAAATCTTATGAGTTTGGCATTTTAGATGATTAAATGCATTAATTATTAAAGTGTAAATAATTAGATTAAATTATTTATAAGTTTGAGAAATGATTAAAATATTATTATAATATTAATAATATTAGATTATGAGATTTCTAAGTGATTTATAACATTTGGATTAAGGTGTTATAAATATGGATATGAATTTTATTATGAAACTTTATCTTTTCGTGTCGAGGTTACTTATGCACGATCACGGACTACGAATTTAACACGGGTACTATTCACAACAAATTGGTTTCTTCTTCCGACCAAATTATCGTTGATTTATGAATCTTCATGTGACGCCCCCAAAATAGGTATACATCACCTATTCGAGTTGTCAATACATGGCATGTAAACAACTACAACTTTATTATTACAACAAGAAAACTGTGAGTTTGAATACAAATATTATCTTCTAGATAATATCTATACTCAAATAAATCCTCATCACATTTATTGATACATTATTTTACAAAATGGTGAGGACTACTAAACAATCCTTTCTAAAACCTTCATTCCATACCCCTCGACTTCAGACTCGCTTATATTCTCGCCTCCGAGAGAAAAATGGAACAAAAAGGAAAAGTGGTGAGCTCAACTAGCTTTCAAGAAAGAATATTATGACTAAGATAATATACAACAAATTATCGTTAGTCTTCAACAGGAAAAATATAATAGAATACAATAGACAACAAATTTTAAATCAATATTCGCAATGAAATAATAATTCATTAGAAGAGTTAAGTAGAGAATGCAAACTACTATCTTCTATGTATGAATTTAAAAGTTCATCGTCTATCTTTTATCCCCGTAACATCAATCAATATACATCCTGAATCAAATATTCATCTTTGCACTACAGCCAAAGATATTCATCACCGGGTCATGTTCATTTAAACACTGCTCATCTTTGCACTACGGGCCAAAGATATTCTTCAGAAATCATTCATCTTTGCACTACTGACCCAAAGATATTCTTAAGAAATCATTCATCTTTGCACTACAGCCAAAGATATTCCATAATATCATCATTTAAGACCGAGGATGATGAAAAATATTTTTTTTTTAAAGAAACGAATCCAAAGTGAAACAAAATGACAAGGATTAAGGATTAAGGATTCGTACTTGGTTTTATCCACGTCAAAAATACCTCAAAAATAATCATAGTGGTGTAAAATTCAAGAATGATCAAAACATGGATACAATCGAGTTAGTATCCGAATATATGTTTTGGACGAAAAGAAGAAATTTTATTTTTCGATGAATAAGTATCAGATATGAATAATAGCAAGATACGTGAATAGTAACTCCGACACCAAAAGATAGAAATTCCACAAAAACATCTTCACGCCTCACTTAATAGTACTCGTGAATAAGAATCGTGAATAAGAACTTAATGAATAGAACTCGTGAATAAGTAACTCATGAATAAGTAACCCATGAATAGTAACCCCAACATGAAAAAGTTCCAAATTTGATAAAAACTTCAGATCAACATTTCAAAGATAATGATATAGAAGAAATAATATCATTACGAAAAAAATAATATCCCTTACCTCAAAAGAAGAAGATTGACATTGGAATAATTATATGAATGAACTTGCAGACCGTATATCAATACTCAAAGTATACTCAAAATACTCACAAGAATACGCTCAAAATATCGAGAGAAAAATAGAGAGAAAACTTCAGTTTAAAGTGTGATTTTCAATTCTAACCCAAGACCCTATTTATAGGAAAACGCTTTAACACCGTCGCAGAAAATTGAATATAATAATAATATTATTATCAAATTTCAAGCCCACCTCTAGACATTTGAAATCAGCTGATTTTACACATGTTTAATGAGGCCACAAAATATAAAAACGTTTTTATTAATAAAATAAATAAAACTTCCAAAAATCAATTATTTTGACTTCGAACTTCAATAATTCATAATAAATAGCTCTTTTATCAGAAAATTTGAATCTCGCGATTTTTATAGGAAATTCAATTTCTACAACTTCGCAGAAGAAAGTTTTCCAAATTCCAAATAGAAATTGACCAAAATCCACAAATCCAGGCGATTTTATGTGCTATAATCAAATTTCAAATAATAAATGGGGTCCACCAGGCATGTTTAACATGTTTTAAACATTTATTGCAACAAAAATACTCTTCCTCCTCGTATACTCATATATCCCACATTCGTTGTAAAATATCACCGTTAATATATTATTAAAATAATATATTTAAACGAATTATTTTATCGAGAAAAAGATAAAATATTAATTTTCAACAATTGTCATTTTAAAAATTTTCTCCATCTATATCCACATAAAATCAATATTTTCCTCATCATATAAATCAATAATTAATTATTCACAAATAATATTATGTAATCACAATATCGACAACCGTGCGCTTTCAGAGAAGCAGGGCTTTCAATAAGAATTTCTTCTTCTTGGCGCGCAATTAGGTGACCAAACCTCTCCTTAGAGCGTAACTTTCTAGACATTGCCAATAATGTTATCTAATAATATTATTAGGATAATATGAATTATTGCTTCAATAATGAAAAATCATCGTAATGACAATTATCAAACAACAAAGAATATAAAATATCAACGCAAAGAATTATTAACTCAATAAAATAATCGAATAAAGAATTAATTCGTAACCATTATTGAGTAGTGCCTTCTTCACGTAAGAATCAATAATTGGTGCAATACTGCAGTAACCTTTCAACAACGCAGATTAGTGTGTTTTAAACCACGGGTATTCCAGCGGTAAAGATAACTGTGAATAACTACGCCAAGTTATTTAAAAACAACTTATATTTGTCGCTTTCTTCATCCAATCGCTTTCCATTATGGGGCCCACACACATGGTTGCGCTGGCCGTCGCGAATAATATTCCCGACCGCATTTAATATTCCACCACCAAACGAATATTCCCCAACAACAATGAATATTTTATAACCACTGCTTATTTTGAAATATTCATGTATTTAACCCTTAACTATCCACATTAATCAAATCAACCTTTACTATTTCAAAATAATAAATAAAGAAAATTCCTTTTATTTAAAAAAATTTGGGATCTTACAACCTCCCTCCTTATGAAATTTCGTCCTCGAAATTGGACGTGACGACTTGCAGTGTTTCAAAAGGTGAGGATACCTCGCTTTCATTTCCGTTTCCAATTCCCAGGTCATTTCTCTATAGCATGATTCCTCCACAAAACTTTAACTTGTGGTATGACCTTTGCGCGTAGGACATGCTCCTTCCTATCCAAGATCTTGACAGGTACCTCCTCATACGTTAAGTCTTCGGCTATCTCGTCCGGTTCTAACTCAATAACGTGGTTCGGGTCTTTCACATATTTACGAAGTATAGATATGTGAAACACATTATGAACACGAGACATACTTGGAGGTAACGCAAGTCTATAGGCTACATTTCCTACTCGGTCAAGAATTTGAAATGGACCAATAAATCGTGGATTGAGCTTTCCTCTCTTCCCAAATCTTGTAACTCCCTTCCATGGAGCAACTCGCAACAATACATGATCCCCTACATTAAATTCCACGTCCTTTCGATGAAGATCCGCATAACTCTTTTTGTCGATCTTGTGCCGCTTTGTATACGCTTGTCGAATCATTTGGATCTTTTCGGTAGTCATACGTATTAACTTCGGGTCCCAACAATGTTGCTTCACCCACCTCATCCCAACATATCGAGAACGACATTTTCATCCATATAATGCTTCAAATGGAGCCACACCTATATACTTGCTCGATAACTGTTGTTGTAGGAGAATTCCACCAATGGTAAATACTTATCCCAACTACCCTTGAAGTCAGGACATGAGTCTTAATAGATCTTCAAGAGTTTGAATAGTCCTCTCGATTGTCTCATCTGTTTAGGGATGGTATGCCGAACTAAATCGCAAATCTGCGCCCATAGCTTTTTGCAAGCTAACCCAAAATCTTGAAGTGAATCTTGGGTCACGATCCGAAACTATGGATACAGGCATGCCATGCAACTTCACAATCTCATTCACGTCACATACTAGCAAGACGTTCAAGGAATAAGTCTCCAGATCGGCAAGAAATGAGCGGACTTGGTTAATCTATCAACAATAACCCAAATAGCATTGATGCCTTGAGAAACCGTAGGAAGACCCGTGAACGAAATCCATAGTAATGTGTTCCCACTTCCATTCAGGAATCTCAAGTGGTTGCAACGGACCCTTCAGGTACAAGATGCTCCGCCTTTACGTTAGCAAGTTAAACACATCGAGATAAACTTTGCAATCTCTCTCTTCATATTGTTCCACCAAAATGTATGTCGAAGATCACGATACATTTTAGTACTTCCAGATGGATTGCAAATGGCGATTGTGTGCCTCCATCATAATCTTGTACTTCAAATCGAGTCGTTAGGAACACAAAGTCTCAGAGTGGACTCAAGTATTCCTTCTTCATCAATTCTCGCCTTAATAGCTCCTTTTGTACTTTCTTCTTCATACGCATCAAATTCGCCTCGGTGGCTTGAGCAACCTTAACTTTTCTATTAAAGTTGGCTCTATCGCGATACTTGACATCATCGCACTCGTTCCTCGTGATATGATCTTCTACTCAACGCGTCACTACCACGTTCGCTTTACCGGGATGGTATTGAATAGTGTGGTCGTAGTCTTTCAATAGCTCGAGCCAACGTCAGCCGCCAGATGTTGAGTTCTTTTGAGTGAAGAAAATATTTAAGGCTTTTATGGTGCGAATATATCTCCACTTTCTCCCCATATAGATGGTGCCTCCATATTTTTAATAGCGAAAATGATCGGGCCGCTAACTCTAGATCACGAGTAGGATAATTCCTCTCATACTCTTTAAGTTGTCGCGAGGCATAGGCTATGACTTTCCCACGTTGCATGAGAACACATCCTAACCCTTTGCTCGAAGCATCGCCAGAGATAACAAATCCATCCGAACCAGATGGTATTGTTGTAACAGTGCGAAATAAGTCTCCTCTTAAGCTCTTGGAAACTTTTCTCGCGATTCTTCGCTCCAAACGAATTTTGTATCCTTCCGAAGTTAGTTGAGTTAATGGAGTAGCGATTCGAGAAAACCCTTCCACGAATCTCCGATAATAACCACTAAGCCCAAAAGCTACGTACTTGATCCACCGACTTGGTTGCTCCCTAACTTCAGATTGCTTCAATCTTCGCTTCGGATCAACAGATACTCCATGTTTCGACACCATGTGCCCAAGGAATGCTACTTCCTCGCCGTAACTCGCATTTCTTCAATTTGGCATATAGTTGGTTTTCACGAAGCCTTTGGAGTACTCAAACTTCAAATGGTGCTCATGATCTTCACGGCTTTTGGAATATATGAGGATGTCATCAATAAAGACAACAACGAATTGATCCAAATATTCCTTGAATACTCGGTTCATCATATCCATGAAAGCCGCAGGAGCATTAGTCAATCCGAAAGACATGACTAAGAATTCATAATGCCCATACCGAAGTTCGAAGGCGTCTTTGGAATATCCTCGATTCTAATCTTGGTGATGATATCCGTAACGAAGATCGATTTTTAAAAAAAGAATGCTACTCTTGCAGAATCGGTCAAACAAGTCATCAATACGAGGTAGAGGATACCTATTCTTGATGGTGACATGGTTCAATTCTCGATAGTCAATACAAAGTCGCATACCTCCGTCTTTCTTCTTTACAATAAAAAAGCAGAAGCACCCCAAGGAGATGTACTTGGGGCAGACGAAACCGATGTCCAACAATTCTCGTAGTTGGACCTTTAACTCTGAAGTTCAATAGAGCCATTTGATATGGGGTTTTAGAAATAGGCTTTGTACCAGTTCAAGATCAATAAAGAATTCAACTTCACGCTCTAGGGTAGCACCGGAAGTTCTTGAAATACGTCGGAAAGTCAATAACAACAGAATATTATTCAAATTTGACGTGTCTTTATTCAAATCCATAACATGGGCTAAGAAAGCTTGACATCCGCTTTTTAATAAACGAATAGCTTTATGATTAGATATATGATGTTGATTGATTTTAATGGTTTAGTTGCTTGAATTGCATAACAAAGTTGGTTAGGAATATGAAAACTAATAACCTTACGAAAACAATCAATTTTGGCATGATGAGTAGTTAACCAATCAATCCCTAAAATCACATCAAAAGCAAGTATCTTTAAAGAGATAAGGTCAACATGTAAGGTAATGGTGCCAACTTGAATCAAACAAGATTTATAAACGATGTGGATGTGATGAAAGTTTCTCCTAACGGAGTTTCCACGAGATAGGTCAAAGTCTAATTTCTCCCGAGTCAAGTTTAAACGTTGAGCACATGCAGGAGAGATAAATGAATGGGTAAGCACCCCAGATCAAGTAAGGTATAAACTTCGCAAGAATTTATAAATAGCTTACCCGTGATCACCTCGTTTGGGTTCCTCGCATTATGACCGGTCACAACAAATGCTCTTCCGGAATCGTTGACTTTGACTTTTTCGGGACGATCTTTTGAGTCACCGTCCCTCATTGAACTAGGTTTACATCTTGTACAATCTCGGCGATATGTCCTTCCTTTCCACAATTATAGCATACCTTGAACTGTTGTGGGCGGTTTGACCGATATGTCCTCTTTTCTCGTGATTTCAGTAGTATATGACCGGTGGTCGTTCTCCTCCTTAGAACCGATTCTCACGCCAAGACCGCATCATCTTCACATGGTCATTGTTAAATCTTCTCTTTTTAAAATCTCCTCCCGACTCGCTTCTTCTATTTTCATGGCCATGATTACCACCGAGTGGTAACCATTTTTGTCCGTCATTTCTTTCTCCATTGGTTATCATTATTCATTGTTCGCTATCTCCGGTACGATCTCGGTTGTGGTCCTCAATTGACCGTACTCGTTATCTCGCTTCTAATAATTGAGCCACATTTACAACATCCGAATAAAAGAAAATTTATGAGAAATGAGATATCGACGTATCTTGGGTTTCAAACCTCTAAGAAACATCCGCGTCATACGTTCCTCATTCTCCACCAAATGAGGTGCAAACACGGATAACTCGCAAACTTTGCCTCGTAATGAGACACCGTCATGTTGTTTTGTTCCAATCGATGAACTCCACTTCCTTCGTATACGACGAACACTTTCGTGAAAGTATTTGTCATTAAATAGCTTCAAACGCGTCTCCCAAGACATCTTTGAGTGCATGGCGGTGGATGGTACGCCTTCATGAGACTCCCACCCGAGAGTCCGCCGCTTTCGCCACGGAACATAAAGGTGGCGAATGGAACCTTCTGTTCTCCGTGCATCCCAAGACATCGAATATCTTGGTAATTTGTTTTGACCCATGTTTCACGCCATGATCGGATCCGCTTTCCCTTAAATTCTGGTGGTCCCAACTCTTTGAACTGCTTGCTTGGTGATAAACCGTGAATTGCTATCATTTCCTCTCAGTATTTTGAACACGAGTCTCCTCATGCGATTTTGCGTAATCGCTAAAAAACTTCTAAACATCCCTCGCTCATCATCTCGCTTCAATGGTGTTGTTCACGGGAGGAACATTGCCACTGTTATACGTTCTCCTCGTTGGTGAGTACTGAGCATCTCCACTGGCCTCATTTCCATTGTTAATATTCTCATCGACATTCTCAAATCTTGTCATAAAACAAGGGTTAATTAAGGAAATCAATATATAACATAATATCCCTATATCTTGACCTAACTAACAAATAAGCTTAGGTAGGACACCTTAGCGAAGGATTTACTGCGTCTCTCCCTCCTAGTTCTATTCCCGATCTCCGCCAGAGATCATATCCCTAAGCTCGATACCAATCGTGACGCCCCAAAATAGGTATACATCACCTATTCTCGAGGTTGTCAAATACATGGTATGTAAACAACTACAACTTTATTATTACAACAAGAAACTGCGTGAGTTTGAATACAAATATTATCTTCTGCACAATATCTATACTCAAATAAATCCTCATCACATTTATTGATACATTATTTTACAAAAATGGTGAGGACTACTAAACAATCCTTTCTAAAACCTTCATTCCATACCCCAGACTTGTACTCGCTTATATTCTCGCCTCCCCGAGAAAAATGGAACAAAAAGGAAAAGGTGAGCTCAACTAGCTCAATAAAGAATATTATGACTAAGATAATATACAACAAATTATCGTTAGTCTTCAAAGGAAAAATATAATAGAATACTGATAGACAACAAATTTTAAATCAATATTCGCATGGTGAAATAATAATTCATTAGAAGAGTTAAGTAGAGAATGCAAACTACTATCTTCTATGTATGAATTTAAAAGTTCATCGCTCATCTTTTATCCCCAGAACATCAATCAATATACATCCGAATCAAATATTCATCTTTGCACTACAAAGCCAAAGATATTCATCACCGGTCATGTTCATTTAAACACTGTTCATCTTTTTGCACTACGGCCAAAGATATTCTTCAGAAATCATTCATCTTTGCACTACGGGCCAAAGATATTCTTAAGAAATCATTCATCTTTGCACCAAAGCCAAAGATATTCCATAATATCATCATTTAAGACCGAGGATGATGAAAATATTTTTTTTTTTTTAAAGAAACGAATCCGGTGAAACAAAATGACAAGGATTAAGGATTAAGGATTCAGTACTTGGTTTTATCCACGCCCAAAAATACCTCAAAAATAATCATAGTGGTGTAAAATTCAAGAATGATCAAAACATGGATACAATCGAGTTAGTATCCGAATATATGTTTTTATTTAAAAGAAGAAATTTTATTTTTCGATGAATAGTATCAGATATCGTGAATAGTGTCAGATATCGTGAATAAGTGCCGTATAACACGTGAATAGAATCTCGACACCAAAAGATAGAAATTCCACAAAAACATCTTCACGCCTCATGAATAGTATTTTCGTGAATAGTAAACTCGTGAATAGTAACTTCGTGAATAAGTAACTCATGAATAGTAACCCATGAATAGTAACCCCAACATGAAAAAGTTCCAAATTTGATAAAAATTTCAGTTAAACATTTCAGGATAATGATATTGAAGAAATAATATCATTACGAAAAAATAATATCCCTTACCTCAAAAGAAAAGATACTTACGATTTGGAATAACTTATTTGAATGAACTTTGCAATCAGATATCAATACTCAAAGTATACTCAAAATACTCACAAGAATACGCTCAAAATATCGAGAGAAAAATAGAGAAAACTTGCTTTTACGGTGTGATTTTCAATTCTAACCTAAGCACCCTATTTATAGGAAAATGCTTAGAACACCAAAGCAGAAAATTGAATATAATAATAATATTATTATCAAATTTCAAGCCCACCTCTAGACATTTGAAATCAGCTGATGTTGCACATGTTTAATGAGGCCACAAAATATAAAAAACGTTTTTATTAATAAAAATAAATAAAACTTCCAAAAATCAATTATTTCGGAACTTCAGAACTTCAATAATTCATAATAAATAGCCCTTTTATCAGAAAATTCGAATCTCGCGAGTTTTTATAGGAAATTCAATTCTCTACAACTTCGCAGAAGAAAGTTTTTCCAAATTCCAAATAGAAATTGACCGAAATCCACAAACGGGCGATTTTATTGAAATATATAATCAAATTTCAGTCAATAAATGGGGTCCACCGACATGTTTAACATGTTTTAAACATTTATTGCAACAAAAATACTCTTCCTCCTCGTATACTCATATATCCCACATTCGTTGTAAAAATATCACCGTTAATATATTATTAAAATAATATATTTAAATGAATTATTTTATCAGAAAAAGATAAAATATTAATTTTCAACAATTGTCATTTTAAAAATTTTCTCCATCTATATCCACATAAAATCAATATTTTCCTCATCATATAAATCAATAATTAATTATTCACAAATAATATTACAGAATCACAATATTGACAACCAGGCAGTTCACAGGAAAGAGGGGGCTTTCCAATAAGAATTTCTTCTTACTGGCGCGCAATTAGGTGACCAAACCTCTCCTTAGATATAACTTTCTAGACATTGCCAATAATGTTATCTAATAATATTATTCAGATAATATGAATTATTGCTTCAATAATGAAAAATAATCGTAATGACAATTATGAAACAACAAAGAATATAAAATATCAACGCAAAGAATTATTAACTCAATAAAATATCGAATAAAGAATTATCGTAACCATTATTGAGTAGTGCTTTCACGTAAGAATCAATAATTGGTGCAATACTGCAGCAAATTTCTTTCAACAACGCAGCAGATTAGTGTGTTTTAACCAACGGGTATTCCAACAAGATTATCCAGTAATAACTACGCCAGTTATTTAAAAATAACTTATATTTGTCGTTTTCTTCATCCAATCGCTTTTCAGTTATGGGGCCCACACATTTGCAGCTCGCCGCATTTAATATTCTTAATCGCATTTAATATTCCACGACCAAACGAATATTCCCCGACAACAATGAATATTTTATAACCACTTGCTTATTTTGAAATATTTGCGTATTTAACCCTTAACTATCCACATTAATCAAATCAACCCTTACTATTTCAAAATAATAAATAAAGGAAATTCCTTTTTATTTAAAAAAAATTTCGGGATCTTACACTTACTCTTGAAATTAAAACCATGTTTTGATTATATTATTTTTATATAACATTCTTATAACCCTAATGATGATATTTCTCTTTGACTTGAGTGTAAAGATGGGTAGATTATTGGTATGATCGTGACCATAGGTTCTCTTTGGCCAGTAGTGCAAAAGTTGAATTGTTGACTGGTATGATCATGACCATTGAATTTACAATTGAATATTTTTAGCTTAAGTGCAAAGGTGAATTGATCAACGTATGGTTATAATTATTGTTATATAACTTCCGAGATGATTATGTATTTCTTTGATATATGAATATCTTTGGCTCAGAAGTGCAAAGATGACTTGTTGATGAATATCTTAGCTTTGTAGTGCGAAGATGAATTATTGATGAATATCTTTTTCAGAATCGTAATGAAAATGACTGTTGTTGAATATCTTTTGCTTTCAGTAGTGCAAAAAGATGAATTATTGATGAATATCTTTGGCTCAGTAATGCAAAGATGACCCGTTGTTGAATATCTTTGCTTTTGTAGTGTAAAGATGAACTGTTGATGAATATCTTTGGCCCGCAGTAAAGATGAATTTATTAGTATGATTATGAGCAGAACCTGTGATTTGGTATAACCATGATCTTTGATGTTTCGGGTAAAGACAAGTGATGAAAATTATCTTTGTCTTGGATGAGGAAAGGAATTTAGAACTACAATTACGATTATGAGTTACACACGTGATTGTGGATGGAATTGTTGATTGATGTTACGAGGATAAAACATTGTTGGTGGACTTTTAACATGGAGAAGATAATAGATTTTATGGTCTATTTGACTCTTCTAATGGATCGCTTCATTCCTTTTGCAACTACGGGTTGAAAAGTTTTATCATCTACCATATGTTCTAAATCTCTCGATTTACATCGATGAAGACTATTGATAATTTATTTATCTTTAGTCATAATATTCTTTATCGAAAGCTAGTTAGTTGTGCTCACCCTTTTGTTTCACAATTCCTTTCGTGTAATAAAAGTGTATTTGGGTCGAGCGGGGGATATATGCGAGGAATAGAGTGGTGGTCTATAGATGTTGAGGTGAGGTGAATTTAACTTGGAAGGTGTTTTGTCACTATCATACAAGATGTCTAATGACATACAACCTCGTGTTATCATAAGACATGGTTGTGCTCATCCACTTGCCGAGTATATTTACAAGCACTACCTATATAATCTTGGTGTTTGTTTGGAGTATAATACCCAATTAGAGGCAGTGGAGATAATGATATGTCAAGAGAAGACTCACCATTGGGAAGAATATGATAGTAATCTTCTCATTTTTCTTTGGGGTTTATTAAATCAACCAAGGATAATTCGTGGCCATATGATATCTACCATAACCTAAAAGCATGGCCTCCCATATACGAAGGTTTCTTGAGCACTTCCCAAAGATTCTAATTTCTAAAACAGTTTTTGACTATACCTTTATGTAAGGTGTCATTGTGACGTGCTACAGTTGGTATATATTTGTATCCAAACTCACAGCATATATGTGTTGTTGTATTTTGCACGACAATTGTTGTAATAAAGTTGTAGTTATTTTCCGTACTATATATTTGGCGACTCAGAATGGGTTGGATGGAATGGACCTATTTTGGGGTTGTTACATCAAATGTTATCATTACCCTTTCCACATTCTTTTTCCTACTTAGCCTATCTGGTTGATCTACTTCTTCAGCATCTTCACTCTCTTCATCCATAGACCTCAGCTGATCTGAATCTTCATATTCACTAGGTAACCACTCCTTATCAGTGATGTCTGTATCTTCTCCATCATCATCCGAATTTGCAGTCTGTTGTTGCTGAACATCTTCTTGTGTACTTGTCTATACATTAGTCTCATTTCCAGCCCCCTTTTCTCCCTCCTTTTGCAACTCATTTTCAGCCTCCTTTTCTCTCTCATCTTGCAACTCATGTAGATCAATACCACCAGCATCATCAGGATCTCCAACCTCTCTCATTTGTTTAGTATACTCCTTAAATTTTGTTCTTGCATTTTGGTACTCTTCATCACTGCTTAATTGTTCATCATCACCAGTTATGTTAGCATCAGATTCCTCAGAACTTTCATCACTAGTGAATTCACCATTCACATCATTGTTCCCCTCAGCATTCACCCCATTGTTATCCTCATTTTCATTTTCTTCGAGCTTACTCAGTAGATCAAGGTTCTTCAGATAATCAGGGTGATCCTTGTCAAGTTTATGATCCACAAAAACTTCTACAGTCATATCTTTTGCAGAAGCTTTAATTAAATCCCTAATCGAATCATCATCATGAATTAATCTAAACCGTGACTCATATTTAAAGAAAACCTTAGCAGTAGTATGGTACCCTAATATATGAGCCATTTATTCATTTATACGAGTAGTGCACAAGAAATCAGGATCACTAGGGACAACCTTTTTCAATCCTCCTACATAATGTTCTGTGGGCTCAGTGACAAACTCTCCACCATAGTGCACAATTAACAAAATCATATCTGTCACTGTAAATAAAACAAAAAAATAACATAGAGTAAGCAATGAGAGATTTAGTAAGCAAGAACAGCACTAGAGGTGTTCTTATTTGCAGATTCAACAATATCCTTAATTCAACACAAGAGCACACATTTTGGGAAAAACGACCACAAACATCCAACAAGGTGGGCATTAACCACATAAAGTAAGCATAAATAAAGATTAGGTTCAAAATCGAGTCCACATAAGAAATCTTTAAAACTGAAAATAAGGGTTTGGGTGTTTACTCAAAATGGGAAACACGGAAGAAAAAATAAGGGTTTGGGTGCTTACTTTTTGTTGTCGAACAAATTTGGAGATATATATGGCCGAATCTACCGTAAGGCTTGAATCTCTTCGCGTCGACTTCGAATCGCTTCTACCTCTGTATTTTGTCTCTCAATCGTTCTCCCTAACCCTTATTTCTTCCTCAGTTGGAGATATATATGGTCGAATCCACCGTAAGGCTTGAATCTCTTCGCGTCGACTTCGAATCGCTTCTCCTTCTGTATTTTGTCTCTCAATCGTTCTCCCTAACCCTTATTTCTTCCTCAGTTGGTCACGTGAGAAGCCCTCCAAAACTGATGTGTTATGCTCCCATATACATATTATTATCCACGTCAGATGAGGAAGCCACGTCAGAATTTTCCATCTACTCCGTTAGTCAATTTTAATGATTATTTCAAAATTGGAAAGTACAAGCACCAGACGACAACAATTTTCGAATACAATAACTAGTTTGTGAGTTTTTTCACTTTGGGTACCAACTTGTAAGTCGAGTCCTAATATAGGTACCAAAAATGTATTTATCCCGTTTTTAATAGGAAATTGTTACTTTCACATGTGGGTCTTATCATTTAGCAAAAAAAATTAATTTGTTTTTTCACATTTCTATTCATGAGTAATTGATACAAGAAGTATGCAAATTAATTGTGAAGTTGTTGTGTAAATTTGTTGTCTAGGGAACTGTTTGTTTTTCAAAAAGTTCTCTCTATTATCAATAAGTCTAGACAGACAGTTTTTTCATCGTAGCTACTTGCCAAGTTGAGAGTGGTTTTGGTGGTTACTTTGTTAGTTTTGGAGATGGCGAGTTTATTGCCATGTAGAATTCTCTTCTGCATAAGAAATTTATAGCCATGACTATGAGCAGTAAAGTAAAAGATCATCATAAATATTTGCTTTGTTAATTAAGTAGGGGGAAAAGGTCAAAAAAAATCTACGATGTTTAACTTAACGATCTAAAACGCATCTTAAACTATTTTTTTTTAAAAATTTCTTAACGTTACGTTTTGGGTCATCTAGAATTTAGTTAACAAAGACAAACAGGATTAAAATTTGATGGCGTGGCGGGCTTAAATATAAAATATATTTAAATAAAACAATATATATCATTTAATCAAAACAAAAAATACTAAAATTCAAAATAAAAAGAATAACATATTTACATCATTTAATCAAAATAATAAAATTCAAATTATTTTGTTAACTAATCAAAACAACTAATTAAATAAAATAAGTTGTATAACATATTTACATCATTTAATCAAAATACTTAAATTACTAAAATCATAATACTAAATAATATTTTTAAAATTCAAAATCAAGTATTATGATTATTTTAGTAATTTTAATATTAATTTTTAAAATCATATCAATTTAAAAATATTATGATGTAATTTGAATTTTTAATACATTTTTAAAATATTATTACATCATCAAATTATTTATATTATTTATAACATACATAGATTATGTATAGATTATTACATCATCAAATTTTATATAGTTTCAAAATATTATTTAGTATTATGATTTTAGTAATTTATAAATTTTATATCAATTAGTATTTAGTATTATGATTTTAGTATTTTAATGATGTAATTTGAATTTTTGTTGTTTTGATTAATTAACAAAATAATTTGAATTTTAGTATTTTTAGTATTTTTTAATTTGATTTTTTAGTATTTTAGTATTTTTTTAAATTAGTATTTTATGTAAATATGTTATGTTTTAAATTTTAGTATTTTGATTAAATGATGTAAATATGTTATACAACTTATTTTATTTAATTAGTTGTTTTGATTAGTTAACAAAATAATTTGAATTTTATTATTTTGAATAAATGATGTAAATATGTTATGCTTTTTTTTATTTTGTTAACTAGTATTTTTGTTTTGATTAAATGATATATATTGTTTTATTTAGAATATATTTTATATTTAAGTTCATAACGTCATCACATTTTAACCCCCGTTTGTCTTTTGTTAGCAAGCGAGAACACGGATGACCCAAAAATGTAACGTTAAGAGTACTTTTGGAAAAAAAAATTAGTTTAAGGTACAAATGGGACATTGCGATAAACATCTGGAGTTTTTTTGACCCTTTGTCCTATAAGTAGGGAATTGATATTTTGCTTTCTTATTAACGTGATATATATACTATAACAATTTCCTATTAGAACATGAGTTGTCATGGAAATTCATTTTAATTATTCGTTAAGAAATTAAAATTCCTTAAATTTGAATGCATGATCACAACTCGTAAATGGCAAAAATCTTGGGATATATTTATACATTAAATATTTGATGCCTTATTTCTCTCCCCAAATATCTTGGGATATACGTACTTAATACATTAAATATTTGATGCCTTATTTCCCCCTCCAAGTAATCCATCGATCTCTTGCTCTTCTAACACTCCAATTCTCTTTTTTCCAGTAAAAGAATATGAAAAGATTTTCATAAAAATAGTCCAAACCGTATATGAGAAAAAGAGGTAGGAGATTTTCATAAAAATTGAGAGAGTTAGAAAAGTAATAAGGAAGAGATGATGGGGGAGTGGAAGAAAAGGGTGTCGGACTGTTCTTCTTTTTGTTCCAACCACCTTGTGTGGTTCATTCTCCCATTTTTAGTGGCCTTTGGCTTTGTAGCTTTTCTTGCTTCAAACACCTCCTCCATTTGGGTTTTCACTACCAACAGTTTAGACAAAACTGCTCAGACAAAAACAATAACATGGCAAGGTGGTGTTGGTGAACAAAGCACAGATCAGTTTCAGTCACCTGTAAGTCCGCTTCTGTATCTCACATACACATTATATATATATATATATATATATATATATATATATATATATATATATGTGTGTGTGTGTGTGTGTGTGTGTGTGTGTGTGTGTACGTATGAATGCTTTTTTATGGTGCGTTTATAAAAGTTTTTGCACCAATTATTCATTTTATATATGCATGTATGATTCAATTCGATGGATGATTATGTTTCTGGATTAGACCACCTGGGTGTGTGTGCTTGTATTCGTGGTGCTTATTCTTTTGGAAATTGTTAAATTTATATTCTGCAGTAGCATATATATGATATGATGGATGCATCCATGATTATAGAACTTCAATTATAAATGTTATATTTATTCATATTGTCCATGTGGCCATGCATGCATGTGTGGATTTATTTTGTCAAAATTATTTTTTGTTGTCTTTTTTATTTTGACAACTCTCAAAATTGATAATGATAAATTACCAGTGTCTTAAAAAAATTCTTTTCTATAGAAAATTATTTGCTTTATTAATTCTTGGTTATTAATGTTTGTACATCTTTTCTATTTGAATTAGTTTATTTAAATGTGAAATAATTAAAATCTAACAAGAATAAAAAAGATGCTTAAATATCAAAACATATATATGTAACAGAAAAATATAAAACTTATAAATAGTTTAAGTCTAGCTTTGATTCCAATGGAAAATAAATTTGTTTGAAATAAATTTTTCATCTTCAGAATAAGAACTCTTCTCAATTCTCTTCCTCTTAATTCGTTCGCGATTCTTCTGCAAACGGAATAGTCCGTGCACTATTCATCATCATCATCTTCTTCTTCCCCACGCATGGATCTTGTTCCCGGCCCGCATATATAGATCTACCGGTGGTAATGTGGTGTTCCGATGGTGGTGGAAGAAGAATGAAAAAGCCCTTGTGTTTAATTTGATCTTAATAAACTATATTAGTTGGATGAGTTCACTATAAATCGAGTCTCAATTTAATAATAAAAAATGTTTTTTTTCCTTTGCAGTTAGTTTATTTGGGTACAAGGCTTTGGTAAACCCTTGTTTAACTTTTTATTTTTAATTTTGAGTAAAACGAAAATATTTTTTTTGTGTTTTTGGTATGTGAAAATTTTGTTATGAGATACAATTTTGATTTATGAAAATCTAAATTTATTACAGAAGCGGGTTAAAATGTAATCCGAGCATTTTCTTTAAAATATGGACGTTAATAATTGTTGTTTAATTTTTAGAATTAATAATAATAATAAGATTGATTATAAACTAAGTTAACAGATGAAGAAGAATGGGTCAGACTGGAATGGGAGTCTTCCTATTTCATCAACTACGATAGTTCGAAAAAAGTACAGCAGCTTAGTGAAGATTGAGGCCGGCCTTGTACAAGCTCGAGCTGCAATAAAAGAAGGCGAAAATGGAAATCAGATACAAGACTCGAGTTTTGTTCCAAAAGGTCCAATGTACTTGAATGCTACTGCCTTCCACAGGTAGTACATCAGGACATAATTAAAGGCATTAATTAATTAATTAATTAATTATAATTGGATTATAAGTAGCACAAACATATTTTAATTTAGGTAGTGGATTGCAGGAGCTACATGGAGATGGAGAAGCAGTTTAAGGTATATATTTATGAAGAAGGAGAACCCCCAATTTTTCATTATGGGCCTTGCAAGCAAATATATGCAATAGAAGGATACTTCATTCAGAGTATGGAGGTGAGTCCGTTTCGGACCATGGATCCCAACAAGGCCCATGTTTTTTTCCTTCCGTTAAGTGTGACAATGATTACTCATGTTGTATACGTGGTCGACTCCCATGAATGGGGTCCAATGAAGAATACTGTCTTGGATTATGTCAATGTCATTGCCCAAAAACATCCCTACTGGAATCGAAGCCTTGGTGCTGATCATTTAATGCTTGCTTGCCATGACTGGGTAACCATCTTCGATTTCTTATACTATATAATGGAGTATCTTTCAATTTTATTATTATTATTATTTTATTCACCAAGTATATATTTTTGTATTTCAGGGCCCTGAACTCTCCTTTGCAGTTCCTCATTTGTACAAACACTCCATTAGAGCATTTTGTAATGCTAACACCTCCGAAAGATTCAACGCTTCAAAAGACGTTTCCATCCCAGAAATTCATCTCCCATCCGGAACAACGGAGGGAATGATCGGAGGTCCATCCCCATCCAAACGTAAAATCTTGGTCTTCTACGCCGGAGGAGTTCACGGTCCGATCAGACCAATACTTTTGGAGCATTGGGAGAACAAAGACAAGGACGTACAAGTCCACAAGTACCTCCCCAAAGGAAAGTCGTATTACGGCATGATGAGAAGCAGCAAGTTCTGCATTTGTCCTAGCGGCTATGAAGTGGCCAGTCCCAGAATGGTGGAGGCACTTTATATGGGATGCATTCCGGTTTTGATAAAAGATGGTTATGTGGTTCCTTTTAGTGATGTCCTGAATTGGAAGTCATTTTCTGTGGAGATTCCGGTGAAGGATATTCCGAATATGAAGAAGATATTGATGGGGATTTCTGAAAGGCAGTATATTAGGATGCAGAGGAGGGGTATACAAGTGAGGAGGCATTTTGAAGTTCATTCTCCTCCCAAGAGGTTTGATGTTTTTCACATGATTCTTCATTCAATCTGGCTTAGGAGACTCAATATTCGAATAAATGACATTCATCATCAGGAGGAGGAATTCGAATATTGACCAGATTTTTTTTTTCTTTTTAAAAAAAAAAATTATTTATCTTGTGGTTGCATGTATGCTTTTGATCGACTTTGAGCAGAATGATCAGATCTGTTACCTTAATTTGTTTTTTGTATAAGGATTAGACATTAACTATAAGCTCTTACTACTGCAATATCGTTTCCATCAGCTTGTTTTGATTGTGCTGCTGCTGCTGTGTGTATAAATGTGTGTATGAATAGTAGCAAGTAGTGACAAATTGGTATCATTGGTGACAATGTTCCTATTATTTTTTCACAAATTATTTTGTCAGTAATTGTGTATGATTTGTGACGGTTTATAATTGTCAGGTAATATAGATGGACTAGCTGGGTCCCGTGCCTCCTCCACTGTATGGACAGTGGAATTTATTTCAAACTTTGAACGCCCAGATGATTTATTGAGTGAGCGGGAAATTTAAAATCATTTATATTTTATTAGATAGATTTATTAGCGGCAAATTAATAAATTTTGTCACTAATACAATTGGTAACAAGGCATTTGCGACAACCATAATTTCGCCACTAAAAACTTTTACCGACACAATTGATGCATCTAGTGACGAATTTTTTTGCCACTAATACCACTTTTTATTGTAGTAACTATAATTTCGATCTCTAAATGATATACTTCTTTTTTGACTTAATATTTCTTTAAAAAATGAACTAAAACAATATTTGTACATGCATGTGTATCAAGAAAAGGTAGTATAATATGAATGAATGAATGAATATATACTTTAAAACAATATTTAAAGTCATCTTTTTGTACTAATGATGAATGAAATTAGACTATTTAATTATTATTAACTTTTAAAAGTCAATTTGAGATATTTTCAAATTTAAAATTGAAAGAACTCATTAAAATTAGAAAACAATAAAATTTATAATGAATAGTACTTTTAAATATTCATTTGTGTATGTATTGATTAAAATTAAAAAAATCAAGTTAATTTTGAGTTTATAAATCTCTTAAGTTGAGTTTAAAAATCTACAATAATCAAATAATATGAAACTAAAAGAATATTATTTATTTGCTAAAACTAATCATAAGATTACAATTTCATGCATTATTTGTTCATTTTAGGACTAATTATGAAGAACTATTTAGAAACGGATATGAATCAGTACCTCTCTTATTACTAATGAGAATAAAACTATATCTATAGAAAAATTAGACTAATATATTAAATGTTTGTTTACAATAATTATAATTTCGGGATTAAATTCACAAGACTATTAATCTTAGAATTATAATTATAATATCAAAATTATTAAATTATTTTATAATTCTGAGATTAATAACCTCAAGTCTAAATCGAAAACAAATAAAATATTTAGAATTAATAATCTTAGCCTAAATATAATTCTTATATAAACAAACATAGTTTAATCTCATTCATCATTCATGTAATTAAAGAAACATAACATAAGTATTGTGGGCTCAAATCCAATAGATTCGGAATGGAGCTTTTCTTTTATACTTAAATGGCTAATTAAGTGGAGTAGTAATAGAAAGCACAAAGGAAGACTAGTAAATTCTTAGTTAGGATTTTAAAAAATTAAAAAGATCAGGATTCACGTCACTGACGGGCGGAGGCAACCTAAAAGAGAATAACGCTCAATAATTAAAACAAAATTAGCTAATTTATTGGGTATATTCAATTAAGACTTTTAAAGATTTTAAAGAGTTTATAAAAGTTTAGTGGTATTCAATTACAACTTTTTTAATGTCTTTAAAAGTTAGGTGGTATTGGATTAAGATTTTTATAAAGTCTATAAAAATATTTTGGTATTCAAAAAGTCATAGATTTTAAAGATTTCTATCAAATGGTAGAGTTTGATAGATTTTAGAAGAAAATTATAACTATCAACTCATATCCAAAGTCTTACCCCATCTCTAAAGATTTCTAAAGACTTCCAAATAAACACAAAGATGAATAAAACTAGTTATTAATTGGATATATTATATTGAGCAAGTTAAACATAATGAGACTTAACGCAGCTACCAAAAAGTGAGACTACATATATAAATTTGTCTCTTATTTTCTGTTCTTGTTTCTAAATATATAATTATGGCAAACAACTTTGTTTAATTTTTTCCAATATGCATGCAGCTATGATACTTTTTTCTGTTCGAAATTAAAGAACTTATGTTCAAAATCTACCCTAAACTTTGGAGAATAATCCAGCAACTAATGGATTTCAGCCACCTCCTCTATTTGGAAGCATAAATAAAAGCATTTGTTTTTCTACACATGCATGCATCAGTAATACCCATGCTCATACATAATCTAACAAACTTAATTACTTTCAATACAAAATCAAATTTTATTATTATTACTGCTACTATTATCATCTAAATTATTTTGAAATGTTAGAATTTATATGCATACTTGAACATTATAGCTTGTATAGGACTCCACAATTTTCTTCGTAAGGAGTGTCGTTCAAATGAATTTTTAATTGAACTAGATAACGAGTCTTCACTATTTTCATTGTTACCATTCAATCAAGAATATAATTTGGAACAAGTTTTTGAAACTCAAGAGCAACGACATAATAATAACAATGGCCGGTAACAAGGGTAATAGTTTTGAAATTTTTAAAAATTTTGAATTATTTTGAGTTTATTTTGGTGATTACAAAGATGGGTGATTTTTGGTACCCAATTGTGATAAATTTTTTATAACTTGGTGGCAATTTACTCACATATATGAAGTTTTGCAACTTTTAATCATATAAATTTTTATTGTCATATTATTTTGTGAAAAATAGAGTTTGGTATTCCTACTAAAAAGCGATTTGCGTAATGATAAAGTATATATAGCTCAATAAAAAGTGAGCTTATTTTTTTGTATTATTAATACGTAGTTTTTAAAGTTTTATTGGTATCAAAGTATCCAAATGTATCATGAAATGAGTATAATAATGTAAACGCTTTCAACATATATAAAATCTCATGCCACAATAATATAATGAGATTTACTCTTGTTCATGAAAAAAGAGGGAGAGGTTGTACACATGGACTAATTAACAATTAATATAAGTTGCAAGATTAATTAGAAGTATACAAAAGTCTATCACAGTCTTAATAAAAAGTTTATAAAGTTTCACATTACTTATTTCATGGAGTCTATAAAATCATTTAAAAAAGTCTTTAAAGTCTGTGAAAGTCATTAAAATCCCACAAATTCTACAAAACTCTGTCACTTAAAAAAAAAATTTTAAAATATTAATTGAATACACCCCCCTTAATTAAATTATTATTAGTCCTATAAAGTATTATTCTTAAGTTAAAATAGTTTTTATATAGTTGCCTTCAAAAAATAATGCTTGCAAATGTTTTCAGTTCCGGACCGTTCATCGAATCAGAAAAGTTACTGGGTGAATGGATCACTGGTCCAACTAGTGGTCGAATTTTTATTGACCCAGTAATGTCATTAATATATAATAAATAATAAACAATTAAATATATTAAATATTATTATTATATATTATATATAATATTTAATAAATATATAAAATTAATCAATTTATCTACCAAAAAAAATTTATAATCCTACTTATTTGTACAATGTTGAGTTTATACTGTGACGCCCCCAAAATTAGATATTCATCACCCAATTCTGAGTCACCAAATACGTGGTACAATTACAAATAAAAACTTGATTATCAAATTGTCAGATAGAATACGACACAACATAATCGAGATTTAAAGCGAGGATATTGCTTTCAGATAATATCCATTCTCAAATAGAGTCCTCGTTACATTTGTTATCACACTATTTTACAGAATAGTGAGGACTACTAAGACACCATCTCAGACCATCACTCATTTCCCCTGTTATCCCCACTCGACTAGCCACACTCTTATTACCTGAAAAGGAATTGTGAAACAAAAGGTGAAAGACAATGGCGCAAGAAAGAATATCATGACTAAAGATAACTACATTATCAATAGCTTTCATCAATAATAAATCAAAGATTTATAACGTATGGTAGATGATAAAACTTTAATTTCAACCATAGTTGCAGCGGAATCAACAATCCATTAGAAGAGTCAAGTAGAACATAACGTCTATTGTTCCCTCCAAATTAAAAGTTCATTGTTAATATTTCGTTCCTGTAATACTCATCAACAATTCTTCGTTGTACCAAAGACAAAGAAAACTTTCATCACCTGTCTTCACCTGAACCACTAAAGATTATAATTAAGTTCACAGTCCATAATTATAATCATATAAATCAACAGTTTTTCCTTGCCACAAAGGATTAATAGAATGTTTACTCAATAACCTCATCCCAAAGCTAAAGATATTCAAATGTAATAACAATGATCATACCAATCATTGTTTCACCAGACTACGTGCCAAAGATATTCAACTATAAAACTAATCACTGAGACTCAGCTTAATAAATAATTCTCATCATCGAATCATCCCTGCACTACTGGCCAATCATATTCGTTAGTATCACCAGTGGTCATGATTATGTCATACACATGTCCATCTTCGCACTACGGGTCAAGGCTATCAAACAACAGATCATCTTTGTACTACAGCCAAAAGATATTCAATGTAAAACCAATAACCAAAAGCAGTTTAATAAAAGAATAAGAAAGCGCAAATGAATTTTTCACCGCCACGCAGTAATCCACTTGTAGAGATTATTTCCACAATTTAATAAGGAGCGAATATAAAGGATCATTCACCATGCGATGTGAAACCACTTATGAGATAAGGTTATTCTCAACAGAATAATAAATAAAGAATAATAAAGACGGAACCAGGTCCGGTGTAAAACACACAGACAGGATATTTCAACAGAATCGTAAATACGAAATAATAAATAATGGAATCAGGTCAGGTGAAATTCACACCGACATAATATTCCGACAGAATAATAAAGAACGGAATAATAAAATAATTTCACCATGTATGCGGTACTTCGCATAAACAAATTATTCTTTCTACCATAAAAATGATATACTCTTACCTTAGAAGAAACTGGATATAGGATATATATATATATATATATATATATATATATATAACTGTTAATTTATATCATATATATATAATCCTGACTCCTTTATCTCCTCGATTTCCGTGAATAAGCTAACATGCTTAGTCGTATATATATAAAGTTAACCCTGTTAACTTTGCATGTTAAGGAACATATTCCAGTATTATATATTTAATATATATAATATAATAAGTAATCACTAAATCCTCCTGTTTCTTCCTACGGTTATCTCACTGAATCCTCCTGATAACTCATACAACATGCATAGCCGTATATAATATAATTCTTACCATACGGTGATTCACCAGATTTGATATAAACCAAGCAAGAATCATGGATTTTTCTCCAGTATCCACCGGCGTGACGGTCTGCGACTAACAAGCTGGTGAGCCTCGGGTGTTTGACCAAGATGGAGTTTTCGATAACGGATCTAGCGGTGTCCATGTTGATGGGGAGTTTTACGGCGACGGTGCAGTGGATTATTGTGCTCATTTATCTTGAGGAGTATTAAAGACGAAATGAAGAACTACCGTAAACTCAACAACACCAAGGCTTGAACCAAGATGACCCCCAGTCTTGGAAACATTGAAGATGACAACGTATACGTTCCATTATTACCCGTCAAAGACCTCAGCCCATTAACATTCGTTTTCCGGCGAAGGAGTCCGGTTTCCGACCCTTCGGTGCTACTTTCCGGTGAGAAATCAGGTCTGTGAGTAACCCTTGTGTTTCCATGAACAACATCATGGAAAACATAGATAGAACTGCAAGGCCCTAGCTTTGAGTTACTAATAATATTGTTCTTGGAAGGATCGTGGACGACTGTTGATCCTTGGACCTGTTTGCAGGTGAGAAGGTTCTTGATTTGATCCCATGAAGATGAAGATGCTTGCTTGTTGAGGAATTCCACATATAGCAGCGATCGGTCGGCGCCGGGAACTGCCTCGGAAAGGACGGCGAACTGCAACCCATTATCGGTGAGGAGCATGTACTGCCGACATTTTCTTGGCCATTTTTGGTTTGTATTGCACCCCTTTTACCGTTCCTTTTTGCTCAACCAGAGATGTCACAGTCCCTTTCGATTACATGAACTCTCCGGCCATCTTTGGCAAGCGTGTAAGCAAGTGTAGAACCGACAACGCCGGTACCGACAATGATGACATCATCAGAACTTCCGGCGATATCCTCCGGGGTGCAATGACCGTTAACTTCCGAGCTACTAGTTATCTTATATGCTCCATTAATAATCTCCATGGAGCCAGCACTTCTCTTTCCTAAATATGATGATGATGATGCCCCAATTCCATTGGATTTCCGTGAGCCGGAGTACTACTTCCCGTCATATTGTAGTTCATCCGATCCAAGCCTACACCAGTCACTACCGAATTATCTAGCTGAATATTCCGACCGAACTCGCTCAGTATGCTGCTATCTCTATAATTGCTTCCGAAGAAATAGACGCCATCCGAGTCACCACCACCGAGCGACCAGCTCAACTCGGTCGGGAAATCGGTGACTTTGTCGTCCATAATTCTATTCTCCTTCTCTTATTCATTTTCCAGCCCAACGACTGGTATGCACAGTAGGGTTGGCACGTAGAGGAGAGAAAAAAAAATGAAGTTAGCATGAAAAAGATGTAGAATTTCAAACCCATAACTTGGAAATTTGCACACAGCATTTGTTTCTCCCTTTCAAAAGAGGAGAGAGAGAGAATCAAAAAGAGTCTTGCCATGCGAAATAAAAAATATCAATGAATCCCGACTCCCATCATTCTTCTTCTTTTTATTTCATTTTTCCCCCACATGCGTTTGTCTTCTCTTTTCTTTTCTTATTCCACCCGTGACCAGAATTATTATCCACATGCTACTTTGATAACAGTTGATTGAAAAAGGTTATAGCGACTTGTACGCAAATTACGCAAATTATAACCCATGTGATTTGATATTTTAATATAAAATTTTTATGAGCATACCTTAGAGCAAAAATAAATAAATAAATAAATATTTTTAAATATCACCTTTAAATTTAAACCTTTATCAGTTTAATTATTCACAAAAATAGAAAAATTGAATAATTTTTATCTCATAAAAATTCAGGGTCTCACATATACAATTCAAATAAATACTAAATCTATTTAAAATGAAAGATATTAAATCATGATCATAACTCAAAATTCAAGACTCAAGAGTGATAAAATAATAAAATTAAACACAAATAATAGACATTTCTAAGATACATTCAATCAATTTCGGTAAAAAAACTAAATCTATTTTTACAAAAAAAAAAGTGAGATAGGGAACTGATAAAACCGATGATCCGGTTATCGGGTCACTGAATCGATCGATTCAACTGTCGAGTCATTGAATTTGACCGATTTTTAATCAAAAATAATTTTTTTATTCGAATTGGACCGAAAAATCGATGGATTTCAAATTTTACCGGTCAAACAGGCGGTCGGTCCGGATTTGATAACCATAGTTACACCTTTAATTTGAACTAAATATGGATTACTTTTACTTTTTTATTAGTAGCCACTCCCTACAGAATAATCTTGCCCACGTGGGATTTGCATATGCCACGTCAGAGGACACGCGGGAGGTGGTAACCGTAACGCTACCTGTCTATCTTACTCCCAGGGCCACCACGTGGGAAGCGGTAGTGAATTAATCTAACACGTATCATAAGCACAGAGCTCGAACAACTTACTCACGAAGTCATATATATATATATATATATATATATTATATCGAATTCCTGTCACCACCTTCCGCCAGCTTATTTCGCATTAGACAACAAAAAAAAATTCTCACTGAAAAAATTAAAACAAGAAAGTTGTATCTGTTTGGAATTTCATTTTGTTTTAACTATGGCGTCAAAGCAAAATAATAGGGAAGAAGAGAAAGCCGCTAAAGAAGAGAGAGCAGAGGCTGCAGCTGCAAGAGTAGCAGCCTCTGAGCTCAGTGATGTCAACAGAGAGAGAAGAGAAGGATATGAGGCACAACTGGAGCAGAGTCCCGGCGTTATTGGGAGCCTACTGAAGACGGTACGGGGTACTTTGGGGCATGCCAAGGAAGCTGTCACCGGTAAAACTCATGAAACCGTTGAGGTTTCAAAGGCAGGCACAAACGCCGCCTCTGAGAAGACGAAGGAGAGCAAAGATATGGCGGCTCAGAAAGCTGGAGAGATGACGGAGAAGGCCAAGGAGGCTAAGGATAAAACAATGGGGAAAGCGAGTGAGTACAAGGACAATGCTGCGGAGAAGGCCAAGGAGACTACGGACGAGGCAAGGGAGACCAAGGAAGCGGCGATGCAGAAGTCGGGGGAGTACAAGGATTATGCTTCGGAGAAGGCAAAGGAAGGGAAGGACGTGACCATGGAGAAGTCGGGGGAGTACAAGGATTATGCTGCTGAAAAGGCAAAGGAAGGGAAGGATACAACGGTTGGTAAGATGACGGAGTTGAAGTATTCGGCAGCTGATGCGGCCAAGAGAGCTATGGGTTTCTTGACTGGTAAAAAAGAGGATACTAAACAAAAGGCTGAAGAGATCGCTCAAGTTGCCAAGGTCATTGCTCTTAAATTACGTACAATATATTTAATTTGTCTAGTTTTTTCTTAATAGCATGCGTGCTTTATTGTTTTAGTAAATTTGGTTTTACTTCCTGACGGATTATATATATGTTATAAGAATGCAAAAATAATATAAGAAAAACTATGATCCATGTTAATTAATTATAGGATAAGTTGGGTGAGACTGAAGAGGCTACTCGAAGGAAGATGGAAGATTTCAAGATAACAGAAGATGAAGCCAAACAGAGAGCAGAGGCAGATGATCATAGAGAATCTGGAACTGATAGGTACGCATTTTGGCATTCAAAATATATAGATCATATATATATGCGAATATATATGTGTGTAGATGGATAGAATAATTGAGATCTGACCAATGTGTAGCATCATAATTTGTGGTTAATCCAATTGCACACTGGCAATAGGGGAAGTGGAGGAATATTGGGAGCACTAGGAAGTGTAAAGGAGTCGATTAAAGAGAAATTCAGTATAGGTACGACAGACAGTGGTCATGAAAGTCAAGCGGCACGTGAGCAGCACGCGAGAAGTGGTCAAAAGAAATTAGTCCGGCCGGTGCAACGTACGGCAGAAACTCTGAAGGAGGCTGATCAAATGAGTGGGCAGACTTTTAATGACGTCGGACGACTGGCGCCAGACGAGGGGGTAGTGGTTGTGGAGCGTAAAGACCGGCAGGGGAAAATGTGAGGAGAATTTTACTTTGTTTTGGGGGTTCGTAGTTACCTTTATTTTCAAGTTCAAATGTTTCTTTTGTACGGTGAATGTTTCTGATTTTCTTACTCAATTATCTTATCTGTACCTATATATCTTTGTAATAACAAGAGGTATATGGATCCGGATCTATCCGTTTCAATTTGAAACAGAGAGTCTCCATTTAAAGGTTATTAAATTTAAAGTCTACAACCTGTTATTAACTTAATTCTAATTATCTCATTTAAAAAATTTAACCTAACTTTAGCCACTTTATTTAAAAATTATTAACTTAACTCTAATTATTTTATTTAAAAGTCATTAATCTAATTTTAGTTACTTTATTTAAAAGTTACTTATTTGTTAGAATTAGGATACACTTGGTTGCTCAATTTGCAACTTGTTATTTTATTAATTATTTTTAGTTACATAGGATTTTACAATAAATAATATTTATAGTTATTAATTCTATTAATTCTTATATTATTTCACGTTATGATTTAAACAATATCCTTCAGAAGCGTACCAAACTGGTACTCGCCGACAAAAGACGGACCAAGTAAAAAAGCAAAAGAAGTTTGCGGGTCAAGAAGTCCAGAAGTTCGCGGGTCAAGAAGTTCACCCGAGTCGGTTTACCCCTTCTTCTCTCTTACTCTCCCAATTCATACTATAGCTATGAGTGTCTGCAACTTCAACAACAGAGCAAATACCAGGCAAAAACCCACTACTTCTCTTCTTTCTTCTCCCTATCAAGAATACGAAACCAAGCCATCCAGAATCCATATCCACAAAGTGCTTATTACTAGACTTGCCGGAGTTTCTGCCATATTCAAGTCCTCTGAAATACTCCATCTCTTTCTTGACAAGTGATCCTACAGTGCCCCGTGTGCCTTCCTCCACCGGAGCTGGTTTTGCAGGCAAAACGCCGGTCATGGTGGATGTCATCTATAATTTAGTAACATGTCAAAAATGAAGCCAAAAAAAGGCATAATCATGGTTTTGTTAAAGTAAGTAATTTACCAAATGAATTTACTGTCCGTCCGTCCGTCCGTCAGATTCACTTCATTGTTCCTTCCATTTGACTCTAGTTGTTTTAAGAAAGAATTAATATTAATTGGTAAAATATAGAATTATATTCAAAGTTGAATATAAAAAATGATCATTTGTCCTCCATATCCGGTGGTACCAAACTTTATTGATTTGGTTTGAAGGATGGTAGTTTTTAGCTCCATCTCCTGGCACATTTGCAATGGACATTGTTGACACAACAAATGGAACCCAAGTTTATTGTATTTGCTAAACATTAATATGTAACAAGTTTCTTAATTTTTATACTATCTTCTAAAGTTACATAGAGAATAGAATATGAGAAATTAATATTTTCATATAATTTTTTTAATATTTTCCCATAAAAATCGTTATTAAAATATAAAAACAAGAAATCAAATTGTAATAATGTTTATATATCTTTTTAAACAATTTACAAATTAAAAACTTGACAACGAAAATGTCAGTTGAGTGTAACAAATTAGGATAAAAAAATAGATAATTAAAAATGTGAGATGAAATCAGTAGACAAACAGAAGCAAAAAAGTTGTTCATCTGTGGAAACTCAGCTCTACGGTTGTCTGGCCGCTGCCTTCCATTCCTCAAAACAATCATTCAATTAAACTGTAAATGTAAATTTACGGTATAATTTGAATGTATTCTGAAGAAGGCAAAAAGAACAACAAAAAGAAAATCTCCATGTGTATTTGACATGTAACAAGACTTTCTACTAGAATGCATTCATATTTGTCGAGTCCTTAATAGAAGAAGAGAAGTTCATTGAAAAGCAAGAGAGCGAATACAAGTCCTTAACGAATTAGAGCTAATTGTCCAACTATAACTGATCTCTATCACAGAACTAGAGCTATCACAACACTAAATCTTTTTGGCATAACATTCCGAATATGTGCACTTGTAATAGCTTCACAAATCTTTTTGGCATAACATACGTCAGCTCTCTCGTTGCCTGTGATGTTAAACCGGATATGCGATACTTTCTACGCATGTTTCCACGGTGTGTAACTTCAACTTTCACTCCCCTCAATGCCTTTTTGATCTGTCATACAAGTAAAGGCAATGATGCAAACAATTAAAAATATATCACTGAAGATAATGTTGAGACAAATGTTATACTTATTGGAGTTCAACAATTGGTTAAACAATGCAAGTCCAAAAAGATAATAATAATAGAGAAAAACAGTAACAAGTAAAACTACTGCACAGAGAATGCAAGATCCACTACACTTGGTATACTCGATTTGAGGGGAGCAGGAGAGGGAGGATCCCTCCTTTAGAGTCACTGCTGCAAAAGGCTTTATTACCCCTAAAAGAACAACAATACAAGACCAACCAAAAGTCTTATGATCAAGACAGAGAACCAGTACTAATCCAAAACAAATAACAAAATAATTAAAATAAATTATGAAATATGTACCATCTGTTACAATCAATCTAACTGTTGTTGCGGCGGCATTTCTGAACCTGTAAATAAAATAAAATATATGTATATTAGATTTATTGATATGTTACTCATAATATTGAATAAAAGAAATGGTCAAACCTTGGATTGTATGACTATCATCCTCTGAACTTGAAGATGATGTTGCACCTTCATTGTTGGGAGAATCTCTACATAAAAGCCAAAATAACAACAGTCATTTAAAAATTGAGATAGTTTAAATTTTTTACTATTACTTACCGATGTGCAACTATTGGGCAATTCCTTTTGTCATGTGATTGTCCAAATTTCCCACAACCATGACAACGTCTAGCCCTTGAGTTCTTGGCCTTTCCTAATGCCCTGTCTTTCCCTCCTTTAAGTCTTTTGCCACATCCTTTTGCTCTCACTTGATTTGGTTCATTGTACATATGGTCTTTATCAAGACTCATCTTCCTAGAGAGTACACTTCCACATTGTGAACTTTTACCACTATCTGCAACAAGATTGATTGATTCGAGTAAACGAGCCAAAGCATCTTTATACATATTAATTCCTTTTTGGCTTGTGAGGGCGATATTAATAACATTCAAAGAACATTGGATTAATTCACTCCGCTTGATTAAATATTCTTTGTCACTATTTATCATTATACCACTTTCATTATCAACCACTATCACAGAGTTTGCCTTCTTAGTCCACCTTTTCAAGATGTATTGTTGGGGCAATTCGTCAAAATCATGCAATTTGAGCAAGTAACCAAGCACATGTCTACATGGTATCCCCATACTCTCAAACTTGTGGCAACTACATGAAGCAAAACCCAATCCTTTGTCATAAATAAGTTGTCGCACTCTTTGTGTGAATTTTTTTTCTTCTATGAACTTGAAATATGCATTGATTGTCACTCTCCGTGATAAGCTCAAAACGGTAATTCAAGCATTCCCATATCTCATCTTCAAATTTGTAAAACATTTCCCGAGTATAAATTTCAACCATTTGGAATAGAAAGTCATGATTCATCTTCACTTTAGGCTTCTCAATCAAATCTTTTTATGATCTACCAACAACTCTTCTTCGACGTTGGCGTCTAGCCCCTATTAAATTGGATCATGAAATCAACTAATGAATTATTCTTAGAAACATATCTTTTGAAAAAAAGCGTGAGAGCTTTCGTTGGCTACTTGATATATTGGTGAGAAAACATGATTACAATAAGCTGGCACCCAATTTGTACGAATGTCATACATTGTTTGTAACCATTTGTTGTCATGTAACCCGCTCCTCCCAACAATCTCTGTCCAAGTCAAATCAAACTCTTCTTTAGACTCTGAATTCCAAATACAATTGGCAAATTCATTATAGTGAGCATTATACTTCACTGAGTCTAATTTTTCTAAAAATTTTGTCAATATGTGCCAACTACAGTGTTAGACCCCAACTTGTTATTAATAAAATTTAATTTTCTCTATTTATTATTTTGAAATAGTAAGGGTTGATTTGATTAATGTGGATAGTTATGGGTAAAATACGCAAATATTTCAAAATAAGCAAGTGGTTATAAAATATTCATTGTTGTAGGGGAATATTCGTTTGGTCGTGGAATATTCTTGCTGTCGGAGAATATTCGTACGACGGCGCAGCCATGTATGGGCCCCATAACGAAAAGCGATTGGATGAAGAAAACGACAAATATAAGTTGTTTAAAAATAGCAGGCGTAGTTATTTACTAATTAATACTTGTTAAAATACTCGATGGTGAAAACACAAGAAGACACCAGATTGCACCAATTATTGATTCTTACGTAAGAAGGCACTACTCAATAATGGTTATGATAATTATCGCTCAATTATTTTATTGAGTTAATAATTCTTTGCGTTGATATTTTATATTCTTTGTTGTTTGATAATTGTCATTACACAATATTTTTCATTATCGAAGCAATAATTCATATTATCTGAATAATATTATTAGATAACATTATTGGCAATGTCTAGAAAGTTCATCTAAGGAGAGGTTTGGTCACCTAATTGCGCCGCCAAGAAGAAAAATTCTTATTGGAAAGCCCCTCTTTCCTGAACCGCTGCACGGTCATCAATATTGTGATTCTCGTAATATTATTTGTGAATAATTAATTATTGATTTATATGATGAGGAAAATATTGATTTTATGGATATAGATGGAGAAAATTTTTAAAATGACAATTGTTGAAAATTATTATTTTATCTTTTTACGATAAAATAATTCATTTAAATATATTATTTTAATAATATATTAGCGGTGATATTTTTTACAACGAATGTGGGATATATGAGTATACGAGGAGGAAGAGTATTTTTGTTGCAATAAATGTTTAAAACATGTTAAACATGTCGATTGGACCCCATTTATTGACTGAAATTTGATTATAGCCTGTAAAATAGCCCGTTTGTGGATTTCGGTCAATTTCTGTTTGGAATTTGGAAAAACTTCCTTTTGCAAAGTTGTAGATAATGGAATTTTCTATAAAAAGTCGCAAGATTCGAATTTTCTGACAAAAGGGCTATTTATTGTGAATTATTGAAGTTCCGAAGCTCCGAAATAATTGATTTTTGGAAGTTTAAAATATTTTTAATTACAAAAACGTGTTTTTCATTTTGAGGCCCTTATGTAACATGTGATAGAGGCTGAAATCAGTTGGAAGAAGTGTGCGTATGAGATTTTGGAAAATATAATAAATTTTACTTTTGGTGTTCTAAAGATTTTCCTATAAATAGGGTGCTTAGGTTAGAATTGAAAATCACACCGTAAACTCAAGTTTTCTTTCTATATTATCGAACGTATTCTTGTGAGTATTTTGAGTATATTTTGAGTATTTCTATCTGATTGCAAGTTTAAGTCATAGCCTATATCAGGTGTTTCAATTTTTAAGTCTCGATCTTTCAAGGTAAGGGATATTATTTTTTTCAGTAATGATATTATTTCTTCAATATCATTATGTCAAGTATTGATCTGAACTTTTTAATCAAATTTGGAACTTTTAGTGTCGGGGTTACTAATCACGATACTCAAGACTATCCACGATACTGATCTTATTCACGAATACTAACCTTTATTCATTGAAAAATGAAAAATTTTCTTTTCGTCAAAATATCTATTCGGATACTAGCTTGATTGTATCCATGTTTTGATCATTCTTGAATTTTACACCACTATGATTATTTTGAGATATTGTTGGACATGGATAAAACAAAGTACTTAATCCTTAATCCTTAATCCTTGTCATTTTGTTTCTTTGGATTCGTTTCTTTAAAAATATTTTCATCATCCTCGGTCTTAAATGATGATATTATTGAATATCTTTGGCCGGTAGAAAGCAAAGATGAATAATTTCGATGAATATCTTTGGTTTGTAGTGCAAAGATGAGCAGTGTTTAGATGAACACGACCGGTCGGATGAATATATCTTTGGCCTGTAGTACAAAGATGAATATTTGATTCGTATATATATATTGATTGATGTTACTGGGGATAAAAGATAAACGATGAACTTTTAAATTCATACATAGAAGATAGTAGTTTGCATTCTCTACATAACTCTTCTAATGAATTATTATTTCACTCATGAATATTGATTTAAAACTTTGTTTATCATTGTATTCTATTAGATTTTTCCCTGTTGAAGACTAACGATAATTTGTTGTATATTATCTTAGTCATAATATTCTTCTTTGGGCTAGTTGAGCTCACCCTTTTCCTTTTTGTTCCATTTTTCTTCTCAAGAGGCGAGAATATAGCGATGCAGTGGGGTATGGAATGAAGGTTCTAGAGAGAGTTGTTTAGTAGTCCTCACCATTTTGTAAAATAATGTATCAATAAATGTGATGAGGATTTATTTGAGTATAGATATTGTCTAGAAGATAATATTTGTATTCAAACTCACAGTTTTACTGTTGTAATAATAAAGTTGTAGTTGTTTCTGTACCATGTATTGACAACTCAGAATGGGTGATGTATACCTATTTTGGGGGCGTCACATACAGAATCTATGAAAAGTATCCGGAAGAGTTTCTAACATTGCTTTGGACATCGCGGGATCTTGATCAGTAATTGTAAGACCCCGAATTTTATGAAATAAAAGTATTCAATTTTCCTATTTAGTAAATGGTTAAATTGATAAAAGGTTAAAGTTAAGGGTGATATATGAATTTTTTTTCAAAATAAGCAAGTGGCTATAAAATACTTATTGTTGTCGGGGAATATTCGTTTGGTCGTGGAATATTCTTTCTGTCAGGGAATATTCGTATGACGGCGCAACCATTTGTGGGCCCCATAACAGAATAACTGTCGGATGGAGAAAACGACAAATTTGAGTTTTTATAAATAACGGCGTAATCGTTATCAATTAATAATCGTTGGAATACCCGGTTGGTAAAGTAAAGTAAAAATGTCTGGCGTTGTTGTATTGAAGAAGACACGGTTCAGACAAGATAAAGATTTTTTCAATTATTGATTCTTACGTGAGAAGGCACTACTCAATAATTGTTACGATGAATTCTTATTCAATATTTTATTTTATTGATTCAATAATTGCTGTGTTGATATTTTATATTATTGTTGTTCAATAATTGTCATCGCACGCAAGATTTCCCATTATCGATCAATAATTCATATTATTTGAATAATATTATTAGATAACATTATTGGCAATGTCTAGAAAGTTCTACATCTAAGGAGAGGTTTGGTCACCTAATTTGCGCCAATGAGGAGAGATCCTTATTGGAAAGCCCCTCTTTCTGGGAAATGACTGGTTGTTATAAATGTGATTACGTAATATTATTTGTGAATAATTAATTATTGATTCATATGATAAGGAAATATTTATTTTATATGAATATAAATGATGGATTTATTTATGTGGTTATTAATGAAGGAATTAATTTGAGATGTTTTATTTGTATTTTTGCCGGATTGGAAGTATTAAAAGATCAAATCGGTATTATTACTGACTTTATTGTGTGAGTTATAATATTTAATCCGACCGTTGGATCGTTGTAATTTTTGGATATGTTATACATATATAAGTTGAGTATATGTCCACAAATTTTGAACCGTTAAAGATGAGCGTATAATTTATTATGAATTTTAAGAGGTGGTGATTCGTAAATTAGGTTATAAATGATTTTGGTGGAAAATTCTAGAATTGGTGGGCCCCACTTGTGGTTGGTGAAAAAATGTGCTGAATTTTATTTCAAATGTGGTGGGTGGCAATCGTAGTAGTAGTAAAAGCCATCAGTGTGGCAGTCAAGTCTGCGCTTTACGGCTAACATTTTCCTATAAATAGAAATTTAAGTTAGAATTGAAAATCACACCGTAAACAAAGTTTTTCTCTATTTCTCTCTCGATATTTTGAGCGTATTCTTGTGAGTATTTTGAATATACTTTGAGTATTGCTATACGGTGCAAGTTCGTTCAGCGTTATTCCAGTCCGAAGTACTGATTCTTTGAGGTAAGGGATATTATTTTTTTTTGTAATGATATTATTTCTTCAATATCATTATCTTTTTGAAATGTTGATCTGAAGTTTTTATCAAATTTGAAACTTTTTCATGTCGGTTTTTTATTCATGGGTTCTTATTCACGAGTTACTATTCACGAGTTTTATTATTCATGAGTTACTTATTCACGAGTTACTATTCACGAGTACTATTCATGAAGCGTGAAGATGTTTTTTTGTGGAATTTCTATCTTTTGGTGTGAGTTACTTATTCATGTATACTGACTACTATTCACGATATCTGACATTATTCACGAATAATCTAGACTATTCAAAAAATGAAAATTTTCTTTTCGCTCTAAAATATCTATTACGAATACTAGCTTTGATTGTATCCATGTTTTGATCATTCTTGAATTTTACACCACTATGATTATTTTGAGGTATTTTTGGATGTATAGATTAGGATTTATGGATTTTATGAGAAAAGACTATTTTAAAAGTAACTATTTATAACTCCTTGCGGTTAACTCCAAAATTGATGAAATTTTTATTGAGAGTACATCTATATAATATCGGTGTACTGTGAATTTCGAAATTTTTGGATAAAAGTACAATTTATGATAAATGTTTAAATATTAAATTGGTTTTGGCCATATGAAAAATAGTAAATGAATTTTTAAAATTTTGAGAAAAATATATGTTCAATATGGGACTATTTTATGCTAAATCCGGAAAAGAAATATTTTTAGAACCCGATTTGGTATTTTTCATGAAAATGTTCTAGTTATGAGCAAATGAATTAAATATGTTATGTGAAGTAAGAAAATTAGAAAATATGATTTTATGGTTTGAGAATCATATATGAGGTATATCGCAGATTTTGATGAGGGTTTTAGTTATTGGTGATGAAATTTTATGAGTTTGGCATTTTATGATGATTAAATGCATTAATTAGTAAAGTGTAAACAATTTAATTAAATTGTTTATAAGTTTGAGAAATGATTAAAATATTATTATAATATTAATAATATTAGATTATGAGATTTCTAAGTGATTTATAACATTTGGATTAAGGTGTTATAAATATGGATATGAATTTTATTATGAAACTTTATCTTTTCGTGTATCGAGGTTACTATGCACGATATCACGGGACTATATTTAACGAATCTGAGGTACTATTCACAACAAATTGGTTTCTTCTCCGACCAAATTATCGTTGATTTATGAATCTTACTCTTGAAATTAAAACCATGTTTTGATTATATTATTTTATATAACATTCTTATAACCCTAATGATGATATTTCTCTTTGACTTGAGTGTAAAGATGGGTAGATTATTGGTATGATCGTGACCATAGGTTCTCTTTGGCCGAAGAGTGCAAAGATGAATTATTGATGAATATCTTTGGCTCGTAATGCAAAGATGACTTTTGTTGTTGAATATCTTTAGCTTTTGTAGTGCAAAGATGAATTATTGATGAATATCTTTTGCTCGTAATGCAAAGATGACTGTTGAATATCTTTGCTTTGTAGTGCAAAGATGAATTATTGATGAATATCTTTGGCTCGTAATGCAAAGATGACTGTTGTTGAATATCTTAAATTTTGTAGTGCAAAGATGAATTATTGATGAATATCTTTTGCTCGTGAATGCAAAGATGACTGTTGTTGAATATCTTTGCTTTGTAGTGCAAAGATGAATTATTGATGAATATCTTTGGCCCGTAGTGCAAAGATGGCTTGTTGATGAATATCTTTGCACAGTAGTAAAAAAGATGAATTATTGATGAATATCTTTGGCTCGTGAATGCAAAGATGACTGTTGTTGAATATCTTTGCTTTGTAGTCTTTGTTGATGAATATCTTTGGCCCGTGGTAAAAAGATGAATTTATTAGTATGATTATGAGCAGTGAGGCGTGATTTGGTATAACCATGATATTTGATGTTTGGTAAAGACGGTGATGAAAATTATCTTCATTCTGGATGAGAAGAGAATTTTGAATCACAATTATGATTATGAGTTATTCATATGATTGTGGAAAGGAACCTGTTGATTGATGTTACAGGATAAAATATTGTTGGTGGACTTTTAACGTGGAGAAGACAATAGACTTTATAGTCTATTTGACTCTTTTAATGGATTGTTCGATTCTATTTAACTATGGTTGAAAAGTTTTATCATCTACCATATGTTCTAAATCTCGATTCATTCTTGATGAAGACTATTGATAATTTATTTATCTTTAGTCATAATATTCTTTATCGAGCTAGTTGTCTTTCACCCTTTTGTTTCACAATTCCTTTCGGTGTAATAAAAGTGTATTTGGGTTGGCCCGGGGATAACAAGGAATAGAAGCGGTGGTCTATAGTTGTTGAGGTTCTCCCTAAAGAGTATGAAAATAATTTTATTGAGGGCTTTAGTGTGTTGTATTTTATACATCATTTAATAGTTATTTTGGTGAATTAAATAGGGTGAAAGTAACCCAACTTTGGAAGGGTGTTTTGTCACTATCATACACGATGTCTAATGACATACAAACTTCGTGTTATCATAAGACATGGTTGTGCTCATCCACTTCTTCGAGTATATTTACAAGCCTTACCTATATAATCTTGGTGTTTGTTTGGAGTATAATACCAAATTAGAGACAGTGGAGATAATGATATGTCAAGAGAAGACTCGCCATTGGGAAGAATATGATAGTAATCTTCTCGTTTTTCTTTTGGGGTCTATTGGTCAACCAAGGATAATTACGTGGCCATATGATATCTACCATAACCTAAAAGCATGGCCTCCCATGTATGCGAAGGTTTCTTGAGCACTTCCCAAAGATTCTAATTTCTAAAAGCAGTTTTTGACTATACCTTTATGTAAGGTGTCATTGTAACGTACATCAGGTTGGTATATATTTGTATCCAAACTCACAAAGATATGTGTGTTGTTGTATTTTTGCACGACAATTGTTGTAATAAAGTTGTAGTTGTTTTTCTGTACCATGTATTTGGCGACTCAGAATGGGTTGGATGGAATGGACCTATTTTGGGGTCGTTACAGTAATGATCATTTTAGGGGCATCACCTGGCATAGCCTATAAAAATTGGTTGAATAGCCAAACAAATGAATTCGAGGTCTCGTCACTTAAGAATGCACAAGCAAAAATTATGGTTTGACCATGTTTGTTGACTCCCATCAGTGGTGCAAAAATCAACCCATATCGATTGGTGTTGTATGTAGTATCGAAGACGACTACATCACCATAAAAACTATATGCCCTTCTAGAGGTAGCATCAGCCCAAAAACAATGTGTTATCTTCTGTTCATTATTGACCCTAATTTTATAACTGAATGATGGATTCTTGCCCTTTTCTAATTTGCAAAACTCACTAAACATTTCTCCGTCATGCCCCTTCAACTCATTACGTCTATCCCTTTCATAATTATATAAATATGTTTGTGTACACCCAATGTTTTCAAACCCTTCCATTTTGTACTCAAGGAAATTGAATTGTTGATGTGAGGGTATGTTTATCATGGAAAGTTGTTGAGTCAAACACTTTTGCGCACTCGAAACACTTCGGTGAGATCTTAATAGATGTTTCTTTGATGGAGTTGCCAAATGATGACTATGACCCTCATTAAATTGGGTGACTACATAAGCCTCAGAATTTATTTTCAACACAGCTACCATTGCTTTACAACTCTCTTTTATCGATCCCCGACGTCTTTTAGTTTCAACATCCGCAATTGTTTTTCCCTTACCTTGTTTAAAACAGACAAATTCTTTCCTTTTGACTTTGTCGCTTCCTTTGAATTTCTTAGTAGCTCAACTTCGAATACTAAATTCCGCCTCTTTAGCATATGCATTGTAAAAATCTCTAACTTCATCTATTGTTTTGAATTCTTTTCCAACACTAGGTTTGAGATGATCGGCTACTTGCGGATTATAGATAAAAGTTTCCCTACCTTCATCATTCTCCCCTTCAATTCTATTATTCTCTACTTCCTTTTCATTATTGTCAACATTATCACCACATTCATCACTACCCCGTACTTCATCCTCTAAGTTAGCATCCATCCCTACAGTTAAAAAAAATAAACAACGTTTAAGTCCGGACAACAACAATTTGAAGAACATTGAGAATTGCATATTTCATGACAGATTGTTCAATGAGAAGATTCTAAACTTGATGATATATATTACAATGAACTACCATTTTAATTCCTCATTTTGGTCGATTGAAAGAGGCTGAGAGAATGTTAAGAGACATGGGCACTAAAAAAATCTACCCGTGTGTGTTTACCTTCAATATATGGGTGGATACAATTTGTAAGAGAGGGAGGATTGAAGATGCAAATAATGTCATTCAAATCATGAGAGAAAGTGGCATCGATCCCGATGTTGTCACATACGATTGCTGACTAATCCATGGTTATTGTTTATGAAAGCAAATGAACAATGCTATGAAAGTGTTCAATTCTATGGTAGTGAAGGGATTATTGCCCAAACGTTGTTAGCTATAACAGTTTAATCAATTTCATTTTTGCCAATATGAATATTATAAATTGAAAAATCTTTGTTTTTATTTTTTTCTTCTATGTTTCTTTGTTAGAAGCATATTTAACTTATTTTTACTCATATGGTCAGTAAGTTCTCAGCACATCATAGCAGACACCCAAAATGGAAATTTAATAGAAATTTACTGTGACTTCAATGGAAATAACAAATCTAAGAATATGGTTAGTAAGTTCAATGGAAATTTACTGTAACTTGCCTCATAGCAGACACCCAAAATGCAAAAAAAAAAAAACACAGATACAAGATTATCGGCCAAAATCCAATAAACAACTCCAATTAAACAAATATTGGGGAAAATCTGTTTAAAACTATCAAAGTTTGGTGATATTAAAAATTTTAGGAGAGAGAATCTCACTGAACTTACTATTTGCAAACCCTAGCTTCAAGGACTTTGAGAGATAATCCAATATCGATGCCACTTTCTCTAGTCGATGTTTTCCCTTTCGCGAATCTAGCTTCACCTTTGTTGGCAGAGTGAGAATCGGTTTGAGAGATAAACCTTTGTTGTTTTGAGAGAGAATCGACCGCGTATGGCAGAGTAAGAGAGAAGCTAGAATCGGTATGAATTGGGAGAGTACGAGAGAAGAAAGCGTAAACCGACCCGGGTGAACTTCTTGACCCGTGAACTTCTGGACTTCTTAACCCGCGAACTTCTTTTGCTTTTTTATTTGGTCCGTCTTTTGTCCGTGAGTATGGTACACTTCTGAAGGATATTGATGGTTTAAATACTCATAATGTCCTTCCAACAAACGAACTAATAAAACTTATTTTCTTCCATTTGCAAATAAAAACATGTCAAATTAAGTTAATTACTACCTAATATCAACATATGTAATAACACCCATAACATTTATAATCCCAAAATCAAACAAACAAATAATATAAATTTCACTCATAAATTTAAAAACTCAGTTTAAACTCAAGTATTTATTACCCATAACATTTATAATCCCAAAATCAAACAAACAAATAATATAAATTTCACTCATAAATTTAAAAACTCAATTTAAACTCAAGTATCCCACCTCAATTTCTTCGACTCTTATTTCATCACTATAACCAACCCACAAAAAGGTAAATCTCAAAGATAATTTACAAATCAGGTAACTATTATATGCCTCATTACGAATTATAAATAGGATCAGCTGCATAACAAATATTTAAAATGAGCAAACTATGAATGCTTTCAAACTCTCAAGTTAACAGCAAAAGTCCAGAGTTTCTTTCAATTGATTTTGAAGCAATCAAGCAAATTTCATGTTCACTCATCAATAAATTAAAAGCCGACCTCATTGCTTTCAGACGCTCTAAACTACCTTTGAGTAGGGGTGTTCATTTGGATCGGTTTTTTCGGTTTTTCGGTTTTCCGAACCGGACCGAACCGGTTGGTTCGGTATAAAAAAGAACCGGTCCGGTTCAAAATATAAAAACCAAGATATATCTAGGTTTTTTCGATCTGGGATTTCGGTTAAGCGTTTTTAATGTTTGGTAGAAAAGCAAGGCAGGATCAGATATATCTGGATTTTTAATTTTTAATTTATTAATAATTTATTAAAATAATAATAATAAAATAATGATCATAATAATAAAAATAATATTAATATTAATAAAACTAATAATAATAATAATAAAATAATAATAATAATAATAATAAAATAATGATTATAATAATAAAATAATATTAATAATAATAATAATAATAAAATGATAATAATAATAATAAAATAATAATAATAATAAAATAATAATAATAAAAATAATAATTTTTGATAAAAATCTCCAGATCGAATCTGATCTTTATGGGTCAGATATACCGATCCATGGGATTCCGAGTATCGTGATCAATATTTGGCCTATTTAAGTCTTAGGTTAGGTTCGGTTGAGTAGAGTTTTACTGATGAACACCCCTACCTTTGAGCATGGCATCCAATTTGTTGAACATTGCTTCAGAATCTTCCTTCTCACCAGAATCATTCTTTTCATATAATCAATTTTTTGCTCTTTGTTGGTATTGATCACTAATAGTTGTAATAATATTTGGAAGAAAACATGGTAGAAGCTCATCCTACCAAGATAAATTAGAATTTACACATCAAATAAAGAATTCTACTTAGAATATAGTTATATAAATACATAAGAAAGAGACAGATACAATAAATTCACATGTTTGTCTATATATAAGTTGGAAACTGATACCTTCTACCAATTAAATTTGGAGTATATTTTTCACAGAAAGAGCTGTAAAATATGTGAGCAATGTTTTCTTTGATGGAGTCTAGAATTTGGATGATGCTATTGAAGAATCGAAGGAGTATATGGGATTCTTCCGTTGCAATTAAGACCTAAAAAATAGAGATACTTTAATTAGTTGACTGAGGCAGCAAATCAGCAGACTGTCCCAAATAATCAACCCACCCCAGCCTTGAATAGTGGACCATATGGTCGACCTTCTCCGACAAATTTCTGGCCAAACCAGCAGCCAGAAATCCCAACGGAGGAGAACGGTACCAAGATAAATTAGAATTTACACATCAGATAAAGAATTCTACTTAGAATATAGTTATATAAATACATAAGAAAGAGACAGATACAATAAATTCACATGTTTGACTGTATATAAGTTGGAAACTGATACCTTCTACCAATTAAATTTGGTGTATATTTTTCACAGAAAAACTTGCAAAAAATGTGAGCAATGTTTTCTTTGATGGAGTCTAGGATTTGGATGCTGCTATTGAAGAATCGAAGAAGTAGTATATGAGATTCTTCCGTTGCAATTAAGACCTGAAAAGGGAGATACTTTAATTAGCTGACCGAAGTAGCAAGTCAGCAGACTGTCCCAAATAATCAGCCCACCTTGAACTGTGGACCACATGGTCGACCTTCTCCGACAAACTTCCGGCCAAACCAGCAGCCAGACATCCCAACAGAGGAGAACTGTACAACCATCAAACAAATTTGATTATGAACCAACAAATCAAGATTCAGGCCAAATTTCAGAAAGAACAGCCACCTAGAAAATGGTAAACCACAATCTAATCTAAATTAAGGAAGTAACAATAAACACATATTAGATTAAATTACAGATAAACGAAAACTCACGAAATGAGCTTCCCCAACCATCCAACTTGAATAATAAACACTCCTTTTACCGTCACTTGTGAGCCCTTTAGATCTGGATCCACACTCTCAACCCCTAAATTACCAAATAAACAAAAAATAATTACAAAGCAATTAAATGTAGATTATATAATTTGACATTAATTTGACTTTAAGTTGAAATAATAATAATTATTGTACAATGGGATCTACAGATTGGGAATATGGAATCATAACACTCTTAAAAATATTTTAGGTTCAAAAAAGATAAAAAGACAAAAACAACTGCTAAAAAGCAAAAAAATTAAACCCTTGATAATTATTAATGAACATAAAAAAGAAGAGGAAGATTTTATTAATTACCTTTTAGGGTCCTCGACTGGTGGCTCTTCCTCAGATCGGAGTGGAAAGTTCGACGTTACAATGGATCTTCCTCTGTACCCTCTCGTAAACTTTGAACGGACATTTTCATCCTTCACCACAACCTTATGACTTGTAATCCGTCTGAACATCTTCAACTCCTGCCAAATTACCCAAATCAAATTAAATGAACAACATAACTGTACAGAAATGAAGTATAGTGAACGAAATAAATAAATATGAAAAGCTATTGCAGAAATCAACATAAAAGTAAAAATCCTAAATCAAAATAGCCATAATTTCATATTTGGATCCATAAATGAGCAACCGTACCTCATTTACATATGTAGCAATATATACATCTAGATATAGAGAGAGAAAAGATACTTACAGAGAGTAAAAAACGGGGCTTTGAAAAATGCGAAGCTGAGGTATTATAGATGAAGATAAATAAGAATAGGAGGAGGGGAGAGACATAGAGGAGGAAGCAGGGAAAACCTGGTGCGGGAGTTTTTTTGACTAAGCGGAAATTTTATTTGTGTGAGATGAAATGTGATCCATTAGTTGTTGTTCTTTCTTAAATGAAAGATTCAAAATAAATTGTGTTTTATTATATATATTACTTATATATAATATTCATTATACTATTAAAAAAATGGGTTGTGTTTTATTGACTAGCTACATGATTTCCTTTTAAGCTGAACAAACAGACTTCAGAACAAATATATATATATATATATATATAGAAGGATCAATCCAAACCATCCATAATAAAGATGCTATCGAATCCCCTTTAATTATTATTTTTTTGTCATTAATTATGATGTACTTAATTATATATGGCTTAACTAATCAGCCTAAACATATCATGCATGTAAAGATCTCTAATCAACCTTTATATGATAATCAAATAATATATCGAACTTGGCTTGAAGAACAACTAACTAAGTATGTGGTCCAATCATTCTCATTCAACCTTATGTAAAATAACATTCACTATAGACTATAGTACTAAATCATAATTAATGTCTACTAATAAAAGCGCAACCAAATTAATTAAATAATAATTTTTTTTATAGACAACGGATAAACTAAAAATATTACTTATTACAATAATCATTGCCTTCAAAAGATAAACTAATCACATCATTTTTAAAAATTTTTATATTTCATTGGGATTACAATAGTAGAAATTCTTTAATATAATTTCCAAATTTAAACCAAATCTTATTATGCAAAAGTAAAAATTAAATTGGGACAAATTTTCCTTTAATTTATCTTCTACATATATATAGTAGTAACGTATTCAATTCAAATTAAAACACTATTTGACCACCATCAATAAATCCAAAAAGATTGTAGTATCTTCTCCATCTCCACTTCGTGAGCGTCGATTCATGTGGTACCCCCAGCCTCGTTATGATCTCATACGTAGGACCCACATGGCCTATTTTTATTGGGTCCTCTCCTCTGATGCCCCACTAAGCCTGCTCTTTTACGTCTGTTCAAAAGCTTAACTTTGTCCATATATAACTCTATGATCACGCCACGTGTACCTCTGCCACCTAAAATGGTCCTGACCACTTGGAGCTTGCTCTGACCTGTGTGGCATGGCATCTGCTGCAACCATAAATATCTTTAGGAGTAAAATTTGAGCTTTCACAAAATTTATCTAGCATCAATGTCAACCAATTTATTACTTATGTTAAAGAGAGTTTTGTGAAATTATTGTTTTTATTTATAGAAATATTATTTTTTAAAAAATAATTATTTATAATAAATTACAAAAATACTCTTATTTTCTACAAAAAAGGTGCAATAAATTTGCGATACTTTAAAATTTTAAATTAATATAATTTTTTTATATAATAATTAATAATAAAATTACATAAAATTACTACACATTTGTGATTTCAAAAGTTTATATCATATTCTTAATTTTATTTTAGTTAATTTCTCCGGTTAACTAATTTTTTTTTGGGTACCAAAAGGAATTTCACAATAAAAAATAAGAAATTAATATTGTTACATGTATCTCTCTCACATGGACATGGGACATTGACACACTCACTATTCATGCGGGAGATATGGAAAAAATATCAATTCCCTAAAAAATCTTTTTTAGGAATCTTTTTATACTAGTTCCAAAATTAAAGATACATTAGTAATTGTTCGTGCTTGAAGACACGGCGTAACGAAAAATTAGATTAAAATTTGAAAAATATTATATTACCTAAAGACTTTTTGCAACTTAAAATAACTTACAATCACACATAATAATTATCATAATTTACCACACTACCATAATAGTTAATTTTCCTTTAAAAATAGATATTCAGAAAAATCTAAACTTATCTACAAAACTTACAATCATCAATAACAATTATCATAATTCACCACACCACTACAATAACACACAATAATAATTATTATTGTTATTATTATTGTTGTTTTTTATTATTATTATTATTATTATTATTGTTGTTGTTGTTGTTATTATTATTATTATTATTATTATTATTATTATTATAATTATAATTATTATTACTTTATTACTATTATTATTATTATTACTATTATTAATATTACTATTATTATTATTATTATAATAATTATTACTATAATTATTATTATTATTACTATTATTATTATTATTATAATAATAATAATTATTATTTATTTGTGTGTGTGAAAAAGAGAGGAGAGAGAGATTTTGTGTGTGAACATGAGAGAGTTTGGGCGGGAAGAAATATGAGCCTTTAGATTAAGTTGAAAAAATTAAGTTAGAATGAATCTGAACCGTCCTTGTGCTTTGTCAGATGAAAGATTCAAAATGAATTCTGTTTTATTATATAGATTTTTAAATTATAATTTGTCAAGATTTGTAATTCAAAATTTTAAATTACAATTCAATTAAGTGGGGGCGAGATAGTATATATATGTGCGGCGGTATGTCATGTGACATAGGTTTGCCCGACGAGTTTGTTTGTGCTTTGTGGTGGTGTAGTAACGTAAGTTAGCATTAGGGAGGGACCAGACCAGGGTGGTGGGTTTGTGAACTAACTTCAATTTTGGATATGGGGACGAAAGGCTTGGCTCTCTATCTGCTAGCAGCTTCCTCTGTGGCTGTTCTGCCAGTCTTCTTCATCCCAACATCAAAAAATTATGTTAATTACACCAACAACAAATACCCTCAATTTCCGAACGCCACTACTCCTCATCTGCAGCAGCACCACTTTCATGGATCTCCAACTAAAGTTTGGCCTGTATGTCTTTTTTTTTTCTCTCTCATTTTTTTTAGTTTTTATATTTATATGTTGATGCTTTTATATGAAAATTTTACCCTTAAAAATGGCTTCTTGACTGGTTATGTTGAGCATTAATTTCTCTAGGAATTGGAGTTTAACTGGAAAATAGTGGTGGCGACGGTGATAGGATTGTTGGGTTCGGGGTTCGGAACAGTTGGTGGGGTTGGCGGTGGCGGCATTTTCGTTCCAATGCTTACCTTGATTGTTGGTTTTGATACCAAGTCTGCTGCTGCTCTCTCCAAATGTAACTTCTCCATAAATTTTATTTATTTGTATATATAAATTAAATGAATTCAAGAAAGACTTGTACGCAACGCAGGTATGATAATGGGGGCATCAGCAGCATCAGTTTGGTACAACTTAAGAGTTGCCCATCCGTGTAGAGAAGTGCCCATCTTGGACTATGATCTGGCCCTTCTCTTCCAGCCCATGCTAATGCTAGGCATTACCCTAGGCGTCTCTCTCAACGTTGTCTTTCCCTATTGGCTCATCACTGTCCTCATCATCATTCTCTTCTTGGGTATTTCTTTTGTTCCCATTTATTTACCTATCGCTTAGTTCTGTGTTTTTCTTAAGATTTATTTCTATCAGTTTCTTTTGTTGCGTCATCAGTTATTTGTTTCCTGGAAATTGAGGCGCTCTTATCATTGCTGACAATCTCTCTTTTTGATTCTTGTTATATTCTTTTATGGTTATCAACAGGGACGTCTACAAGGTCTTTCTTTAAGGGAATTGAGATGTGAAAGGAAGAGTCTCTTTTGAAGGTAAGGTTAGTTGTTGTAATGCATATATGCTTCTATTAGTTGGGCAATGTGGATTATTTTTCCTATAGTTGGTGGCACTTGATTATAATAAAACAATATTAAGGGGATAAAACAGCATTTCTGTATAAGAAAGGACTTGAATCTTAAATAAAAATTGACAACATTTAATTGATTATAATTACATTTTTTCCTGTGTTATATTATTTTTACCTCAACCCTTCTTTTTCTTTCTTTGCTGATTACAGAAAGAAATGAATAAGAATCAAGGGAAAGTTAATTCTGGTGCCGAACGTAAGTAAACCCAGAAATGCCATTACATGAAATTGAATATTTGAGTACAGATTTAATATATGCCTTTCTATTTTCAGTTCTAATTGATACAGCGTATGAGCCATTGGTTCCAAGAGAGGTGAAAACAACATTGGTGAGCAAACTCAACTTAGTATCTCGTGTTTTCCTCTAAGGTACTGATATTTAATTTTTGTAATATAATATTTCAGCAAATTCTCGCCTTCAACCTATGTTGGAAAAGGATTCTTGCTCTATTTGTTGTGTGGGCTTCTTTTCTACTTCTTCAGATCATTAAGGCAAGTGGCAGATGCTCTTTGTTCTATTTCATTACATAAATGGACCAGAGAATTTTGATTTATTTGATCTGTCATTACTTAAAAGTAATTGTAAGCTGGAGCCAGGGTTTGATGGAAAAAATGTATCTTACTTCATTACTAGGATAGATCAGGATTTCATTGGTTAACAGTACTTTAAGAAGGAAAGGTTATAGGAATGGAAGAGTCTGCACATTGGTCATCTCTATAATTTGTATGTTTGACATGCTTGTGCTTTGATATGCACACAAGTGTGTATGCATTCATTCATTTATTTAGAGGGTAATTTATAAGTTGTTCATTTGGTTTTTGCAGAATGATTTAGTGGCTTGTAGCACATGGTATTGGGTGCTCAATTTATTACAGGTATGTAAAAATTACTCGTTCTGCTGTCTCTACTTTATGTACTTGTTTATTGACTTGAGTACTGTTTTTCAGTTACCTGTTGCACTTGGAGTATTTGGGTATGAATGTTCTAAATTGTACAAGGAAAGCAAGAAGAGGAGAAATACAGGGAATCCTGAATCAGTATGTGAGGCTGCAATTGAATGGACTGCACCAAACCTTGCATTCTGTGCATTATGTGGCATCTTGGGAGGCATTGTAGGGGGCTTACTTGGTTCTGGTGGTGGATTCATTCTTGGTCCTCTCTTACTCGAGATTGGTGTTATCCCCCAGGTATGGTCATCTTCTCCCAAAATACAAGTTGTAATATTTAGTTGATACACTTCACTTTGTACCTCCACCATTTTGTTATCCGTTCTGTAGCCAAGATAGATTAGTTACGTTATGCTTGGCAACTTAATTCCAAGCTTCGGAATTGAAATTGAATTCATCATCTTTCCCATTTTTTAAGATTTACTTTTTTCGGCCATATGGTTGTGTACCCGTAGCATTAATGTTGCACTTCTCCAGTATATTTAAGGATTATATAGGATGTTTCTTTTGTGTACTCTATTGTGCTTTTATTAATGTCATGACTTGCACATGATGCTTGAAATTCTTATTCATATCAACCTATTGCTAATGAAACTTAAACCCGCATTTGAAAATACTGCCAGCAGATGTCTTGTTATCTTTGTTTAGCTACCTCTCTTAAGAGGCTGAAATTTAGGATTATGCAGATAGGTGGAGAAGTTAAAGACATCATTACTTTTCTCTGTTAAAGATTGGATTGCAGTACCTTATCATTACGATTAATTATTCATTCCAATATAGAAATTTCAGCTTTTCCTTGGCACCCAACTTGAATGCTTGTATAAAAACTAATCCATAACTAACGTTGTCAATTTAAGATTAGCCTTACAACAGATCTTGAGCGTTCATCCGAATATCGGACGATTAATATTGCCTATATTAATATAGCCTATATCTCCATATACATATATATTAAGGGTTAATGGAGCTGCAAAGCTGTGCAGACTCCCAAATGTACACAATCTACGATTGTAGAGTTAAGTCACTCTACGATCTGAGGATTTAATCTACGTTTTTACGGTAGTAGAGTGACTATTCTACTATCAGTCAATGACTACTCTACGATCGTAGGGCGATTTAACTCTACGATCGTAGACTCACAGTACATTCGTTGGGCTTTGCGCATGGTGTCTGCCAAGACCTTCATTTTTCCTATATATATATATATATATGTATATGTATGTATTATAACTTGGCAACCTGCGATTGTGATGGATAAATTTAATCAGGATATAGCTAATAAAATATAACTACAATGAAGTGCTGAAGTGCATGCCCATAGAGGTTACTCTGTCCTAGCAAATATGTAAGAAAATATTTTAGCCTCCTTAATAAATTGACAGTACTAAAATGGCTTGATTGTTTTTTTCTACAGGTAGCTAGCGCGACAGCAACATTCGTGATGATGTTCTCTTCATCCTTATCTGTGGTGGAGTTCTACCTCCTCAAGAGCTTTCCTATTCCTTTTGGTATATTCCAAATGCCATCAACTAATTTTTAAAAAAAATCTATTTATTTTATTTTTATATATACCACAGCTTATCTCCAAATCATCCATTTCTTGGAGAAAATTAATAATCTAGTATTATTTTATTTTTCGAACTTTCATAGTATAATATGTGGTCCATCTTGAGTGATATAACCTTATTATCTATTGCAGCACTGTACCTCATATTTGTGTCTGTCCTGGCTGGATTCTGGGGACAATTCTTTGTAAGAAAACTCATTGCTATTCTGAAGAGGACTTCACTCGTTGTCTTTATCCTGTCCGCCGTCATCTTTGCTAGTGCTTTAACAATGGGTAACTACAAAATCAATTTATATCTTTATTTCTAAATCCTGTAAAAGTATAAAGACAAATTCTAATATGTTGGGTTTATACGAAAACCCTAAAATTTATAAATGACCAACTTAGATTGGGTTTTGAAAATCACCTGCAGGGGTCATTGGCGTTGAGAAGAGCATTAAAATGATACACAATCACGAGTTCATGGGATTTTTGGGATTCTGTAGCAGTCAATAATACCGGTTTATAGATTTTGATGAAAATATAGAAATCATAAGAAATTGGTGCAAAGATTTATGGAATTTTCCAGTGGAGGGTGTTGGTCAATTAGATTTTGACCAACCCATCAACACTAGTGGTGAAGGTGCATTGTTCTATTTCTTTGTTATACAGTGTTCATAAGAGCTTGGCTGTCGTGAGTGATAACTACGAGTTAACACCACAACCAGCTCAATTTGTGTACCTTAATTCAAACTTTATGATTTCAAATTATTAATAAAAGAGAAAAAAATTTGGGATCAGCTTTGTTCTTGTTTCCAGTGGTTATTTTTATTTGCTTAACATGGTTACCAATGTAAGCGTCCTAGCTTGCATTTTCTGCACTCCTTGTGTAGCAGATTTTCGACCGACTGCTTGATCGTCACTAAAACAACCAAACATGTTAAAAATATACACTTATTTTTCCTTTCAACATAGTGCAAGAATATTCTTGATCTCGTACTGAAATTTTTGATGAACTTGACATCCGCGAATTCAGAACCAAGTTAGGATCCTATACAAAGATTTTAATAACCTTATACTTACAATGTTAGCTATGGAATATATATATATAATAATTTGAATGAATCGTTCGTTAGGTCCGTCGCTAAAGGGGATATATCTGGTATGTTGGATAAATAGATATCTTGATCTTTATATATATATATATATATATATATATATATATATATATATATATATATATATATAATAGAGCTGCATAAGCATGCAGATTCTCAAATGTACACACTCTACGATCGTAGAGTAGTTACTTTACGATCTAAGAATTCACTTTACTTTTTTACGGTAAAAGAGTGACTACTCTACGATCGAAGAGTGACTTGACTCTACGATCGTACACTTTGTACATTTTGAATTTACATAGCTGTGCATCTCCATTTTTTCCACACACACATACATATATAGGTACTGTGCACAACTGACTTCATAGTGAATACAGACATAAGAAATCTCAGCACCAAGTTAACTTGTGCATTAATTTGAGTTCATCTTTGCCCGTTTTGGTATTGCTTTCAATGGTTCCAATTTTCTGGCTGTTATTCCCAACTTCTCTTTCATATCCAATGTCTCTATAGTAATACCAATGTCAAGCTCCCAGTCGAATTCGTGAAGCAATGAGCCCAGAATTAGGATGGCCATACGTTGAACTAATGGAATACCTACGCACATCCTTCGGCCAACACCAAATGGTATCAACTCAAAATGATTCCCCATGTAATCCAAATTTGAGCCTAAAAATCTCTCGGGCCTGAACGAGAGAGGTTGGTCCCAGCATTCTGGATCTCTCCCAATAGCCCAGGCATTTACAAACACTTGTGTATTCTTTGGTATATGATAGCCCATAAAGCTGGTGTCCTGAGTTGATTTTCGAGGAACTAAGAATGGAAGTGGAGCATGTAGCCGCAGTGTTTCCTTCAGGACGGCGTGCAAGTAGTGCAAATTATCGGTGTCCTCCTCTTGTAATTTCCCATTTGGTCCTACAACTTTAGCAATCTCGTGTTTAATCTGTTTGATTGATTCTGGATTGCGTAGGAGTTCGGTCATAACCCATTCGACGGCCGTACTGGTGGTTTCTGTACCGACCAAGAACATTTCCTTCTTCACAGATCCATTCACAAAATATTGATGTAGTAGGAACTTCTTTTAATTTAGTTTTATTTTGTATTTGGACAATTTCATGTCCATTGGGCTACATTTGTTTGTGGGATTGGTCTCTTATCCCATTTAAAAAAAAAAAGGTGATTTACATATTATATTACATTTTTAAAAATAATTACAACAATAGTGCCCTCATTAAATTTTTAAACAACTAATATACTTTCATATTTATTTATAATACTAGTGCATTTAGAATTCCTTAATTTAGGGAATTAGTATTCAATTAGAATTCTTTAATTTAGGTATTAATTATACCCATGACTCCTTTTCTCTCTCTTTCCACTCATCTCGTTCCATATAATACTCCAGACACTAACGATGTACACTAACGATGTTCTCTTAATCTGGGAAGCCGACGAATCAGTATTGTAAATTTGACAGGCAGACACTAACGATGTTCACGTCGTCCTTGTACTTGGCTGCACTTCTCTCTTCAATTGTTGCTTCGTGGGTCACACGTAGATTGGGTCGAAAATTGTCAATGTTCACCGTCGGTGTTCTGTTTTGCATCGGCGCCTTAATCAATGGCTTTGCTAAGAACGTTGGCATGCTCATTATTGGTCGGATTTTACTCGGTTTTGGTATTGGATTTGCCAATCAGGTAACTGCTTTTCTTTCAAAAATCCTGAATGTTGGCATGCTCATTATTGGTGAATATGAATACTGAATGATGGCGGTGGATATGAATATTGGATGATGGTAACTAATCCTTCATACCTAGGTAACCAAACTGTTATATCAAAGTAATCAATCAACTTCCACACTTTAAATTTTTTCTTAGTCTGATTGGTTACCAAACCTTCCCGGATCGAGTGAAAGAACCAGCCCATTCAAGGTAACAAAATCTTCATACCAAAATAACTAATTCACATCCACACCTTTAGCTTTTTTTTATAAATGCGGTTAGTAATCAAACCTTCGAATAATATGGTAACCAATTAAATTTTATCAAGTTACCAATTTCGTTTGAATGTGATGCACGATTAGTAACCAAATAATTCATTCAAAAGTAACCATTTTATTATTTATGAGTAAAAAGTATTTATAAAAAAAATTTGAACATTAATAGTTATATTTATTTATTTTTAAATTTTTAAAGGACGAATCTTCTTCTTATTCTCATTTGGCGTTTTTGGACAACGGAAATTGCCATGATGTAGCGGCAGTGTAATAGCGGTGTAGTGATGGCAGACTATTATTTTAAGTGTATGTGAGGGAGATGAAGATTTGAATTTGAGTATTTAAATTTGAATTATTATTTTGAATTTAAATTTATTTTTGTTGTTAGATCCAAATATTTGAATTATAGCAGTTATTTATCCTTGATTTTAGGTTTCCTTAATAATGTGAATTGTACTATTTTTGTAATAATTATCTTCTTTTTGTAATTATTTGATTGATGCACTTTTCTAGTAATTACTTTCTATTTGTTGTATACTTATGTAAAGAATCCTTTAAAAAATAACATTGTGTTTGTTTTGTCGTTTAGAATTGGTGTGTTATTCCGATTGATTAATGCATGAATCCTTGAAATAACTAGTCAGGCGGTAAAAACCAATTATACCTAGTCATTTTTCTTCTAATTTATATTCTCTATATTCCAAGTTATAAGATGAATATTAACTTTTTAAAAATTAATTTTAAACATTTTTAAATTCAAAATTAACATAAATTCAATTAATATTATAAATTACGTGAAAAAATAATACTAGCTATAAGATTTAAATATATTCAAAACTTAAATGAATCGTCAATTTTAAATTTAAAAATATCTTAAATTAGTCTTATAATTTCGAGTCATATATAGATATATTTTTTTTTGAAAGAATCAATGTTCAGAGTTTGAAGGATTACCAATAAAAATATGCTGACGTCATGCTCGGATAATTTTTCAGGTTCGTCTTTACCACTACCCTCAAAATCTAACAAGAAGTCCAAGAAGTCCTTTTTTTGTCCGTCCTGTTTTGGCTCTTTTAAGCGCTCCTTGACGAATCCAGTGACAATATGCAATCCTTTGCCCATGTCGCAGTTCATCTTCTTCCTTAAACCTTGCAAGTCAAGCCAACCCAGCCACGGAAGTAATTCCGAAATGTTGGGAGTTCCAACCCACTCCATTATTCCCATCATGGCCTCGAAAAACTCCGTGGCCACATTGGATTCGGGATCTGCCAAGTCATGCGATAGCATTATGTTTCCAAGTGTGTTGAACACAGCTAAGAACACAAATCTTGTGACAACAATAATATTAGTATTATTTTTGCCACCTCCCACCTCTTTTTCTATCCATTGAATCATGTTATTTACGCATTTTTTCCTAATGGAAAAAGTCTCCGTAATCTTTTTGTTAACAAACATTTCCACCGTGCCTATCCGCCTTAGAAAGCGCCACGTGTTGTTGTATAGAGATGCGGATATAGCCCCCTTGTTGTAACCATGTGTTCGCAGGGCTTCAGTATCGTAGCGATCAGCGAAGGCGAGATCGTGGGTTTTGAACAATTCTGTGGCGGACTTTGCATTTTGAACCACCATGGTGTTAATAGAGCCTAGCTTTAACCAAACAACAGGGCCGTATTGTTGTTGAAGTCCGGCAAGCGTTCTATGGGGTAGGCTTCCGAGATTCAACATGTGGCCGAAAATTGGCCATCCCGGCGGCCCCGGAGGTAGCCGAGATTTCCTCCTGCGGTGTAGTAGTAGTAGTAGCAAGGGCGGTAAGAATATGAGAATGGACAAGATAAGGAAGTTCCAAGTCCACTCCTCCATCTTCCTCTTTTGGATTTGTTTACTTCTTGCGATATCTCTGTCTATTTATTTTAATTTAAAAATATACATTCCAAGCCTACAAGTTGTTTTAATCAGGCAACTAGGCATGTCAACGTCGAGCTTTTATTTTAAAAATACGCCCTTTAGGCCGCCATTAGAAAATTCATTGCATCTGTAGTAATTATTGAGAGAATATCTATATTACATGCATCTTGACACTATATACGTACTGTACTATCTTTTTTATATTCATCTGCAGCTCTTCTTCTATGTCTGCCTTTATTTTTATTTTTTTATATGAATAATAATTATTGTAAGCTACAATACTAGCTACTTGTACTATGTTAGCAAAGATCTCATCTGTCCCCATTTTTCCTGTCCCCTTTGTGTCCCTCCACTTAATTTTGACATCTAACTACTTATTTAATTTTAGAGTTAATTAGTGTTGAGTAAAAAGTTAGGTGTCAAAATTTAAGTGGAGGGACACAAAAAGACAAGAAAAATAGAGACAGTAATCTGCTCTCGATTTTTAGACCTTGCCATCAGTGACACGCATATAATGTAAGCAATTGATGGCGCGGTTTAGCTTAGTCGCCTGCTATGCAATCATGCAAGCCTCAATAAAATTACCGCAGACTTGAAGTCAACTTTGGAGGGAACATGTTGCGTCTTTTAGTCTCTTTTTGTTCATTTCTGTATTACGGTTCACCGTCTCTAATTTTAACACACAACTACTTATAATTAGTTACTTCATGTCCACAAATTTGATAGAAAAGTGTAATAATCCTAAAATTACTCGAATCTTTTTCAAAAGACAATTGAGTGACTTTATTTCATATCCAAATACCCAAAAAATATATATTTTGGAAATAAATAGATTTTATAAAATTGCACGGAAGGAAGCGAGGAAGCAAGTACCACTGGTTTGCAAGACAAAATCAAGAATTGCAACTTCATAAAATATAATCCATTATAAACTAAAAATATTGAAAAATAAATGCGGAAAGAGATCCATAAGAAGTCCTCAAGAAAATCATTAAAACATAAATGCAGAAAGAGTTCCTTAAGAAGCCTTCAAGAAAATCAAACGAGAACAATAACAATAAAAAGACTCAACGCTTTCCACCACCACCAAGTTTAGATCCCTTTGGAGCAGCACCCTTGGGCACATTACCTCTGCCTGAACTCTTTTGAGTCTTTGCCACAACTTCTGTCTTCTTCGCCTTCTTTTCATCTTTTGTTTTCTTGATCCTTTCCTTAATTTCACTGCATAAATGACAAATATGTTTGTGGGTGTGAACTGCCATACAACCATGATGATGATAAGAGATCAACTAAAATTCTACACATGAGAAAATATAGCACACAATTGGAATGCCTGCACTATAGCCCTGCCTAGCAATCCAAGACACTATTAAAATATGCAATGAAAAATTGAATAAAAATAGAATATAATTTCTTTTTTTTTGGAAAAAAAAAATCATTGAGAAACACACCGTAGGGCGGCCTCTCTTGCAGCATCTCGGACTTCTGGCTTTTCAGTTCTTTTCTTCTGGATGACCTCCAAGGTTGCACCAACGATGGACCTAGAGTAAGGTTTCTTGGTGGTACGACGCCTCTTCTTTACAGCCTCTTGAGCAGCATCCTAAATGTCAATATAACAAAGCTAATTACTCAAGGCATTGAGACATTAAAATAGATATGAATATTGACTTCCTCAATAAGAATCAATCAATAAACAAATATGTGCAAAACATTCGGGAGTGGTTAGCATAAAGTTAACTTTGGTCAATTGACCAATACAGTGTCGACACAGGCGGGAGGTGATTTCTCTCTGCGTGTCAGCACTATATTGGTCAATTGACCAACTTATCATGAAGTTAACTTAATGGTAACTAGATCCAAAACATTCCACTTGACCCGCAAAACAGAGGGAAGATCTAAAAAATAAAAGCCAGACATTGCACTACAAATCACAAAACTATTTTTAACCAATTAAAATTTGAAGGAAGGAACTCTAAATAGAGATTATGATCTTTTACATGCATAAAGTGTTGCTGGAAAAAGAAGAGCAAAGAGAAGATCAATATTTTAAAGTAATCCACAACACTAGATCACCTTCTTATGCTGTTTCCTGAACATAGCCGTCCACGTAAGTTTGGAAGGCTTCAAGCGGTTGTGGAAGTACCTTTTGCATTTTGAATTGGTAAAAAGGAACACCTGTAAGAATTAAAAGGAGTAAATTCCACAAAATCAGTACTTGCAACACAGAATTGAAGACTTACTATATGTAATTTAAAGAAAACCTGAGAATCCGCACGGACAAATCTGATGCCCCTCCCAGGGTATATCTTGGCTCCGCTGAACCGACAGAGTTCTGTCCTGATATAACATGTAAATTAACCTCAATTTGTTGGTAAAATAGGTGGTATCCCTAGACAGTAATAAAGCTTAATAAACCTAAAAAGAATGGCATCACTGCGAGTATACAAGTCAACTCTAAAAATAAAGGTAATCACCTAAATTTGAGTGTCCCTAACAGTAAATATACCATAATGATTTTTTTTTTTTGGGGGGGAGGGGTGGTCTTCAGTTCGTGTTAGAGCTTTTCTGTTTTTTCGTTTTTTGAATTATGATACATTAGGTCATAACAGAAGTTGAAATGCACAAGTTATCATCCGAAGGAATAGAAAATAGATCAACTGGCCCCATAAGTTTTAGCAGCAATATTACAACAAACTGCAACAGAATTCTTAATGCACTTTCGTATAAGTCAGATCTTCACTGCATTTGTGCTTGGTTAAGTGAATGTTTGATCTTTCACAATAATTCTAGTTCAGAGTAAGATCAAAGATGAAATGCTACTTTAGGTATTTATATATTAACAGAGTTTAACGTGGAAGCATCCCATGATGCTGCTTTTTTTATTATTAAAGTTCACTTGCACTATAGATAACTCTACTTCTGAGGATGAAATGTACTCTCTTAAGCTCTCATATGCTTAAATCATCTGATATTAGGACTACATGTAGCAGAATTCTTCCATGTGTGCTGGAACAGTTTGGACGCCTTAATACTGAAACAAATTAATATAACTACTCAAAACACTTATCAATTACTTCTAAACCACTCTTTATAAGCCAGAAGTCCATACATACGTGTTCTGTTCAAAATTTAGAAAACACAAGGAAGAGGACAGGGATATACAATAAATTGTAAATGGAAAAAACAACTTGTTTTCGGTAATTAATAGAGAAAAACACTTTGAACAGAGACAAGTCGAATTATATAAACATTTTAGTGTTTACTTCTTGCAAAAGTTTAGCGTAATGATCCAAAAGAAATGTTATAGCTCTTAAATCTGTGGAGGTTTCATTTTCTATTTCTTTTTCCTTTACAACCGTCGCCCTCACTGTTTCCCAATTCTACAAAATGAATCCAAGAATTCTCTTTATAATTACTCTCACTCACTAAACTCAAACCTTCACCGTAATTTTTTCCAGTAACTTGCCCTTTTTTGTGTAGCTTCAATATTATGTTGCATGATGCCTCTTAAATGAGGGACGTCAATGTTCTGCAGCATTCCTTCTCATACTAAGATACACTTGCCCTCTTAGAGAGTTCCAAAAATTACAAGCCATTTTTTATGCATAATATTAGAAATTACACAGATCAAAGCAGTTCTCAACAATTCTTTCAAGCCTTTAACTTAGAAATTACACAGATAAATAATTCAGAGCAAATTTAAAAATTCGATTAATTACTCAAATCTCTTCAAATTAATTTTCTATTGATAATCAGATCACATCCGCTTGAAAAGTTCAAATTGCTCAGACTACATTCGAGATCGTAATCGACTTGGTAGCTAAACTAGCCTCGATCAAACCTTATTTCCTCGATAAATTTTGTTAACCAAATCTAAACCACTCAATACTCGGTTCGGTTCAACTTAGTTCATTTACACCGTAAACATATCCTAAGCATATCCTATACCGATGTTTGGAACTTTTGAAAACATTTATTACATTATATTTCAATGTTCTTGACATTATATTTTTTTTTGAAGTATTGATAATTAGATATATCTTCATTAAGACAGGCTTTACCCTTTTTTACATTTATTTTTGTTTTCCTTTTCCATTATTTTCCTGTATTTCCAAGTTTCAAAACGTAACCCATAATTTTGGCTTGATAAGTATCCCTCTCCATATACTGGTTATAATGGCAGGTTTTACAGCCAAGAGATTCCTAATATTTGTGTTGCACATGGAAATGGAACTTTTGTAAAGTGAATATAATCAAATTTAGAGATTTCAGCTTATGACATAAATTTAAATCCAAATGGATATTTCGTATTACCTATTTTATTGTTGATACAAATCAAATCAATCATGAAAATACTCAAGAGTAACAGAGTAAGAAGTGATAAACATATATATACAGCGAGTGAGAGAGAAAGGGATATACATACTTGAGAACCATGGTAGTTGTAGGTAGCTGGTGCGCGTATTCTGATCGTCGTTGCGGAAACCCTAGATCAGAGATTAAAACCCTAAAATGACAACCCTTATATGTAAAGCCACGATCTTTTATAATTACAGGCCCTTTGCAATATGATAACTTTGTCCTATAACATAGGTCCAGATGCAAACTTTCAAGAGGTTTCGTTTTAACATTGGTCCAGAATAGTCAGCCCAGCCCATGATTCAGTTTTATGATCCGCTTCTATTTGAAATGGATAAAAATAAAAAGAGTAATATTATGAATTTCAAATTTTTGGTCAAAAATGACATGTCATTGAGTATTTTAATAATAATTTATGATATAACAAATTACATGAGATTTACCCAAACAATTTTATGATCATTCGAAACACTTTTTAAAACAAAATTTTGAAATCTCTAAATCACTCAAATGAAAATTAAATTAATATATGTATATATATATATATATATGAATTTAATTATACAGTTTAATAAAATTAATGGAGAACTTTGTTATCTTTTTGGTCCAACTTGAAAAATTACTTCCATGATTTGGTCCGTTGATGTCCCTCACAATTGTTCTTGCAAGTGACGAGGTTTCAAGCCTAACTTGCAGCATCATTAAATGTAGTTAGTGCATGAAGCTTGGGGTTGAGCTTAGGGGTGGTGATGAGCCAACATATCCATTGGGTTCAACCCCCAACTCATAATCCAGAAGGCTAGCTAACAAAAGAACGTTAAATGGAGATTAGTTTGGGATTATGTCAGCGTGTCAAAGGGCATATTTCTCTTTAGCCTATCAGTAATATCTCAGTTTGCCTTTGCTACTCCGCAGGCTGCTTCAACTTATTGGCTAGCAGTAGCCATACAGATACCAGAGATCAGCTTGTTGGAACTTGTGTGGCTTATAACTATGAAATTGGCCAAGTGTGGAGCGAAGACCCATCAAGTTGTGAAACGAAGGTTTGGGGGGTGCAGGGGTGGAGCTTCCGCGGTACGGTACGGAGTCTCGACAGCACCAGCGCGGGCCGCGCCAGTACAAAATTATGAGTGGCGTGGGGCGCGCCGGTCGGCAGACATTAGATTTAATGGTTTGGTTTTCGAAGGACATTATGGGTATTTAGACTATAATGTGAATTTGGCTTGGAATATAATTATTAGTTATAAATATTATTTATCGTAAACCATATGGAACTAAATCAAGTTGAATAATCAAAGGAACGCCTCGTTCCTTCTCGTGGACAACCTATATTGAAGAACCACGTAAATCTGTGTGTTAATTCTTTATTGTCGTGTGTTATCTAATTCTAACACAACTCAACGACTTTGATTGGAGTTTTTGCTGGAATGTCAACATTAAGTTCATTATTTGTATTCTTGAGGTCTTAGTAACTTATTTAGGAATGAGAGCTTAGAAAACCTTCTTTTCAAGCCTAATGAACTCAGTTTTCAATGCTCCAATGCTCTTCTTCGATTCCACTCCTATAAGAAGGGTACTTACTCGAGTAAAAAAAAATCCACCTTTTATCTATAAACTACACAATTATAATTTAATACTTCAAATAATCAGTGTTTATACTTTGCAGATATGAGCTGCTTGGATTTTGACATACCTTTCGTCAGATATGAGCTGCTCGGATTTTGACATACCTTTCACGATTGCATATGTCGTTTCTTATTCAATAGACTTGGTCACAACAATTCTTGTATTGGGAGTCACATGGCCGGTGCTCATCATAGCTGTTCCAGCATTACTTGTTGCAGCATACACTCAGGTAAACCTTACTTCTATTATTATTGACAATGTGTAATGTCCCAAATTAATGTCATCTAATTTTCCATGGATGAACCATTGTGTATTATCTTGACAACAGAGATATTTCCCGGCAACAGAATTAGTAAGGATTAACGGGACATCAACATGCAGGAGCGATCACCATAAGGGCTTTTCAGGACATGGACCGATTCTTCCTAAACAGCCTCAAACTCATAGACACAGATACAAGGCTCTTCTTTCATTCTAATGCTGCCTCTTAGTGGTTACTTTTACGTGTAGAAGCACTCCAAAATCTGGTTCTACTTACTCATGCTGCACTTCTTCTTGTTTTGCTTCCTCGGGGTTACTTAGCTTCAGGTATTCATCAACTTTATGAATTGGGGCAATTAGTACTAGCATAACATGCAGCTATATTCCCAGAATGAAATCGGGGGAGTATGTAAGACTTGCATTGCAAAATAAGTTGCTAAACAAAAAGTTCAATTAATATGCAGGGTTAGTAGGATTTTCGCTTTCTTATGCTCTCAGACTGAGCGGTGCCCAAGTGATTGTGACAGTCTAAAACTATATTGTTTCTGTTGAACGAATAAAACAGTTCATGCATATGCCTCCAGAGCCTCCGGCAATAGTAGATGACAACAGACCACCTGCTTTTTGGCCTTCGAAGGGAACGATAGAGCAACAAGAGCTTAAGGTGGGATAATTCTTATAGATGGAATTGACATATGTGGTATGGGTTTAAAGGACTTGAGAAACAAGCGTAAGCATTATCCCTCAAGATCCAACTCTTTTCCGGGGCAGCATCAGATCAAACTTGGATCCTCTACGCTTGTACTCTGACCATGCATGAAATTTGGGAGGTAAGAAATCGGAATCCTATATATATTTATGAAGCCAAAAAAAGGGACCATATGGTATGTTTGGCAACTAAATTCGAAAAAAATAAATTGATGTGGGAATTGATCGCCAAATTTTAACTAAAATATTTTAATTCTATAGAATTGCAAATGTTCTTACTATTCTTGATTCAAAACTTGAAATTGAGTTGCCTAGCGTAATGTTAAAGTCTAACCGGCTCATTAGTTTAGGCAGCTTGAAAAATGTCAACTCATGAGGTTCCCGTTAGCAGACTTCCTAACCTCTTGGATTCATATTCTGGTAAGTTGAACTGTAAACAATATGATGGGAGCTAGCTATTTTAAAAGTTCTAAATTAGCTGGTATTTCTCATTTAACTTAGATATATATACGTACATGCATGCATGCAACAGTGAGTGATGAAGGCGAAAATTGGAGCGTTGGGCAGCGGCAACTCTTCTATCTAATTCTAGGAATATAGTACTCCTTAAAAGAAACAAAATCTGGTTCTTGATGAAGCAACTGCATCGATTGACTCCAAGACAGATGCAATTTTACAAAGAATAATCCGGCAGGAGTACTTCTCAAGGTGTACGGTGATAACCGATAACCATAGCCCATAGAGTTCCCACAGTCACATATAGTGACGTGCATGGTGATGGTTTTTATCATATGGTATACAAATCTTTCTTCAAGCTACACATGCAAAAACGAAAATAAAAAAGGATGAAGCAAAATTAGAGTGTTTACCATATACAATGCGACACAAAACTTAGGGCACCTGAAAAATAATGTTTGAAAAAAAATCACGAATGTAACTTTTTTTTATACAACTACAGTTTCTTAAATATCTAACAAACGAATTGACCAATAAGAACAAATATTTTGTGCATGTGTCCCTGTTTTTATTCTATTTACTCCTATGATGAATGGTTAACTTGGCATTTGCAGGAGAGGTTGTGGAGTATGATGCGCCTGGAGACCAGCTCCTTTTTTCTAGGCTTGTAGCGGAATAATTAGAATCCTCTACATTTTAAATAAATTAGAGTGTCTCTTATTTAAATTTAAAATGGGTTAGAATTGATAATAAAGTTATAAAGAATTAATAGAAACTATCCATTTTATTTAAATTAAAGAGAATCCTAATTCATAGCGGAATTAATACCGGTACACACTCCATTTAGAAGCTGAGTCATCAAAAAGCGTAGGCTTCCTGTTCCTCCATTGCTTTTTACTAGTCTAATTATTATTACTAAATAATGATAATAACATTAATATTTTATGACAAATAATTTTTTATTATTCATTATTTATACAACTTTTTTTTACCTCAAATTGATTTAAAATACATGATATTATAATGGTATTTATATAAGAATATAAATAAATTTAACTTCAATATTTAAGTAAATTACATTATTTATCCGATACGATTTTTTAATTTATTTTGGATAAAATATTTCATCTATGTAACAATTATTATTATTAATATTTACTGAAATTTTTGTAAAACTTATGAAAGTTTTTGAAAATAAATTTTTTAAATTACTTATGTATACTTACTACATTATAAGGTAATGATTGATCATAAGGTAATGATTCATAGCATGCATTTGTTATTAATTAAAAATAGACAAATACCATACCATCCTAATCGTCCGTTCCAATGATAAACTTTGCGTCCGCTAGGAGTGAATTAAAAATCTTTTTGGGTAATTCTAGCTTAACGCAATGAAGAAGACTTGGACAGGGGAGAATCAACTGAACAGGGTTCTCTATTGACCGAAGTTCCAGGACGAGTAACTGGAGACGATTTTCGAAACCATTATAATGCAACAAAAGCAATTCAGTTCGATCTCCTCCTCTCCACGACTCCACTACTCTTTTTTCCAACAAGAATTCAAAATCGCATCTAAAATAATTGCTTGTTTGAAACTACCTTCCAATCAAAACATTCACCTTGCTCATCTAATTAAATGAAAAGCATACCTAAAGTTTTCTTAAGAACTCACAAAAATGTACCCACAACAAAATCAAATTAAATATATATTCAATTCAGTCAAATGAAATTAAATATCTAGAAAAACATCACCAAGTTATAGTACTTTTATCAAAGTTACAATTGCAAGAATCTCAAAGCAAAACTACGAACATATAAAACTAACTGCGAGCAGCCGAGGTAGTATCATCACGGCATAAATTCCTTACGGTTTCAATCAAACCCAACTCGGCCAGTAACTCTTTAGCTACTTTTCCCCCGCTTATGTATTCTCAGAGGAAACCCATTGAAAACCCAAATCAAAATGTTAATTTCTCTGACAATCTAAAAATTCTAGAATCTTTACATAAGACGTTCCTGATGGACAAGTAGCAGTAATTATTGTTGACAAATTAGAGCAAATTTGAAAAACCCATCATTGAATTAACTATATACTAAACAAAATCAATCATCACAAAAATACCCAACAAACAAATTTCAAAAACTTGAGTTTAGGACACCTAAATACAAGATTTTGAGCTCAATAAATTGAAAAGTGTCACTAAAACGAAATGGGTTTTGTTCAATGAGAAATGGGTCTTCGGTCTTAACAACTTGTTGTGGATCTGCAGTCAATTGTGAACTAGGGTTCATGAGAAATCACAAAATTGCAGCAACTTTGACTTTGGGAGTACTGTTACCAGTATTTTTGTCCCAATTCCTTTTCACATTTGCACAACATGTTGTCGATCTGCAGTCAATTACGAACTAGGGTTCATGAGAAATCGCAAAAATCTTATCAGCTTTGCAGAAATCACAGCAGGGAGTTCTGTTACCAGTAATTTTGCCCAGATTCCTTTTCACAACTTGGGTCAATGGTGGATATGATGGGGGTATAATCGTCAGAATTGTGGCAATTATCCGTCTGCTAGAATAATTAGCGGATGTCATGTCCAGTTTTCTAATCTCATCCATTTATCATTGGAACAGACGATTAGAATGTTATTTGTCCATATATATATATTTAATCCATAATACATGTTATATATGGATCATGCCTTAACCAATTTAGATAAGTATATATATAATAATTTCGATGACGACGTAGTTTTACATAAAATTTATACTTAATTTTTAAAAAAAAAAACTCTAAAATGAAAAATTTAACCTTAAGAGATAAAGTTACGTCATTTAATCATTTAATTAAGTAACATTAACCAAACTTAGCTCAACCATAACAATAGATTCCTTTTTTGCATATATTATAATTAACTATTAATGTATAATATGTTTTATTTTTGTTGCAGAATATCAAAGGTATTTGCAGAATTCTCAATAAATACTCATTACGACTTGTTCCATGTTTTATAAATAGATATTATTCTTTTCAGATTACTTAATAGTTTTATGTGTGAACTGTGAATACATTCTAACAGTTTATTTAATTTTAATTACCAACTACTGATATAGATTAATAAACTTTTAATTTACTATTTCAAGCTATTTTTATAAAGTTAATTCACTAAAAAAGCATATGAGGATTGTTTCGAATTTAATAGAAAATTGATAGAGGACAAGTATCACATTTTAGTATATAATATACACTTTATGTGTAACAATATATATTATAATGAATAAAATATGCACTTTTGCAATATATTTAAACTTTGCAACACCATTCTTACAAAAGCATGGATTAAAAAAGTAATTACATGTCTTCAAATTAAATAGTCCAAAAAAAAAAAAAAATAATAATAATAATAATAATAATAATAATAGTAAAGATGATGATGATAATAATAATACAAAGAATATTTTCCTTAAAGATTTAAAAATTAGTATAATATTGAGCAATATATTGTTTTAAAAATATTACATATATTTATGGATATATATTAGTATTCTCATGTTATTTCGTATTTTGATATTATGATCTAGACTAATAATATTAATATATTTGGAAAGATATTAATATTCCGATATTTTTCAAATTTTAATATTATGATATAGACTTAACAATATTATGCTAATGACTTTGAACTCTACATAATACAAAAGATAAAAAAAGAAAAGAAAGAAGTTTATTAAATTTATGTATGTTATTATTATTGTTGTTGTTGTTGTTGTTGTTGTTGTTGTTGTTATCCATATTAAATATTGTATGTCGTATAAATTTATCTATACATATACATCATTTTGTTTGCATTTATTATTATTAAAATCATAATAATATACGTATATTATAACCATACAGATTATTATTAGAATTTTATTAGTTTCGTTTGTGTAAATATTAATATATTACTTATATTAAGGTATAATATAGTTTAATTTCTGTTGTATATACATATCTAAATTATTTATACTAAATTTCAAAATTAATATACGTTGTATTGAATCAAATTTATTTTGTGGTATTCATTGATTTTTGTAATTTTTAACTTACTATAATTAATGATTTTGAGACAACATATATTACAATAAATTTATTTATAATTAATGATTTTGTGTTAGTCAATATTATGAGAATATTGGTGTACTTATTCTGATTTTATGATTATTGGTTAGTGTGGATTTAAGGTTTTTCGTGGTATATAATAGGTGTGTGAAGTTGTTCATATGTTTTTAACAATATTGATTGAATATTTTAAGTTAGATCAATAACCCCAAATACTAAGCCCTAAAATCAAAAGGTAGAGATCTGAGATTAATAACAATTGATAGCGAAAATGAATTAACAATCAAAGTCGAGTCTGTAAATCTAGAAAAGAAATAATTAATTAAGATAAAAAAGAAGAATTTGTTGGAAAGAGAGAAATTACCACATCATGATACACAAGCCATTTGTGATGATAACATGCCAATGTTTTGGCTAATGAATTGTTACAGCTTTGAATGTAATCGCATGTACGAGTTTACAGTATTATTTAGTTTAACGTTAGAATTTGCTTGGTATATTATTTAATTATAATTATAAAAAAGAGGAGATTTAGTTTGAGAATAAGTTTTAAAAAAAGGACATATATTTATTAGATTTACTTTTTTATTGGTATGAGAAGTTTAAAAATATTAGAGAATATGAGAGTGTTCTATTTTGTGAGCACTATATTATTTAATTATAATTAAAAAAAGATCGATTTAGTTTGGGAAAATTTTAAAAATGAACATATATTTACTGTAAAAAGGACTTGGACTCTATATAAAAAGAACATATATTTATTAGATTTATTTACCTTTTATTGGTAGAAGAAGTTTAAAATATTAGAGACTATGAGAGTGCTCTATTTTGTGAGAAAAATTCCTCAGTTACTACCTTTATATATTATATAAATAGATATAGATCATATATGTTATTTTCTAGAGACACTAAGAGATCTAGAAGGGGTTGAATAGATCCTTTAAAATATTTTCTTTTTAAAGAAGTATAACCAGATTATAAATTAAACAAATTTAATTATGCACAACGGAATATTAGCTTGAAAAACCCTTTCAAAGATTTAAAGAAAATCTAACTCTGGATTTAGTTCACTTGTGGAATTAAGTTATAATTAAACAGATAAGTGCAAAAATATAAGTGCAGAAAAGTAAATGACACATGAAATTTTTAAGTGGCTCGAAGTACAAATAACTCATAGTCTACATTTCTACTCCACGAGTAGGAAATTCATTAAGGATGCATGATGATCACTAAGATCTATATTACAACAATTAATGAATTTCAAGTCACTCAGACTTGACAAATGTCACAAAGACAAATAGGCATCACTAAGACCAGTTCACTAATTAAGAACTTTTCATGTCATTTAGTTTTGGTAACAACAGGTCACTAAAAATAATGAATCACAAGAGATGAAGTGATTTTTTGAAAGACTTATAGTAGAAGAACCAAGAATTCTATTTTCGTGAAGTAGAGTTCTTGAAACTTGAGTAGAGGTTCAACATGTAATTTGTGATTCGTACTATGGGATTGAATCATTGTACCCCTTTATAGAAAGGCTCGAGATTTTTCCATTGGAAAGTTGTAGTTGCTTCATTAAATGCTCCGATCCTAGAAGATCTCTAATGCTGAATTTCAGGGTGAATGAATGTCTACTTAATTATTTTTGGCTCTGATATGTCACATCAGACTGCTGCAGCAACAATCACGTGGGTGATGTGTAATACCTGAAAGTAGTATGCACACAAGCCAATCATATTTGATAATAAAGCATATACTTTGTAACAATCTTATTCGTTTATTAATAAAAAGTATTAATTTATTAAAGGCTTTTAATTATCTACATGATGTTGTTTTATAATATGTGATAAACCCATAGTTTTAAGCAATGCTTTTAGAATAATGATGATGATCATTCTAATGAGATCTAAATTCTTAGAAAGCTTAAAACTAAAATAGTTCCCAATCGTTGGATTACTAAATTGGGGATTAGTGAATCCGGATAGATTGGTACATACGTTGCTTGCTCTTTGGATGAAATCATACGTTGCTTGTTCATTGGATGAGGATGATTGATCTCATGATCATTTATGTGGAGACACTAAAGCAAGAATGTAGGTGCTTATTAGAGAATAAGTTCATTTGAGCATTGGCTCGCTAAGGAATACCTAATGGAGTTTTACTTTGCTGTCGATAGGAATTCTTGTAGTGATAGTAGTACAAGTAATCCTTGGACTTGAGATCATCATAGTATCTTGTGTATGATGAGTTATACTTTGACTTATTCCTTAAGACCCTTAGGGTATATCAAAGGGTATGCTTGGGTATAATAAGTTATACATGGAGATAATGTATGATCGATAAAGAATCTACCACTTTATTAAAGAAGAGAAATGTCTATGTGATTCGATAAATGACAACCCAAAGAGTCTTGGTTGGCGAGAATGAAATTAGAAAGGAGTTTCTAATTTGCATTATTTGGAGTTGTGCATTTAAGAGTTGAAATACATATAATTAAATAAAATAAGACTTGTAAATAATTCCATGTCTTATATTTAATTGGGACATTGTATGGTGGAAGGATTGAATTGTCACGGTAACTATTTACTCAAAGGTTCTTTAATGATTAATGTTGAAATCTATATTATCACGGAAAGTCGTTGATCATTTGGGGAGGCTTATCCCTATTGTAGAATAAATATTATTTAAATAAATTAATTGTTTAATTTATTTATTTAAATAAGATTAGAATTGTTCTAATTGATTTATTCACAACCGGTTTAATATGGAGAACCTAAAGGGTCACACCATAAAAGGAAGAATAATTATTTAAGAAGTTAATGGCATAATCGTAATAATATGTTATGTATATTTAATTTAATCTATGGTGATAGAATAAATTAAATAGCTTAATATTATTATTTAATATTTTAGAAATATTAAATGTAAGACCCCAACTTTTATAAATAAAGATGAATTTTTCTATAAATATTATTTTTGAATATTATGGAATAAATTTGATATAATGTTATAGTTGTGGGTAATATTTATAAATTTTGCAAAGTATGCAAGTTGTTATAAAATATTCGTTTGGTCGAGAATATTCTTTTTGTTAGGAATATTAAATACAATGGCTCAATCATTGGTGGACCCCACAATGTAATTAATGTCGGATTGAGAAAATGACAAAAATATTTTATAAAAATAACGGCGGAGGTGTTATCGTTAAAAGCGTTGAACTACCGGTGGTAAAAAAAAAATACGATAATCTGGCGTGGTTGCGTAGTAGCACTGCGGTATTGATTATTGATGCTTACGTGAGAAGTCACTCATTTATGCTCGATTATTACTACGATAATTGCTACATCATATCTTTTATATTATTGATTGATTATTGTCACAAGATCATCTCGTATAATATGTTATAGTATTAAATCAATAATTGAGACGACAAGTTATAAATGATTAATAATTGTTGAAAGATTAAATATGTGTTGATGAAAAAAATGATTTGTGGTAAGTTTGATTATTTTATGGGGGCTCAATATGTATATGTCATCATCTAAGAGTCTCTTTCGTCGATAGTAATTACCCTTGTAAATAGTATTTACCTTAAATCGATAGTAATTACCTTCGTCAATCGATAGTAATTACCCTTGTGAATAGTATTTACCTTCGTCGATAGTATTTACCTTCGTTAATAGTAATTACCTTTACCAGACGTCGAACCACTTGTCGTTTCACATTCTGATGATCGAACCACTTGTCGTTTCATTACAAGCGTCAAAACCACTTTTCTTTTCACATCATTAGTCGTCAAGCCACTTGCCTTTTCACACGGCGGTCTTAAGCTAGAAATCTTCTATAAATAGAGGCTAGGGCTTCATTATTTTTCATGAATTCATTCAAGCTTATAGAGAGAGAAAGTATAGAGAGAATAAGAGAAAGAAGAAGAGTATTTTGTTACTACACTCTGCTGCAAAGATTCAATCTCCTACCAAATGTAAGGGGTGTTATTCTTTCTTATTCATGAAAGAAGCTGTTGTTATTCCATTGCTTATTATTACATTGGAATAACTTATATACACAGTTTACCTATACTTGGTGACATTCTTCTATTATTACATTGGAACATCACATACATGTGTTTTACAGGACACGGTTAAAATCTTTATTATTTTGTTGGAACATCCTATATCGTGTGTTTTACAGGACTGGTTTCCGTCTTTATCATTCATTGGAATATCTATCATGTGTTTTACAGGATGCGGGTTCCATCTTTATTATTCTGTTGGAACATCACTGCCGGTGTGAATTTCACGACTGGTTCAGTTATTTATTATTACATTGGAATACTTTTATGCATGCGGATCTATCGCATGCGTGGTGATTTCTTTTGTTATTCCATTCTTTATTATACCCGGTTGGTTAAAACTTTGACTTCTATACTCCATGAAATTAGTGGAATATCCTTGATATTTGCGTTTCATCGATAGATTTTCATGAAAATATTCTTACGATCATTCTTGAATTTTACTCTACAAAAGCAGTATCGTGTTGATAATTTGGACGTTAATAATTCTGGATAAAATAATTTTGAACTTGTTTTATTGAATTCTTATATCATTGTCATCATCCTCATGTTTATATTTTTTAAAGTCAATACGTGGGCTTTGTAGTGCATAGATGGACTTGGTATGATTATGACGAGAGACTATTCGGTGTAATCATGGTAGTAATGTTACAAATGATGTGGTAAAAATCCTCGATTGGTAGTAGTGCATTGATGGGACGATTGTTGGCATGATCATGACCATTAATGAAATACACAAATATTCTTGGCGTAGTGCGTGAATAATTGTGGTCGTGATCTTAAAGAATATCCTTGGTAGTAGTGCGGGGTGATTCGATGATGTGGAATATTTATTAAAAGTGAGTCTAATTTATATTGATGATGAAAAACCTTTTAAAACCTAAAAGATAGTAGACTTTATTTTCTAATTGACTCTTTTAATGGATTGCATATTCATTGCAGTTAAAGCGGTTATCTATTGTATTTTATCGGTTTAACATTGTTGAAGACTATTGATAATTTATTACGCATTATTTTAGTCATAATATTTCTTCTTGGGCTAGTTGAGCTCACCCTTTCTTTCCTTTGTTCTCTTCGAGGAAATGAGAAATATATTTGGGACGAGTCTGGGAAGCAGTGATGGTCACGAAGATAGCATTAGTAGTCCTCACTAATACGTGAAATAGTGTGATAATAATTGTAATGAGGACTCCTTTTTTGAGTTTGTATAATATCTAGTAGAAGCGATATTTGTATTTAAACTCACGGTTTATATGCGTATTATACCACAGCGATTATGTTAGTAAGTTGTATTTAAATTACATACCATGTAAGTGGCGACCCAAGATGGGTGATGTATACCTAATTTTGGGGGCGTCACGGTTAATATCGAGCTTAGGATATGATCACTGGCTAAGATGTGAGAATAGTACTAGGAGGGGAGGCGGGGAATACCTTCGTTAGTATGACTACCTAAGTTTATGTCTTTATTTTATTGGTTGGTCGGGAAGATAGGGATAATTTGTTACATGTCAATTAACCTTTTGTTTTGTGGCGATGTCTGAAAATGACATCCGAGAATGTTGAGAATAGCAATGGAGGCGTAAGCGATCGTTGATTCACCACATATCAATAATCGAGGATAATGTGCATCGGAAGGCGCAATCCTCACGCGAAACAACAACCTTGACCAAATAATGAATGATCAAATGTTCGAGAGGCTTTATGCGATTTATGGCAATGTAGAACGACTCTGTCCAAAAGCGTGGGGTGGAAACACGGAAAACTCTCGGGCGGTCACCGCTAAACAATTCAAGGAGCTGGGACCACCGGAGTTTAAGGAGAGCCAAAACTACTTGGCGGAAGCATGGATAAAGCAGATTACCAAGATATTTGATGTCTTGGGATGCTCCGAGAGCAAAAGGTTCCCTTCTGCCGCCTTTATGTTCTTGTGGGAGGCGGATTCTTGGTGGGAATCGGTAAAAGCGTACTCGACTTCTTTGTCTTGAAGATATCTTGGGAGAAGTTCGAGGAGGCATTCAACGACAAATACTTTCACGAAAGTATTCGCCACATGAAAGAGGTGGAATTTATCAAGTTGGAACAAAACAATATGGCCGGTGTCGCAATACGAGGCAAAATTTGCGGAGTTATCACGGTTTTCGTCCCACTTGGTGGATAATGAAGAGAGAATACGCGAATATTTTTAAGAGGTTTGAAGCGGGAGATACGTCAACATCTTATTTCTCATAAAGCGTGTTTGTATTCGGATGTTGTAAATAGGGCTCGATTAGTGGAACGCGATAATGAGTCAACACAACTAAAAAGAAGCGGCCGACAAAATTATAATACTAGCGAGTAGTCGTCATGAGCGGTGACAACAAGCGTGGAGGAATCATGCGGGCGGATATGGTAACCACCCGGTGGTAATCGGGGCCAAAACAATAAGAATGGACATTTCAAGAAACGGAGATTCAACAATGGTGGAAAGCGTCGACCAAAGACCCGTTGTTAAGGAAGGAGAAAGACCACCTCATCATATGCTTCAAATGCGGAGGAGAGGGACACATCGATCAAAGCTGCGTCATGCCAGTCAAAGCATGTTATAATTGTGGAAGAGGTCACTTAGCTCGATTTTGTCGTTCTGAAGACAAATTCAACTAGGATGGAGGCACCAAAGGCCATCCCGGAAAATTCAAAAGCCGTAGTCTGAGGAGGCGTTTGTTGTGACCTCCCAAAGAGCAAGGAATCCGAATGAGGTCATCACGGGTAAGCTTATCATAAACTCTAATGAAGTCTATACTTTATTTGATCTGGGTTCTACCCATTCTTTTATTTCTCCTACTTGCATTTCATCGATTAAATTTGACTCAGGATAAATTAGACTTTGACTTATCTGTGGAAACTCCGTTGGGAGAAACCTTCATTACATTCACTTTGTTTATAAGTCTTGTTTGGTTCAAATCGGTACCCTCGCATTACACGTCGATCTTATTTCATTAAAAATACTTGCATTTGACGTGATTCAAGGGATTGATTGGTTAACTACTTATCATGCAAAAATTGATTGTTTTTTCGTAAGGTTGTTAGCTTTCATATTCCTAATCAACCTATTATGCGTAATTCAAACGACCAAACCATTAAAATCAATCACGGTCATCTCAAGCCATAAAGCTATTCGTTTATTGAAAAGCGGATGTCAAGCTTTCTTAGCTCATGTCGCTGATTTAAATAAAAAATCGTCGGTTTTAAGCGATATTCTATTGTTAATAAATTTCTGACGTATTCACAGAAGAACTTCTGGCCTACCCCAGGCGTGAAATTGAATTTTGTATCGACCTTGAACCCAGACAAAACCTATTTCCAAAGCCCCATATCGAATGGCTCTATTGAACTTCGAGGAGTTAAAGACCCAACTGCAGGAATTGTTAGACATTGGCTTTATTCGTCCTAGTACTTCTCCTTGGGTGCTCTCATTATTCGTGAAGAAGAAAGATGGAAGTATGCGACTTTGTATTGATTATCGAGAGTTGAATCATGTCACCATCAAAAATAGGTATCCATTGCCACGTATTGATGACTGTTTGACCCGATTGCAAGGAGACAAATTCTTTTCAAAGATTGATCTTCGATTACGGATATCACCAATTGAAGATTAGAACCGTGACATTTCAAAGCGGCTTTCGTAAGAACTCGATGCGGGCATTATGAATTCTAGTCATGTCCTTTGGATTGACTAATGCTCCTAACGCCTTCATGGATATGATGAACCAAGTATTGAGGAATATTTAGATCACTTTGTGGTCGTCTTTATTGATGACATCCTTATTTATTCCAAAAGCCGTGAAGATCATGAGCAACACTTGAGGTGACACTCCAAAAGCTTCGTGAATATAAGCTTTATGCCAAGTTGAAGAAATGCGAGTTACGGCTTGAAGAAGTAGCATTCCTTGGGCACGTGGTATCAAGTCATGGAATATCTGTTGACCCAACAAAGATTGAAGCTATTCAAAGTGGGAACAACCTAAATCGATTAATGAAGTCGTAGCTTTCTCGGTTTAGTTGGTTATTATCGGAGATTCGTGGAAGGATTTTCTCGAATCGCTACTCCATCGATTTCGGTGACTCGAAAAGATACAAAGTTCGGTTGGGCGAAGAATGTGAGAAGAGTTTTCAAGAACTCAAGAGGAGACTTATTTCAAAGACTGTTACGACAATACCATCGGCTCGGAGGATTTGTCATCTCTGATGATGCTTGAGCAAAAAGGGTTGGGATGTGTTCTTATGCAACATGGAAAAGTTATAGCCTATGCCTCGCGACAACTCAAAAATATGAGAGGAATTATCCTACTCATGATCTAGAGTTAGCATTTGTTATCTTCTGACTTAAAATTTGGAGGCATTACTTGTATGGGGAGAAAGTGGAGATCTTTACGGATCATAAAAGCCTCAAATATTTCTTCACTCAAAAGGAACTCAACATGCGACAACGACGTTGGCTTGAATTGTTGAAAGATTATGATCATACCATCCAATACCATCTGGAAAAGCGAAAGTGGTGGTGACGCATTGAGTAGAAAATCATATGCAATCTGAGTGCGATATTGTCAACGTATGAGGCCCATTTTGTGTGACTTGCAAAGGATGGAGATAGAGTTAAAGACTCGAGGGACGCGTGTGATGATAGCGAGTATCTGAGTAGAACCGACTTTAATCAATAAAGTTAAAGGCGCTCCAAGCTACTGGACACGGAGGCGATGCGTATGAGGAAGAAAGTCAAGAAGGTCTTATCTTGGGAAGCAAGAATCGATGAAGAAGGAATACTTGAGTCAACTCCGGACTTTGTGTTCTAACGATACGATTTAAAGTATAATATCATGATGGAAGCGCACAACACACCATTTGCAATCCATCTTGGGAGTACCAAAATGTATCATGATATTCGTCGCTATACATTTTGGTGGAAGCAATATGAAGAGAGAGATAATATTTGTTTATCTCAAGGTGTCTAACTTGTCAACGAGTTAAAGCGGAGCATCAAGTACCAAAAGGTCCATTGCAACCACTTGAAATTCCAGAATGGAAGTGGGAGCACATTACCATGGATTTCGTTCACGGTCTTCCTAAGGTTTCTCAAGGCGTTGATGCGATTTGGGTCATTGTTGATAGATTGACCAAGTCCGCTCATTTCTTACCGATACGAGAAACTTATACACTTGAACGTCTTGCTCGTATGTACATAAATGAGATTGTAAGGCGCATGGTATCCGGTATCCATAGTTTCGATCGAGACCCAAGATTCACTTCACGATTTTGGGTTGGTTTGCAAAAAGCTATGGGCGCAGACTTACGATTTAGTTGGCATATCATCCTCGACAGACGGACGGACGGTCGGAGAGGACTATTCAAACTCTTGAAGATCTATTAAGACTCGTGTCCTTGATTTCAAGGGAGTTGGGACAAGTTCTTACCATTGGTGGAGTTTTCCTACAACAACGGTTATCAAGCAAGTATTGGCATGGCTCCATTCGAGCGTTGTATGGAAGAAAGTGTCGTTCTCCGGTATCTTTGGGATGAGGTGGGTGAAGCAAAGTTGTTGGGGACCGGAGTTGATACGTATGACTACGGAAAAGATTCAAACGATCAAACAACGTATAAAAACCTCACAAAATCGACAAAGAGTTATCTTGATCTTCATCGAAAGGGCGTGGAATTCGATATAGGAGATCGTGTGTTGTTAAGAGTTGCTCCATGGAAAGGAGTTACAAGATTTGGAAAAGAGGAAAACTTAATCCTCGATTCATCGGTCCATTTTAATCCTCGATCGAGTAGGAGGCGTGGCCTATAGACTCGCTTTTTCTGCTTGAAATATGTCTCGTGTTCATAACGTTTTTCACATATCTATGTTACGTAAATATGTGAAAGACCCGAACCATATTATTGAGTTAGAATCGGACGAAATAGCGGAAGATTTGACGTATGAAGAGGTTCTGTTCAAATTTTGGATAAGAAGGAACATATTCTACGCTCGAGGTTATACTCAAAATCAAAGTTTTGTGGAGGAACCACGATGTTGAGGAAATGACTTGGGAGTTAGAATCGAAATGAAATCAATGTATCTTACCTCTTGACATACCAGTGCGTACCCTAATTTAGGCGAAATTTCATAAGAAGGGAGGTTGTAAGACCCGACTTTTATAAATAAAGATGAATTTTTCTATAAATATTATTTTTGAATATTATGGAAAAATTTGATATAATGTTATAGTTGTGGGTAATATTTATAAATTTTGCAAAGTATCTGAGTTGTTATAAAATATTCGTTTGGTCTGGGAATATTCTTTTGTTAGGGAATATTAAATACAATGGCTCAATCATTGGTGGACCCCACAATGTAAATTAATGTCGGATTGAGAAAAGCGACAAAAATATTTTATAAAAATAACTTACGGAGGTGTTATCGTTAAAAGCTGTTGAACTACCCGTTGGTAAAAAAATGCGATGTCTGGCGTGGTTGCGTAGTAATACACACGGTATTGATTATTGATCTTACGTGAGAAGTCAACTCATTTATGCTCAATTATTACTACTGAGTAATTCTTTGCATCATATCTCTTATATTATTGATTCAAGTATTGTCACAAGAGTATCATCGTATAATATGTTATAGTATTAAATCAATAATTGAGGCGACAAGTTATAAATGATTAATAATTGTTGAAAGATTAAATATGTGTTGATGAAAAAAAAATGATTTGTGGTAAGTTTGATTATTTTATGGGGGCTCGTATGTCATCATCTAAGAGTCTCTTCGTCGATAGTAATTACCCTTGTGAATAGTATTTACCTTCGTCGATAGTAATTACCTTCGTCGATAAGTAATTACCCTTGTGAATAGTATTTACCTTCGTCGATAGTATTTACCTTCGTTAATAGTAATTACCTTTACCAGACGTCGAACCACTTGTCGTTTCACATTCTGAGCGTCCGAACCACTTGTCGTTTCACATTACTGAGCGTCAAACCACTTTTCTTTTCACATCATTAGTCGTCGAGCCACTTGCCTTTTCACACACGGCGCGGTCTTTAAGCTAGAAATTTTCTATAAATAGAGGCTGAGGGCTTCATTTATTTTCACTTAATTCATTCAAGCTATAGAGAGAAAGTATAGAGAGAATAAGAGAGAAAAGAAGAAGAGTATTTTATTCTTACTAACTGCTGCGGTATTCAATCTCCTACCAAATGTAAGGGGTGTTATTCTTTCTTATTCATGAGAGAAGCTGTTGTTATTCCATTGCTTATTATTACATTGGAATAACTTGTATCTGTGGTTTACCCTATACTTGGTGACATTCTTTCATTATTATTCACATTGGAACATCACATGCTCGTGTGTTTTACAGGACTGGTTAAAATCTTTATTATTTTGTTGGAACATCACATGCATGTGTTTTACAGGACACAGTTACGTCTTTATTATTACATTGGAACATCACATGTCGTGTGTTTTACATCGGACTGGTTCCGTCTTTATCATTACATTGGAATATCTATCGTGTGTTTTACAGGATCCGGTTCCATCTTTATTATTACATTGGAACATCACATGCCGATTGTGAATTTCACCGACGACTTTGGTTCCGTTATTTATTATTACATTGGAATAAACATATGCATGCGGTCTATCGCATGCATGGTGATTTCTTTTGTTATTCCATTCTTTATTATACCCAGTTGGTTAAAACTTTGACTTCTATACTCCATGAAATTAGTGGAATATCCTTGATATTTGCGTTTCATCCCGTATCTTTTCATGAAAATATTCATCTGATCATTCTTGAATTTTACTCTACAAAACAGTATCATGTTGATAATTTGGACGTTAATAATTCCTGGATAAAATAATTCTTGAACTTGTTTTATTTAATTCTTATATCATTGTCATCATCCTCATGTTTATATTTTTTAAAGTCATACGTGGCCTGTGGTGCATAGATGGACTTGGTATGATTATATTGAGAGAGACTATTCGGTGTAATCATGACCGTAATGTTACAAATGATGTGGTAAAATCCTCAATTGGTAGTAGTGCATTGATGGACGATTGTTGGCATGATAAAAACCATTAATGAATACACAAATATTCTTGGCCCGTAGTGCATGAATAATTGTGGTCGTGATCTTAAAGAATATCCTTGGTAGTAGTGCGGGGGTGATTCGATGATGTGGAATATTTATTAAAGCCGAGTCTCAAATTTATATAATGATGATGATGAAAAACCTTTTAAAACCTAAAAGATAGTAGACTTTATTTTCTACTTGACTCTTTTAATGGATTAGATATTCATTGCTGATTAAAGCTGGTTTTGTCTATTGTATTTTATCGGTTTAACATTGTTGAAGACTATTGATAATTTATTACGCATTATCTTAGTCATAATATTTCTTCTTTGGGCTAGTTGAGCTCACCCTTTCTTTCTTTATTCTCTTGAGGAAATGAGAATATAAATTTGGGACGAGTGGAAGCAGTGATGATCCTCGAAGATAGCATTAGTAGTCCTCACTATTACGTAAAATAGTGTGATAATAATTGTAATGAGGACTCTTTTTGAGTTTGTATAATATCTAGTAGAGCGATATTTGTATTTAAACTCACGATTTATGACATATTGTACACGCAGTTATGTTAGTAAGTTGTATTTAAATTCTGTACCATGTAAGTGGCGACCCAAGATGGGTGATGTATACCTAATTTTGGGGGCGTCACATTAAATATAAATTAATAAGAGGAGTCTTATTAATATTATTACAATTATTATTATTTTAATTTCTAAAAGAGTTTAGGAATTAATTTAATATAAGTACTCTCATTTATTCTAATTGGATTAGGAAGGAAAATTAGTTAAAGGAGTTTAATTAATTATCCCTAATAAGATTAGGGAGTTTAATTAATTAAAAGAATTTAATTAATTAAAAAATCCCAATTTCCTTAATTGTTAAGGTGGGTTGCCCACATCTATAAATAAGAGGAGTCTTATTATGGGTGATGTGGTTGTTGACTTTTACAACATAACGTAATAATTCCAATAGTTGGAGAATACGTTCCTTTTCTATAGAGATAGAAAACTAGGGTTTGAGCCAAATACCCATCTTCTTGAATTCTTATTATTCCTTGGTGGATCACCTCAGAGGCCTAACACTTGGGTGGCTAACGTTGATCAAAGGAAGGAACCAAACCCGGTGAATTCAAGTTGAACGCGAAAGGATTTGGAGGTGAACTTGTACCTGAGGAAGCTCGATCTTCAAGGGTATGATTTTATTCTTTATCTTTTCGTTTAATTAATAATTGTGCATAAAGGGTGATCCGAGTATATGGTTTGTAAAATTTTTAAACTCTGATTTATCTCGCTTCCGCTTAATTTTTGCAATTTGATTGCGTTCATGAACATACAAACCTAACAATACCCGGTTAAAAAAACATGTTTATAATTAAATAATGGAATAGAAACTAATAATTATTTATACATATCTAAAACCTATTAGGATAAGTCAGTTAGACTGAAACAAACGTAAAAAAAATTTTTGGCTTTAGGGTACTGCAGAACAAAGAAGAAGAAAACTCAAAGAGGTAAAACTAATTAAACTCTTCATTTTCAATTATGAGTTGAAACTTGTATTATTTATGTATGTTTATATTTTAAAACAAAGGTTATAACAAGAAAAAGAGTATAAAAGTTAATGGTATGCATTTACTGTATAAATCAAAGAGATTTCAAATTATATGTATTTTTAAGTATAGTATGTGTGGGCCTATGTGCAAAATTAGGGTTTACATGACCTAATTAAATTAAATGCATAATTAGGGTTCCACGACCTCATTAAATGTGCAAATTAGGGTTCGCATAACCTAATTAAATGAAGACGGATAAGTCAGAAATAAAAGGGGCTAGACCCGGGAGAAGCCTCCAAGGGTCCCGAGGCAAAAGGCTCGTGGACGTGGCTCGTTTTGGGAATTGATTGAGGGATTGGATTGGTGGCTAGAAGGACAGGGTGATATGGGTATTATTCTAATGACTAAAGAGTATTTCTGGAATTTCCCTGACAGCATGTGCCTGTCACATGACCACTTTTCAGGAAACCCTATAAATACCTCTTCCATTCCATTGGGAAGGGGATCTCTCTTCAGACCCAAGACTTGGACTCTTGGAAGATCAAAGAACTCTTTTGGTAGCTTAAGACTTGGATATTCTACCTAAAAGCACTAAAAGGATTGGAGCACTCTCTCAACTCAACTCGAAGGACTCAAGAAGGCTCTTGGAATCCCAATAACCCTAACACGGTTTCCTTATTCTAGGGGTTCTGCCACGCATCATTGGAGTAATCGTCCACCTGTCGTTTTCCCCTCTTTAATTAATCAATCAATTCTGTGCTCTTCGTGAATTTCTCTGCTCCTCAGCCAACACGAAACCCTAACCCTAGCAAGACGCGATTTCCTTGCCCACAGTATGTAATCATAAAATAGACCTAAAATTAAGATTTATGTGTGTAAGATTTGAGTTAAGAGTATAAGTAAGTTATAATATTTCATCCTAATAATTTTATTTGTCCTAATTTAATATTTAGAATTTGTTCTCTTTTATTTTCGTATTCGCAATATCGAGGTAAGTGGTTTTTTGAATTATTTAGTGATTTTAAAATTATTCTTATTTATGTGTATGTTTAATTACTCGAATGCCTAAATGTATGGTTTCAAAATTCGTTATGTTTTATTTTAGACTTTCATTTAAATTAAAATGTTATGTTCATTAATTTATTCAAAATTTCGGATCAAGTATTTATTTTTGAATTGTAAAATGAGATTATATGATTTTGAACTGTAAAAAAGTTTCGTTTAGAATATCGATATTATTGAGAACATATTTTGAAATCCTCAATCTAACTATGTATAGAACCTAATATTGATTAAGTTTAGTTTCGGAGCTAATTTTGGATCTACGTACTAAGGCGCACACCTTTTAGATGCCTTAGTAGGATGTGCGATCATTGACGTTATCGAACTTTTTGTGCGTGTTACAGGGTTACTGTAACTTTAGTTGCTAAGGATGTGGATTAAAAGATATATTGCATGTGAGAACCCAGATTTTATGAATAAAGATTTAATTTTCTTGAAATATTTTTTTTAATATTATGGTGTGGATTTGAGATAGTGTTATAGTTGTGGGTAATATTTATAAATTTTTCAAAGTACACAAGTTGTTATATAATATTCGATTGGTCATGGAATATTCGTTTTATCAGAGAATATTCGTACAACGACACAATCATTAGTGGACCCCACAACAGAATTATTGTCGGATTGAGAAAACAACAAAAATATTTTATGAAAATAACGGCGGATGTTTTATCATTAATACTGTTGAACTACTCGGTAGTAAAAGTACAGTAATACGCGTGGTTGCATAGTAGCACACGGTATTGATTATTGATGCTTATGTGATAAGTCACTCAGTTTTGTTATTGGTATTTTTAATGTAATAAAATAGAATACTTTTATAAAGTTATTCTATAAATAGAATATATTATATTCTATTATGCATAGTGTTGCATAGTGTTTGCATAGTGTTTTGCATAGTAAAATCTTTTTATATAAAACAGAATACTTTTATAAAGTTATTACATAAATAGAATATATTATATTCTATTATGCATAGTGTTATAGTAGTGTCTGCATAGTATTTTGCATAGTAAATTTTTTTATATAAAAGCAGAATACTTTTATAAAGCTATCTGTTTTATTAGACAATAATTAGAATATATTATATTTTATTATGCATAGTGCTGCGTAGTGTTTGCATAGTAAATTTTTTATAAAATTATTCATTTTATTAGATTATAAATAGAATATATTATATTTTATTTAAAAGATTTTGCTTTAAATATGGGATAGTTAGATTAATGTAAATCAATCTGAGCAGATTCATGAGTTAATTCTTATCGCGATCCATTTTTCTATAAATAGAAGCTCATTCCTTCATTATTTTCTTACTTAATTCACTTTGAAACTACAGAGATAAACTATAGAGAGAAAGAAGAAAGATTCTTCTTACTTCACTACTTATATATCCAATACTCTTCTTCTTAAGGTAGGAAATATTATTTGTTGTACTCGTAAGGGTGTTATTCTTTTGTATTCATGAAGAGAACTTATGTTATTCCATTCTTTATTATTACATTGGAATAACTTTGTATATCTGTGAGCTACCCTATACTTGGTGACATTCTTCATTATTAAAAGTCTTTATTATTCATTTGGAATATCCTCATCAGACGCTTTTCTGTGGGACCGATTAAAAGTCTTTATTATTTACATTGGAATATCCTATCACATGCGTTTCTTTGGGACACGGTTCCGCTCTTTATTATTATTACGTTAGAATATCTTGTCGGTCTTAATTTCACGGGACCGATTAGCCCTTATTAGTATTACATTGGAATAACACATACATCATCGAAATACCGCATGCATGGTGATTTCTGTTGTTATTCCATTCTTTATTATTCATTAGAACATCCTCGCTCTGGTGCAATTTCGTTTGACCCGTTATTATTATTACATTGGAATAACACATACATGGCAATCACCGCATGCATGGTGATTTCTTTTGTTATTCCATTCTTTATTATACTCGATTCGGTTAAAATTTTGATTTCTATACTCCATGAAATTAGTGGAATATCCTTGATTTATGGCTTCATCCGATATCTTTTCATAGAAATATTCTTCCGACCATTCTTGAATTTTACTCTACAAAAGTAGTATCATGTTGACAATTTGAACATTATTAGTTCTATATAAATTAATTCTTGAACTTGTTTTATTGAATTCTTATATCATTGTCATCTTCCTCATATGTTTATATTTTTTTTGAAAGTCAAATCATGGCTGTAGTGCATAGATGGACTTGGTATGATTATGACCGAGGATTATTCGATGTAATCATGACCGTAATGTTACAAATGATGTGGTAAAAGTCCTCATTGGCCCGTAGTGCATTGATGGACAGTTGTTGGCATGATCATGACCATTCATGAATACACAAATATTCTTGACCCGTAGTGTATGGATAATTGTGGTCGTAATACTAAAGAATATCCTTGGTCGTAGTGCAGGGATGATTCGATGATGTGGATTATTTATTAACCTGAGTCCCAGCTATAAAAGTGATGAAAAACCTTTTAAATCATAAAAGATAGTAGATTTTATTCTCTACTTGACTCTTTTAATGGATTGCTTGTTCCGCTGAAGTTAAACTTGATGTTTGTTATATTGTATCGTTTAACAACTTTGTTTAAGGCTAATGATAATTTATTCGCATTATCTTAGTTATAATATTTTTATTTGGGCTAGTTGAGCTCACCCTTTCTTTCACCATTCTCTTTCGAAAATGAGAATGAGAATATATTTGGGACGAGTCGGAGAAGCGGAGTGATGGACGGATGATAGTATTAGTAGTCCTTACTATTCTGTTAAATAGTGTGACAATAATTGTAATGAGGACTTCTTTTGAGTTTGTATACTCTCTAGTAGACAGTGTTTGTATTCAAACTCACAGTTTATGTTTTGTCGTATTGTACACGAAAGTTGTATTATTAAGTTATATTTGAATTCTGTACCATGTATCTGGCGACTCAAGATGGGTGATGTATACCTAATTTTGGGGGCGTCACATTGCATGTATACATTGAAATCATTTTTGAATTGTTTTAGTTTTTAAAGCCTATATATTATTGTTATTGAGCAAAAAGATATTTCGAAAACAATGTATTTTTGCACATTATACTTGATCCACCTAAGTAGTAAGGATTGTCACTTGCTAGGTTTCATTGCTCACCCCTTACAAATTTTTTTTATAAGTCCCATCATTGAAAGCTGAGCACTTATTTTATACGCTTTGGATAGCTGGAGTTTAGTTTATGATGTTATTTCTTTTAATGTTGAATTTTGATAAAACTTCTAATTTCGGGGAGTTGCGTCTCCGTTATTCGAATTTGGTATTTATTGATATTTCATTTGAATTAGATTGAAAGATATTTATTGTTGGGTTTAGTTTAAAATTATTGTTGAGTTGTTTTGATTGGGCTGCGTGCGATTGATATTGTTCCCTTGCGGGCCTTTGGGCTTGCGACATGTAGCACTTCGGGCCTGTAACGGGTTCGGGTTCGGGTTCGGGTTCTTACATGATGTCACATTGCCATACTAGCTAGCTAGTAGACACAACTCAATTTGATCTTCATTTTAAACTTAGAATGACCATCTCGGAATCTTCAATCTGCAAGTCTTCCCAATGTCAGACTTGACATACTCTACGATTTTCCTGATCGTATACTTCCATGGTGATCGTATAGAGTGTCTGCCTGAACTGACTTCACGATTCTTTAAGCTTAACGATCTGCTTTACGATCTTAATTTGTCTTGCCTTACGAGCCTTTGGCAGACATTACGATTATTCTGCAAACTCTGCTATCTTGATTTAGATTTACAATTTTCTAGCAGACTGTGATCTTAATATAATTAGAAAAGAAGGAATGGTACAAGAAAATCATTTCTTGGATTTTGTGAAAAGATATAAGAAGTATTATTAGTGCTGCAGTATTCGCAAAAGATTCGAGTAAAATCATGGATGAAAAGCATCGTAATAGTCTGAAGTCTGATACGAAATATCCGATTGTCGCAAACAGTGTTCCTTGATTTTAACCAGAGGGGTTGCATATACTACAAAGAGGAAGAGGGAAGGGTTGGTTTGAAGTTTTAACAGAGACAGATTGGTAATATATATATATATATATATATATATATATATGGTGGGTTTTATATTTGGTTTAATAGGGTGAAACTGGTGACCGTACCGTTTATTTACCCAGGTGTTTGTAACTGAGAAAGACCGGAGAGCGAGTAAGAGGTCGACATCGGGATTCGGGGGTAGTAAAAGGTTATACAAAATGACAAACACTTCTTCACTGCTTCACTCCTCGTGTTTGACTACTTTGCAAGTTACTACTTTCTTCCCGGCCTGCCAATGCCAATGCTAATGCCAGACAGACAACTAATTTTAATCACAAGTGAAGGGGGAGAAACAATAGTAGTAGTAGTAGTAGTAAGTACTGTACCCTACTCTTGCCATCGCCAATTCAAAATTAAGTTATTATACTCTCTCCCTCTCGTCTTAATTAATTAGCCCCATTACAATCTCGCTCGCAAAAATAAAACTATTAATTAAATTAAATATAAAGTATAACTATTATCCATAAATTTGTACGTAATGCCTATATATTATATGAAAAATTAAATGTCTTTCTATAAAAAGAAAGACATTTAAGAGCCTGTTACGCAACGATTTATTTTTAAAATGACTTAAAGTTAAAATATAGGTTAACTTATAAATTGTGATTTATAAGTAAAAACATTCGAGTATCAATTTGATTTATAAGTCAAAAAATTAAATTAAAATAAGTTATGAAGGTGTTATAATTTAAAATCAAATGTAAATATTACTAAAAATGATATAAATAAAAAGAGGGACAAAATAGATATTACATTTGGTCAAATTAATTTATTTTAAAATAACTTATAAATTATTTTAAAATAAATTATAAATACTTACTTATTTTTTTTTAATTTCAAAAATAATTTATATAAGTAAAAAAAATAAGTCATTACTAAATAGGGATAAATAACGTTTTGAGATTATTTGTCTTTGAGATCAGATTTTCATTGTAGTTCACAAAACTTTTTTTATTACAATCGAATAACTGTACTTTCAAAAACTTACAAAATGGTCATTCCGTCCGATTTTTCGTCCAAACAACGTTAGGAATGCTGACTGTGCAAGTTGACTTGACTTTTTTGCTTACGTGGAGCACAGAAAATACAAGCAGACGAATTATTATAGCACAAATGACCAAAACTATTAACTACTTCACCTAAACAATTCCAAAACTAATAATAATAATAATAATTTCAAAATAATAATAATAATAGTAATAATTTTAAAATTCTATTTTTTTAAAAAAATCTGTTAATTTTAAAAAAGTCTTTTTTTAAAAAAAAAAATATTTTTAAAATTCAATTTTTAAAAAAGTTTGTTATTTTAAAAAACGTTAATTTTTATAAAAACAGAATTTTTAAAATTTTTAAAAAGCGTTAATTATTTTTTAACTGAACTAATATTTTTTAAAAAGTCTGTTTTTTAAAAACATTAATTTTTTCAAACCAAACTAATATTTTTTAAAAAAGTCTGTTTTTTTAAAAAATTCTTAAATTAAAAGCGTTACTTTTTTTAAAAATAGAATTTTTAATTTTTTAAAAATGTTAATTTTTTTAAACTGAAATAATATTTTTTTAAAAATTCTTAAATTTAAAAACGTTAATTTTAAAAATTTTAAAAACATTAATTTTTAAAATTTAAAAACATTACTTTTCTAAATATTTAAAAACGTTAATTTTTAAAATTTAAAAAACGTTAATTTTTAAAAAACGTTACTTTTCTAAAAAATTTAAAAACGTTACTTTTCTAAAAAAAAAATTGAAAACATTACTTTTCTAAAAAATTTAAAAACGTTAATTTTCTAAAAAAATTAAAATTTTCTGTTTTTATAAAAATTAACGTTTTTAAAAAACAGACTTTTTTAAAAAATATTAGTTCAGTTAAAAAATTTAACGTTTTTTAAAAATTAAAAAATTCTATTTTATAAAAATTAATGTTTTTTAAAAAACAGACTTTTTAAAAAAATTGAATTTTAAAAACAATTTTTTTAAAAAATAGTTTTTTAAAAAAAAAGACTTTTAAAATTAACAGATTTTTAAAAAAAAATTAAAAATAGAATTTTAAAATTATTACTATTAATAGTATTTATTATTATTATTATTATTATTATTATTATTATTATTTGAAATTATTAGTATTATTATTATTATTAGTTTTGGAATTGTTTAGGTGAAGTAGTTAATAGTTTTGGTCATTTGTGCTATAATAATCCTTCTGTTTGTCTTTTCTGCGTTTCACGTAAGCAAAAAAATCAAGTCAATTTACACAGTCAGTATTCCTAACGTTTTTTGGACGGAAAATCGGACGGAATAACCATTTTATAAGTTTTTAAAAGTACAGTTATTTGATTGTAATAAAAAAAAAATTCGATAACCACAATAAAAATCAGACCCCAATACACTGACCAAAATATTATTTATCCCTTACTAAATAAGATAAGGGATGGAGTATTGATTATTCAGTTATTCTCCTTTGTTGATAATCCCAATGAATGAATGAGTCAGTCAGGTTTGACCGTTTGAGAGAGAGAGGAATAATTGGCGGCCTGTCGACAGTGGTTAGTGGTGGAGTAACTTTTTAATTGGGGGTAAGTTCTGAGAGAAAGAAAGAAAAAAAGAGATCTAATCGTGGATGCATGGTAATGTGTTTTAATGCTTTCTTTAGGTTCGGTTAGCATAAAATTTATTTTTTGATAAATTAATTAATTATTTAATAAAAAATTGACACACAAAATATCGTATGTATATTACTCCCTCTGTCCTAAATTAATTGCTCAATTATAATTTTTTAAAGTCAAATTGACCATTTTTAAAACTAATCTTTTACTATTTTGCTAAAATATAGGTGAAGAGATTATAACAAAAAAAAAAGTATATACAATTTATTACTAATCCCAATTTTTAGAATTTTAGAAATATATTTATATATGCTTAATTATTAATTTAAAATAGTCGATTTGATTTAAAAAGTCAAAGCCCGAACAATTAATATGGGACGGAAAAATAATCTTTTATTGATCGATTAGTAACTTATTTAAAAATAAATTTTATCTTAACTACTTCTCTATATATATATATATATATACTCTTAACACTAGCTCTTAACCTAGCTAGTGATGATGACATGTGCTTTGCTATACCTATATATAATATATTTTAAAATTATAGGTATAATTTTATTTTTAAATTAAGCCACGACATAATAAATTTTAAATTAATGTAAATATATAAATTTTAGTTGATATAATTATTATAATTGTATACTATAAAAATTATTAAACATAAATTTATTTTATTCTAAATTTTTATAAGTTAATAATTTTAAAATTCAATATACCAACGTTATTTAATATAAAAAATTAAATTATATTTTTAATTTTGAAATTGAGGATGAGGTGAGGGTGAGAGTGGGGGTGGGGTGGGGGTGGAGGTCAGGGGGGGGGGGCAGGGTGGGGGATGGGGCATATATACACATAGCTAGTAATAGCTCTATGCAGGTAGAAACGTAATGATGAATTCTGTCTGTACGTACGTACGTACGTATAGCAGCTAAATCAAACGCTAAACCAATCTAGATTTGACGATGATGTATGTACTTACCTAGCAGTTTGCTTCCAGAAAGAGACAAAATCAGAAAATGTCTTCAGATAAGAAAGTACGTACTCAAGAAGAAGCACCTGGCTTTTTGATCACCCGCTATTTCATGCTGTTTTAAACTTGAATTTGATTAGGCTGAAGTTGCCACTAATTTCATTTTAATAAGTTTATATAATTTTTTATTATATAAATTATAAAAAATATTACATCAATATAATTTTTTCAATAATTTATACAATAAAAATTATAAAACTTACTATGGCAGTAAAATTAGTGTGAATTTCACCCTAATTGTATTCTTTAAACTAATAAAACTTTTATGTACTACGTACTTTCTGACCAGATTTATATATATATACTAGTTGTGTCCCGTGCCTCCGACATTGTATCGACGGTGAGATTTATTTCAAATTTTAGATGACTCAGATGATTTATTGAGTAAGCGGGATGTTGGGCCCTAATCATTTTCATTTATTAAATTTTGAAACTTAATAATTTCCCCTTGGATTATGTTACTTTTATCTTTGTTAATGCGAATGATTTGGTAGGTTATTTGATTATTCTATTGGGTCCTTTTGATTGGATCCGATCATATGGGTCATCTCTATTATTGGGCTTAGTCGTTGGATTGGCCCATTACATAAGTAATCACTTAACCCTTTTATTGGCAGTAATCATCATTACAAAGATAGTTTGTAAGACTAGAACTTTTATAAATAAAGATGAATTTTTTTATAAATATTATTTTTGAATATTATGGAATAAATTTGATATAATGTTATAGTTGTGGGTAATATTTATAAATTTTGCAAAGTATCAAGTTGTTATAAAATATTCGTTTGGTAAGGGAATATTCTTTTTGTTAGGAATATTAAATACATATGGCTCAATCGTTGGTGGACCCCTTACAATGAATGAAATTAATGTCGGATTGAAAAAACGACAAAAATGTTTTATAAAAATAACTTGGCGGAGGTGTTATCGTTAAAAGCATTGAACTACCCGGTGGTAAAAATACGATGTCTGGCGTGGTTGCGTAGTAAGCTACGGTATTGATTATTGATCTTTACGTGAGAAGTCACTTTCAATTTATGCTTTCGATTATTCTTCTGATAATTCTTTGCATCATATCTCTTATATTATTGATTTGATTATTGTCACGATATCATCGTATAATATGTTATAGTATTAAATCAATAATTGAGGCGACAAGTTATAAATGATTAATAATTGTTGAAAGATTAAATATGTGTTGATGAAAAAAAAATGATTTGTGGTAAGTTTGATTATTTTATGGGGGGCTCGTATGTCATCATTTAAGAGTCTCTTTCGTCGATAGTATTTACCTTAAATATATAATAATTACCTTCGTCGATAGTAATTACCCTTGTGAATAGTATTTACCTTCGTCGATAGTAATTACCTTCGTCGATAGTAATTACCCTTGTGAATAGTATTTACAACCGTCGATAGTATTTACCTTCGTTAATAGTAATTACCTTTACTGAGACGTCGAACCACTTGTCGTTTCACATTCTGGCGCGTCGAACCACTTGTCGTTTCACATTCTGATGAAAAGCGCCAAACCACTTTTCTTTTCACATCATTAGTCGTCGAGCCCTTGCCTTTTCACGGCGGTGTTAAGCTAGAAATCTTCTATAAATAGAGGCTGAGGCTTCATTATTTTTTCATTCGAATTATATAGAGAGAAAGTATAGAGAGAATAAGAGAAAGAAGAAGAGTATTTTATTCTACTGCTTCTTTGCGATATTCAATCTCTACCAAATGTAAGGGTGTTATTCTTTCTTATTAATGAAGAGAAGCTGTTGTTATTCCATTGCTTATTATTACATTGGAATAACTTTTATATCGTGGTTTACCCTACTACTTGGTGACATTCTTCTATTATTACATTTGGAACATCACATGCGTGTGTTTTACAGGACTGTATTATCTTTATTATTTTGTTGGAACATCACATGCGTGTGTTTTACAGGACTGGTTCCGTCTTTATTATTCTGTTGGAACATCACATGCATGTGTTTTACAGGACTGGTTAAAATCTTTATCATTTACATTGGGATATCACATCGTGTGTTTTACAGGATCTGGTTCCATCTTTATTATTACATTGGAACATCCTGATTGTGAATTTCACTGACACGGTTAAGTTATTTATTATTACATTGGAATAACACATGCATCATCTTGATCTATCGCGTGCATGGTGATTTCTTTTGTTATTCCATTCTTTATTATACCGGTTGGTTAAAACTTTGACTTTATACTCCATGAAATTAGTGGAATATCCTTGATATTTGCGTTTCATCGATATCTTTTCATGAAAATATTCTTACGATCATTCTTGAATTTTACTCTACAAAAGCGATATCGTGTTGATAATTTGGACGTTAATAATTCTGGATAAAATAATTCTTGAACTTGTTTTATTGAATTCTTATATCATTGTCATCATCCTCGTGTTTATATTTTTTAAAAAGTCATCGTGGCTGTAGTCCATAGATGGACTTGGTATGATTATATGATGAGAGAGGCTATTCGGTGTAATCATGGTAGTAATGTTACAAATGATGTGGTAAAAATCCTCGATTGGTAGTAGTGCATTGATGGACGAGTTGTTGGCATGATCATGACCATTAATGAATACACAAATATTCTTGGCGTAAGTGCGTGAATAATTGTGGTCGTGATCTTAAAGAATATCCTTGGTAGTAGTGCGAGGGGTGATTCGATGATGTGGAATATTTATTAAAATTTGAGTCTCAAATTTATAACGATGATGAAAAACCTTTTAAAACCTAAAAGATAGTAGACTTTATTTTCTACTTGACTCTTTTAATGGATTGCGTATTCATTGCAGATTAAAGCTGGTTGTCTATTGTATTTTATCGGTTTAACATTGTTGAAGACTATTGATAATTTATTACGCATTATCTTAGTCGTAATATTTCTTCTTGGGCTAGTTGAGCTCACCCTTTCTTTCTTTATTCTCTTGAAATGAGAATATAAATTTTGGAGACGAGTCGGGAAGCAGTGATGGTCACGAAGATAGCATTAGTAGTCCTCACTTTATACGTGAAATAGTGTGATAATAATTGTAATGAGGACTCTTTTTGAGTTTGTATAATATCTAGTAGAAGCGATATTTGTATTTAAACTCACGATTTATGTCGTATTGTACCACAGCGATTATGTTAGTAAGTTGTATTTAAATTACGTAACATGTAAGTGGCGACCCAAGATGGGTGATGTATACCTAATTTTGGAGGCGTCACGGTTAAATATCGAGCTTAAGGATATGATCCTGGCTAAGATGTGAGAATAGTCTTAGGAGGGAGGCAGAGGGAATACCTTATTTAGTATGACTACTACCTAAGTTTATGTCTTTATTTTATTGGTTGGTTAGAAGATAGGGATAATTTGTTACATGTCGATTAACCTTTTGTTTTGTGGCGATGTCTGAAAATGACATCGAGAATGTTGAGAATATGATGGGTATGAGCGATCGTTGATTCACCACATATCGATAATCGGGATAATGTACATCGAGGAAGGCGACAAATCCTCATGCAAACAACAACCTTGACCAAATGATGAATGATCGAATGTCGGAGGCTTTATGCGATTTATCTGGCAATGACGAGAAGCGACTCTGTCCAAAGCGTAGGTGGAACACGGAAAACTCTCGGCGGTCACCACTAAATAATTCAAGGAGGCTGGGACCACCAGGAGTTTAAGGGAGAGCAAAACCACTTACGGCGGAAGCATGGATAAAGCAGTTACAAGATATTTGATGTCTTGGGATGCTCAGAAGCAAAAGGTTCCCTTACTAGCTTTATGTTCTTGCGGAGGCGGATTCTTGGTGGGAATCGGTAAAAGCGTACTCGACTTCTTGCATCTTGAAGATATCTTGGGAGAAGTTCGGGGAGCATTCAGCGACAAATACTTTCACGAAAGTATTAGCCACATGAAGGAGGTGGAATTTATCAAGTTGGAACAAAACAATATGGCCAGGTGTCGCAATACGAGGCAAAATTTGCGGAGTTATCACGGTTTTCGTCCCACTTGGTGGATAATGAAGAGAGAATGGCGCGAATGTTTTTAAGAGGTTTGAAGCGGAGATATGTCAACATCTTATTTCTCGTAAAGCGTGTTTGTATTCGGATGTTGTAAATAGGGCTCGATTAGTGGGCAGCGATAATGAGTCAACACCTGACTAAAAAGAGAAGCGGTGCGACAAAATTATAATACCGGCGAGAGTAGTCATCGAAGCGGTGACAACAAGCGTGGAGGAATCAGCGAGGCGGATATGGTAACCACCCGGTGGTAATCGGGGCCAAAACAATAAGAATGGACATTTCAAGAAAGCGGAGATTCAATGATGGTGGAAAGACGTCGACAAAGCACCCGTTGTTAAGGAAGGAGAAAGACCACTATCATATGCTTCAAATGCGGAGGAGAGGACACATCGATCAAGCTGCGTCATGCCGTCAAGCGTGTTATAATTGTGGAAGAGAAGGTCTTAGCTCGATTTTGTCGTTTCAGAAGACAAATTCAGCTAGGATGGAAGCACCAAAGGCCGTCCCAGAAAATTCAAAGCCGTTAGTCTGAGGGAGAGTGTTTGTTGTGACCTCCCAAAGAAGCGAGGAATCGAATGAGGTCATCACGGGTAAGCTTATCATAAACTCTAATGAAGTCATACTTTATTTGATCTGGGGTTCTACCCATTCTTTTATTTCTCCTACTTGCGCTCATCGATTAAATTTGACTCAGGAGAAATTAGACTTTGACTTATCTGTGAAAACTCGTTGGGAGAAACCTTCATTACATCCTTTGTTTTATAAGTCTTGTTTGGTTCAAATCGGTACCCTCACATTACTGTCGATCTTATTTCATTAAAAATACTTGCATTTGGCGTGATTACAAGGATTGATTGGTTAACTACTTATCATACAAAAATTGATTGTTTTCGTAAGGTTGTTAGCTTTCATATTCCTAATCAACCTATTATCTTGAATTCAAACGACCAAACCATTAAAATCAATCACGGTCATCTCAAGCCATAAAGCTATTCGTTTATTGAAAAGCGGATGTCAAGCTTTCTTAGCTCATATCACATATTTAAATAAAAATAAATCGATTTTAAAGCGATATTCCTATTGTTAATAAATTTCTGACGTATTCAGAAGAACTTCTGACCTACCCCAGGCGTGAAATTGAATTTTGTATCGACCTTGAACCGGTACAAAACCTATTTCCAAAGCCCATATCGAATAGCTCTATTGAACTTGAGGAGTTAAAGACCCAATGCGAAATTGTTAGACATTGGCTTTATTCGTCCTAGTACTTCTCCTTGGGGTGCTCACCATTCTATTCGTGAAGAAGAAAGATGGGAGTATGCGACTTTGTATTGATTATCGGGAGTTGAATCATGTCATCATCAAAATAGGTATCCATTACCACGTATTGATGACGGTTTGACTAGATTTGCAAGGAGCAAATTCTTTTCAAAGATTGATCTTCGTTAGGATATCACCGATTGAAGATTAGAAGCCGTGACATTCAAAGCGGCTTTTAGAACTTCGATGCGGGCATTATGAATTCCTAGTCGTGTCCTTTGGATTGACTAATGCTCTCTTTGCCTTCATGGATATGATGAGCAAAGTATTGAAGAATATTTAGATCACTTTGTGGTCGTCTTTATTGATGACATCCTTATTTATTCCAAAATAGTGAAGATCATGAAAGCAACACTTAAGGTGACACTCCAAAAGCCGTGAATATAAGCTTTATGCAAGTTGAAGAAATGTGAGTTTTGGCTTGAAGAAGTAGCATTCCTTGGGCACGTGGTATCAAGTCATGGAATATCATTTGACCGAAAAGATTGAAGCTATTCAAAGTAGGAACAACTTAAATCGATGACCAAGTCGTAGCTTTCTCGGTTTATTTGGTTATTATCGGAGATTCGTGGAAGGATTTTCTCGAATCGCTACTCCATTATTTCGGTGACTCGGAAGATACAAAGTTCGGTTGGGGCGAAGAATGTGAGAAGAGTTTTCAAGAACTCGAGAGGAGACTTATTTAGACTGTTACGGCGTGATACCATCGGCTCGGAGGATTTGTCATCTGGTGATGCTTGAGCAAAAGGTTGGGATGTGTTCTTATGCGACATGGAAAAGTTATAGCTTTATGCCTCGCGACAACTCAAAGAATATGAGAGGAATTATCCTACTCGTGATCTAGAGTTAGCATTTGTTATCTTCGCACTTAAAATTTGGAGGCATTACTTGTATGGGGAGAAAGTGGAGATATTTACTGGATCATAAAAGCCTCAAATATTTCTTCACTCAAAAGGAACTCAACATGCGACAACGGCGTTGGCTAGAAGCTGTTGAAAGATTATGATCATACCATCAATACCATCATCTGGAAAAGCGAGCGTGGTAGGTGGCGCATTGAGTAGAAAATCATATATGCAAATCTGAGTGCGATATTGTCAACGTAAAGGCCCATTTGTGTGACTTGCAAAGGATGGAGATAGAGTTAAAGACTCGAGGGACGCGTGTGATGATAAGCGAGTATCTGAGTAGAAGGCAGACTTTAATCGATAAAGTTAAAGGCTGCTCAAGCTACGGACACGGAGGCGTCGTATGAGGAAGAAAGTCAAGAAGGTCTTTATCTGCAGGAAGCAAGAATCGATGAAGAAGGAATACTTGAGTCAACTCCGGACTTTGTGTTCCTAACGACCACGATTTAAAGTATAATATCATGATGGGGCGCCTGACACACCATTTGCAATCCATCTTGGGAGTACCAAAATGTATCATGATATTAAATCATACATTTTGGTGGAAGCAATATGAAAGAGAGAGATAGTATTTGTTTATCTCAAGGTGTCTAACTTGTCAGCGAGTTAAAGCGGAGCATCAAGTACCAAAAGGTCCATTGCAACCACTTGAAATTCGAGAATGGAAGTGGGAGCACATTACCATGGATTTAGATTCTACGGTCTTCTAAGGTTTCTCAAGGCGTTGATGCGATTTGGGTCATTGTTGATAGATTGACCAAGTCTCGCTCATTTCTTCTGCAAATCGAGAAACTTATACACTTGAACGTCTTGCTCGTATGTACATAAACAAGATTGTAAGGCGCGCATGGTATCGGTATCCATAGTTACGATCGAGACCAAGATTCACTTCACGATTTTGGGTTAGTTTGCAAAAAGCTATGGGCGCAGACTTACGATTTAGCTTCGGCATATCATCCTCGAGACAGACCGGACGATCGGAGAGGACTATTCAAACTCTTGAAGATCTATTAAGACTACTGTGTCCTTGATATCAAGGGAGTTGGGACAAGTTCTTACCATTGGTGGAGTTTTCCTACAACAATGGTTATCAAGCAAGTATTGGCATGGCTCCATTCGAGCGTTGTATGGAAGAAAGTGTCGTTCTCTCGGTATCTTTGGGATGAAGTGGGTGAAGCAACGTTGTTGGGGCCAGGAGTTGAATGCGTATGACTACGAAAAGATTGAAGCGATCCAAACAACGTATAAAAACCTCACAAAATCGACAAAAGAGTTATCTTTGATCTTCATCGAAAGGGCGTGGAATTCGATAAAGGAGATCGTGTGTTGTTAGAAGTTGCTCCATGGAAAGGAGTTACAAGATTTGGAAAAGAGAAAAACTTAATCCTCGATTCATCGGTCCATTTTAATCCTCGATCGAGTAGGGCGTAGCTATAGACTCGCTTTCTGTGAAATATGTCTTGTGTTCATGCGCGTTTTCACATATCTATGTTACGTAAATATGTGAAAGACCGAACCATATTATTGAGTTAGAAGCCAGGACGAAATAGCGGAAGATTTGGCGTATGAAGAGGTTCTGTTCAAATTTTGGATAAGAAGGAACATATTCTACGCTCGAGGTTATACCTCAAGTCAAAGTTTTGTGGAGGAACCACGATGTTGAGGAAATGACTTGGGAGTTAGAATCGAAATAAATGAAAAGGTATCTTACCTCTTGACATACCAGTCGTACCCCTAATTTCGAGGATGAAATTTCATAAGAAAGGGAGGTTGTAAGACCCGACTTTTATAAATAAAGATGAATTTTTCTATAAATATTATTTTTGAATATTATGGAATAAATTTGATATAATGTTATAGTTGTGGGTAATATTTATAAATTTTGCAAAGTATGCAAGTTGTTATAAAATATTCGTTTGGTGTGGGAATATTCTTTTGTTAGGAATATTAAATACAATGGCTCAATCATTGGTGGACCCCAATGAAATTAATGTCGGATTGAGAAAGCGACAAAAATATTTTATAAAAATACTTGGCGGGAGGTGTTATCGTTAAAAGCTGTTGAACTACCCGGTGGTAAAAAATGCGATTAATGTCGCGTGGTTGCGTAGTAGTAATATTAGCGCGGTATTGATTATTGATGCTTACGTGAGAAGTCACTCAAATTTATGCTTTCGATTATTCTACGATAATTCTTTGCATCATATCTCTTATATTATTGATTGATTATTGTCACAAAGATTATCATACATATAATATGTTATAGTATTAAATCAATAATTGAGGCGACAAGTTATAAATGATTAATAATTGTTGAAAGATTAAATATGTGTTGATGAAAAAAAAATGATTTGTGGTAAGTTTGATTATTTTATGGGGGCTCGTATGTAATCATCTAAAAGTCTCTTCGTCGATAGTATTTACCTTCGTCGATAGTAATTACCTTCGTCGATAGTAATTACCCCTTGTGAATAGTATTTACCTTCGTCGATAGTAATTACCCTTGTGAATAGTATTTACCTTCGTCGATAGTATTTACCTTCGTTAATAGTAATTACCTTTACAGACGTCGAACCACTTGTCGTTTCACATTACTGAGCGTCGAACCACTTGTCGTTTCACATTCTGAGCGTCAAACCACTTTTCTTTTCACATCATTAATTAAATCGAGCCACTTGCCTTTTCACACGGCGGTGTTAAGCTAGAAATCTTCTATAAATAGAGGCTAGGGCTTCATTATTTTTCACGAATTCATTAGAGAGAAAGTATAGTGAGAATAAGAGAGAGAAGAAGAAGAGTATTTTGTTACTACTTCTTTGCGATATTCAATCTCTACCAAATGTAAAGGGTGTTATTCTTTCTTATTCATGAAGAAGGCTGTTGTTATTCCATTGCTTATTATTACATTAGAATACTTTGTATATACCTGCAGTTTACCTATACTTGGTGACATTCTTCTATTATTACATTGGAACATCACATACATGTGTTTTACATGGGACTGGGTAAAATCTTTATTATTTTGTTGGAACATCTATACGTGTGTTTTTACACGGACTGGTTAAATCTTCTTTATTATTCTGTTGGAACATCACATGCATGTGTTTTACAGGACTGGTTAAAATCTTTATCATTATGTTGGAATATCTGTCATGTGTTTTACTGGGATGCAGTTCCATCTTTATTATTACATTGGAACATCTGTGGGTGTGAATTTCACGACTGGTTCCGTTATTTATTATTACTGTTGGAATACTTTATGCATGCGATTACATCGCATGCATGGTGATTTCTTTTGTTATTCCATTCTTTATTATACCCGGTTGGTTAAAACTTTGACTTCTATACTCCATGAAATTAGTGGAATATCCTTGATATTTGCGTTTCATCCGATATCTTTTCATGAAAATATTCTTGATCATTCTTGAATTTTACTCTACAAAAGCGATGATCATGTTGATAATTTGGGCGTTAATAATTCTGGATAAAATAATTCTTGAACTTGTTTTATTGAATTCTTATATCATTGTCATCATCCTCATGTTTATATTTTTTAAAGTCATAAATACGTGGCTTTGTAGTGCGTAGATGGACTTGGTATGATTATGACGAGAGACTATTCGATTGTAATCATGGTAGTAATGTTACAAATGATGTGGTAAAAATCCTCGATTGGTAGTAGTGCATTGATGGGCCGATTGTTGGCATGATCATGACCATTAATGAATACACAAATATTCTTGGCCCGTAGTGCGTGAATAATTGTGGTCGTGATCTTAAAGAATATCCTTGGTAGTAGTGATGAGGGGTGATTCGATGATGTGGAATATTTATTAAAAGTGAGTCTCGGCTATAACGATGATGAAAAACCTTTTAAAACCTAAAAGATAGTAGACTTTATTTTCTACTTGACTCTTTTAATGGATACGTATTCAGCTGCAGATTAAAGCTGGTTGTCTATTTTATTTTATCGGTTTAACATTGTTGAAGACTATTGATAATTTATTACGCATTATTTTAGTCATAATATTACTTCTTGGGCTAGTTGAGCTCACCCTTTCTTTCTTTATTCTCTTGAGGAAAATGAGAATATAAATTTGGGACGAGTCGGGAAGCAGTGATGGTCACGAAGATAGCATTAGTAGTCCTCACTTGATACGTGAAATAGTGTGATAATAATTGTAATGAGGACTCCTTTTTGAGTTTGTATAATATCTAGTAGAGCGATATTTGTATTTAAACTCACGTTTTTATGTCGTATTGTACCACAGCAGTTATGTTAAGTAAGTTGTATTTAAATTACGTACCATGTAAGTGGCGACCCAAGATGGGTGATGTATACCTAATTTTGAAGCGTCGTTATTATTATATACGCCACCTTTCTCGCATGACATTAATAAGGATGTGACTCGGATAATGGCGGTGGCAAATAGTGGTAAGCAAGTAAAGAAGAGCTACATGCTTTAATTTGAGATAACTTAGGGAGTGGGGAGAGGTGTCGGGGAGATAGTGGGTGGCACGATGGCAAGATGCTGAAGTGCGTATAGGGGCAAGGATCATACAAGAAAGGTAAGTAACAAAACATTACAATATTTAATCACATTATTATTCTCTCTCAAGCACTAGACATTATTTTTCTCCATTGTTAACCTTGTGATCGCCGATACTGACTCTCACGCCAGAGCTATCCCCCGACGGTCAAGCCGTTAAGCTTTTGGTATTGACTTGTTGAACTGTGCAGGATATCGGACGCGTCTTGGTGATTGGGACGTGAGAAAAGATCTTGGCGTTAACACGTACAGGAAATTCAAAATTATTTGCATTTTATTAGATAGATATATTAACTTGTCATAACGCGTTTGGTAATTGAGTTTTCAAATATGATACATTTTGCTACATCCATACTAAAAAAAGATTAACAAAGTTCAAGTTTCACATATTAAAAAAAGTAAAAAATAAAAGTAGAAAAAAGAGTTTTAAATTTGTTTTTAGTAGTCCCAAAAAATTTATAAATTGATGAGTAATTTTATTTTTATACTAATGGACCTCACTAAATATTATGTACTTTATCTCATTTTTGGGGGAAAAAATATTTATACGTACATCTTTTGAATATGAAGAGTAATATTTTGAATTTTGCCTATTAATTTTTTTTGGTCATCTATAATTGTCCAAATATTAATGTTTAATTTAATTTGTATTGCTCAATCATCATATTTATAATTAATTAGGTATAAAATAATCAATTTCTTGTTCAACTAATATTTTTCAAAATAAAACTTATTCTATTAACATCTATAAACACTAACACACATTTACTATAGCGTATCACGTCATCTGAAGACATATTTCTGATTAAAAAAAAAATACCCCTTGCAAGCATTATTAATAATAATACTTCATCTATTTTAAAATTAGAGATATTTTTTACATCTATTTTAAAATTAAAAATAAATTTTATTTTTATATAGGATATAATTTGACATGAATGAAAATAGAATTTAGTGTGGGTGAAATCGAATCCGTTGGGTGTTGTATTTCCAATCATATATAATTGTATTTTAGATAGATATATTAATTGAATACTATCTATCTTATTTTTACTACTACATTTTTCAGTAAATTAATATTAAGAATATACTTGAAAAAAAAATAAAATTTCTACTAAAAATCATTGTTCTAAAAATAAAACTAATTTTAAAACAGATCACATGATGATGATATAACAACGAAAATATAACAATAATAATTATAGTTTGAGCTCCCTCACAAAAGTTATTATGGAAGCTCATTTTGCATATATATGAAGGAAAAAGGGACATGCAGAGAGACGCAAAAACCACTCCGGCCGGCCGTAATCTCAGACGTCAGAATAATATTAATTACTATTAGCTTGTTAGTTAAGCAAATAATTAACACGTACATAGGAGCCTTTGATGATTTAATATTTAATTAAGGATAAGAAGGCATAACACCCCAGTAAGGCATCATTCCACCCTGATTATTATCATCAATATTATTGTTGAAAACAAAGTTGTGCTGATGATGATCACCCTGATTCTGATTGTTACTTGCTGTCCCCCAAGACCTGTATGTGCTTTCAACTTGCTTCTTTGTAGCCTTTTCATTAAGTACAGCTCTCAGTCCCCGAACCTTAATTAATTTACAACAAAATATATTAATTTCATTAAGTAGCTAGAAATTAATCAAAACATACTTATATAGGACATGCAGTCAAAATCTGTTTGCTATATATATATATATAACTTCATTTAATTATATAGGATGAAGGGGATAAGTATATATATATACTACCATTTTTTTTAAATTTAGCTAGAGATTCTAAAATCTGATCTCAAGTGTATGGTTTCACATGCATGGGTGATTACCATAACATGCTGGGATTGGAAAACAAAAGTGGAAACATTTCATAGTACGCACTAATCCCACAGCTCTAAAATATAAGAGGCACCTTGACTATTTAAAGTGAATATGAGACATTTTTAAAAAAAAAAATTTGAAATGGTTTTTTTTTTTAATTTATTAATACATACAGTTACAAGTATTGTAAGGTTTAATATTAATAATTATTAAGATTTTATTGAGTCATATTATTTTTAAATTTGATAATATCTCAAATTGACTACAAAATATAAAAGAGACGCATGTGTGTATGTATATAAAAATTAAAATTAAAAAAATTAGGTAACTGACCGACCTCGTCTTGGAGCATTTGATTTTCCTTGGAAACAAGATGAAGCTGATGCTTAAGAGAATGATAGGAGCGCTCAAGTTGCTTAGCTTTCCAGCGAGCCCTCCTGTTTTGGAACCAAACAGCCACTTGACGGGGATCTATGTCAAGTTCCTGCGCCAGTTTCATTTTCCGATCAGGCTCCAGCTTTATATCCTCCTGAAAACTGCTCTCCAACGATCCCAACTGTTCACTTGTCAATTTCTTCTTCTTCCTCTTCTCCTCTACATTATTATTACTATTATTCACACAATTGTTCATCTCCATAATTTGCACAGTCTCCACTCCCTCTTGTGTCTGCATTGTCATTGGATGCATCATCTCTGTACCTGCTGGAATGGGAACTAGAGAAAACAAATTAAATATGGTAAAGTTAATATACATATATATATATAAATATTGTTGTGAAGCTAGCTTATATCACTGTGTGTATATACGTAGGGGAGAACTCAATAGGGAGTCTGCGCCTCCGGCGCATGCGCGCAGACAAATTTTCCTAATATACATGGGAAGGGGTTCTGATAGACCATGTTTCTGAAAAAAAGAAGCAAATTTATTATTTTTGGAACATGAAAACCAAATCAATGATCTAAAACTCTCACAAATATATAAGTTGGTTTCCAATATCTTATTAATTAGTGAATAATACTCCCTTTGTCCTAAAAAAATGAGTAAAATATATGTTTTTACATATATTAAGAAAAATAAAAGTTTCAAATCTATTGTTAGTGGATCTTACAAGATTATATAAAGAGATAAGTAGTTGTATTTTTTTATACTAATAGATCCTACTAAATGATATATTTACTCTTAAATTTATGTATTTATCTCATTCTTTTAGAGACAAAAAAGTTTATAGACGAAGGGAGTATGGGACAACTACACAGTATAAAAAGGGATTTGCTCAACTCATTATTTTTCACCGACCAATTAAGATACAAACATCAGAACTAAATTGTAGTACGTACGTATAACAAATATATACTAGTCATTAGTGAGTAGAGAGAGGAGGAAAGTGGATGGAGTACGTAGTTTTACCTGAATAGTGTAGGTCATAGTTAAAGAGGAAGCTGAAGGAACTTTCAGCTGGTCCAGAAACAAAGGGTACTGCTCCATTTCCATTTCCATTTCCATTCCAATCCATGTTTTTTTCTTCTTTCCTTTCTTAATTCTTCTCTTCTTCGATTCTTCAGATTGAAATTAAGAAAGTTCGTTTGTAAGGGGTGTTTATATTTCATATGCTAGGGTGAAAGTAAGTAGTGAACGTCCATACAGTTCCTTACTTTGAAAGGGACTGGAGAGAAAAGGAGGTCATACACAGGAATCAGATTGGTCATCATGGTCACGTACTGTTATGTTAGGTTTGTTAGGTTTAGATCCAAGAAATGAAATTGATGAATGAATTAAATAAAAAATGAAAAAATTCTCCTTGCATCAAAAAATAATATTCACAAATTTATTAGTAATAAAAATATATAGTTCATAATTTTTTAATTCGATTTCATAAAAATTAGTCATTTCATTCGCGTTGCAATCCAAATATATCAAAAAGTTATAAAGGATAGATCTATATATATATATATATATATATATATATATATATATATATATATATCTTATAATGATCAAAGTTAATCCTACATTATAGGCGGTGAGATTTATTCCAAATTTTGGATGGTAGGATAATTTATTAGAATAGCGAAGGAAATTTTAAATTATTTGTATTTTGTTATATATATATATATATATATATATATATATATATATATATATATATATATATATACTGAAATTGATCAGTCAAGGATTGATTAGGTCAAGGAGTGCAATTTTGTTAAAATTTGGATTTTTTTATATAGTTTTTTTTTAAAAATAACTAAATTTTTTTTTTTAATATTTTATGAAATTGGAATTTTTCCATAATACAATGTTTTGGGTGTGATTTGAATACATATAACAAAATAGGTTTGTACAGACATATTTTGTTATATGTATCCAAATCACACCCAAAACACTGTATTATGAAAAAAATTCAATTTCATAAAATATTAATTTTTTATAATTGTTTTAAAAAAAAGCAAAAAAGATAGTGAGTTTGGGTGAGTTGGATATATATATACACGTACGTATTTATCCACTAACCGAGAAACACGTACGTCCTTCACTTTCTCAGTTCTAGCGAGCTCCTTTCCTCGCTCCTCGTGTTTGACTACTTAATTCATTTTAATTACTTCCTCCCCTGCCACACCACCAGATCGATGACAGTTAATGACAAATCTGATTTCAGAAGTTGAAAAAATAAAAAGGATCGGAGGAAGTATTGAGTATTACCAAAAGTAGAGCAAGAGCCCAGATCAGATGACATGTGGACGGCCGGACAGTACAGCCTATATATAATGTTTTATAATTAATTAAAATTACTTATGTTTTTGTAGTCAATTTATGTTGAACATTTTCTTATAAAATTTATTAAAAACGATTATAAAAAAGACAATCGATCTGTATACGCACCTTAATTAGAAAAGTGATGGATGGGTAATATACGGTAGTGGTTAGTATAAAGTTAATTTTGATCAATTATTTAATACACTGTACTCGATATGCAGATTAAAAAATAATTTATCTATTTATGTGTCAATACTATATTAATTAATTAATTTATTTACACATAAAATTAATTTCATAATAACCCAAGTTTCGTAATACTACTATAACGGGAGTACTCCATATAGTAATTTGTTAATTCGAGGTAGACGTAAAGGTTAATTTAGGGAGGAAGCGTAATTAATGCATGTGTATTAATGCTCAATATTCTCTAAAGTCTAAACCCAAGAATGGTGACATGACAGGTGGTACGAATAGTCCTTCAGGTAGGTATTCCGTACGGCTAACAAAAACGCTAAACCAAATTAGCACTCCACCAGAAAAGGAAATGCATGATAGATAGATAGTTCTTCACTGTTTTCATAGAGAATCGAATTTGGAAAAGCGTATCATAACAAGTTCAGAATTATCTCCAAAAAAAAGCAGTAGCTAGCTTTTGACACACTCTACTTCCTACGTGCTGCATGTTCAATTAAAATTTTAAAAACAATGTCAATGGGTATATATCTTAATTATTCACAAAATGCATGCCACCGTATTTATTCTTCTTGAATATAAGTGTTATCAATTTAGGGTTTCTACATCTGATCTAGGTTTCTGCATCGAACATCCCAGCACATACCCCGGCTAGCTACAACCACCGATGGTATTACTGTTGAGTACCTATAATTTGTCAAAATTATTGATAAAATATAATTAAAATTAGGAGAAAGACTAAAATGTCTTTAAATTGTTGAAAACTCATAAACATTTATTTAAGGGTTGTTGGAAAAAATAGCAGTATTAACCAGACGAAACAACAATAAAATTAGAATAATTTATCGGAATCAAGGGCGTAGCAAAACATCTTTGTCGCAAAAAGTGATTCCGCCTCATATGGCGTAACCTCAGTGCAGTAAGAGCATTCAGTCATTCACTCTTGAGATTCAACGGTAAACCTTCAATTGCGTGTACTCACAAAAGAAGGCTTTAGACTTGTATATAGAGAGGATGATTTTTTGTTCTGTGTGTTAACTCGTAAGAACCAGATTGGGATAAACAGAATGTTGGGAGAAAATAAGAACGTTATAGAGAACGTTCACTATAAAAACTGGGGCATTGGCGACGGGCACATTACCGACAGCACACTTCCCATCGCGAATAAGGTCATTGTCGACGGGCCAGCCGTCGCGAATGTACGCCGTCGGTAATGACCCTATTATTTGGCGCCAGACTTTCCCGGTGGAGGGAAAACTCATTGGCGACGGTACCAATGTTATTAGCGACAGTGCGCCGTCGGGAATGACTATATACCGACGGGGCCATTTACGACGGCATAGCCGTCGAGAATGAGTCTTATATTTTAAACCCTGGTTCGACGGCAACGAGCATATTTTTTCCTTCCCTCTTAATTTTTCTCCTTCCCTCGCATTTTGGCCTTTCCCCCAAATATTGATTCTAAGCTAATATCTCAATTGATTCTCAGGTAGCTCAATCGTTTTATCCAATTGATTCTCGTTCATCAATTTCGCCCAAGTTAATCGCCGGTTTCAAGCCCGATCGTGCGCGACCGCCACCGATTCTGTGGCGGACGGAGAGGTGACACTCGGTGGCGATCTTTGGCGTGTGACGAGAGATGGAGGATTGGGCTGCAGCTCTGAGGGCGAAGAAGGGTAGGTGTGGGCATTCCGTGTCACCCTACACTATAGTCCCTATCTGCGAGATCTCGACGTCGCCCACCCCGAAGGTAGTGGTGGAAGTGGATCGGTAGCAAGCCCTTCATTATCCAAACAACTTCTTGGTGGATCATTGAGGGGTGGTGCATGAGCAAGCGATGTCGTGCGATCGAGACGCACCATCACGCGGTGATCTACCGATTTGCTCGGGGAGGTTGTCCACGGCTCCATAGATCCTATAAATTGCCGTGACGACCTCATGGGTGTAGTCGGGAAGAGGCCATCCGTGTATGTGCGATTGTCTTGCCGACATCTTTCCTCCAAATATTCGACAGGTAAAACTTATTATTGTTGTATTTCCTTATTTGTAATTATATTGCTTACATAAACTGTCTGAATGACACGCAAACACACACATAGCAACGCGTAGGTAATAAACACGCGTTAGAACTGACGGGACTCCATTCTGACATACGGAGACTGAGTTATCGCCAGTTTGCAAAACTAGCCAACACTTAGGTAAAAAACCAAAAAATAGGTCAAAACCCACATCGGCCGTCCGAATGACACGCAAACACACACATAGCACCGCGTAAACAATAGACACGCGTTAGAATTTACGGGACTCGATTCCGACATATGGAGAACGAGTTATCGCCCAGTTTGCAAAACTAGCCAACACTTAGGCAAAAAGCCAAAAAAGAGGTCAAAACCCGCATCGGCCGTCCGAATGACACGCAAACATACATATAACACCGCATAGACAATACACACGCGTTACAACTGACGGGACTCGATTCCGACATACGGAGACCGAGTTATCACTCAGTTTGCAAAACTAGCCAACACTTAGGCAAAAAGCTAAAAAAGAGGTCAAAACCCGCATCGGCCGTCCGAATGACATAAAACACACACATAGCACCGCGTGAGGCAATGAATACTGGCGTTCTGATTGGCGAGACTCGATTCTGACATACGGAGACCGAGTTCGAGTCTAGTTTACAAAACTAGCCAACACTTAGGCAAAAAGCCGAAAAAGAGGTCAAAACCCGCATCGGCCGTCCGAATGACACGTAAACACACACATAGCACCGCGGGTAATATACACAGCGTTAGAACCGGACGGGACTCGATTTAAACATACGGAGATCGAAGTTATCGCCCGATTTGCAAAACTAGCCAACACTTAGGCAAAAAGCGAAAAAGAGGTCAAAACCAGACGCCGGTAGAATGACATGACAAAACACACACATAGCACCGCGTAGGCAATGAGACACGCGTTAGAGGCGACGGGACTCGATTCAGACATACGGAGACCGAGTTCGAGTCCAGTTTGCAAAACTAGCCAACACTTAGACAAAAAGCCGAAAAAGAGGTCAAAACCCGCATCGGCCGTTCAAATGACACGCAAACACACACATAGCACTGCGTAGGAAATAGACACGCGTTACAACTGACGGGACTCGATTCCGACATACGGAGACCGAGTTATCGCCTAGTTTGAAAAACTAGCCAACACTTAGGCAAAAGGCTGAAAAATAGGTCAAAACCCGCATCGGCCGTCCGAATGACATGCAAACACACACATAGCACCGCATAGGCAATAGACACGCGTTACAACTGATGAGACTCGATTCTGACATACAGAGACCGAGTTCGAGTCTAGTTTGCAAAACTAGCCAACACTTAGGTAAAAAGCCGAAAAAGAGGTCAAAACCCGCATCGGCAGTTCGAATGACACGCAAATATACAAATAGTAATGCGTAGGAAATAGACACGCGTTAGAACTGACGGGACTCGATTCCGACATACGGAGACCGAGTTATCGTCCAGTTTGCAAAACTAGCCAACACTTAGGCTTAAAGCTGAAACAGAGGTCAAAACCCGCATCGGCCATCCGAATGACACGCAAACACACACATAGCACCGCGTAAAGCAATGAGACAGCGTTCTGTAATCGACGGACTCGATTAGATATCACGGAGACCGAGTTCGAGTCCAGTTTGCAAAACTAGCCAACACTTAGATAAAAAGCCGAAAAAGAGGTCAAAACCCGTGACGGCCGTCCAATGACACGCATGAACACACATAGCACCGCGTGAGCAATGAACATGCGTTATAAGTTGACGGGACTCGATTCGACATACGGAGACCGAAGAGTTATCGCTTAGTTTGAAAAACTAAGCTAACACTTAGGCAAAAAGTAGAAAAAGAGGTCAAAACCCGCATCGGTAGATCAAATGACACGCAAAAACACACACATAGCACCGCAGGCAATAAACACGTATTCTGTTGACGGGACTCGATTACGATATCTGAAGCCCGAGTTCGAGTCCGTCTCGCTTTAACTTGAAGAACACAAACTAAAATAATGTAAATATATTTTCATTTTGATTTTGTTATTAATATTTTAATTTTGTAGGGTCTTGTTGACGAAACTTGTGAGACCCCAGATTTTATGAATAAAGATTTAATTTTCTTGAAATATTTTTTTGAATATTATGGTATGGATTTGAGATAGTGTTATAGTTGTGGGTAGTATTTATAAATTTTGAAAAGTGTGCAAGTTGTTGTATAATATTCGATTGGTCGGAGAATATTCTTTTTGTCGGGGAATATCCATAAAACGGTACAATCATTGGTGGACCCCACAACAGAATTATTATCGGATTGAGAAAACGACAAAAATACTTTATGAAAATAACGGCGGAAGTTTTACAGTTAAGCTGTTGAAACACCTAGTGTTAAAAAGTACTGATGTCTGGCGTGGTTGTATAGTAGTATTACTACGGTATTGATTATTGATGCTTACGTGATAAGTCACTCGGTTTTGTTTTATTAGTATTATTAATGTAATAAAGCAGTAAAGTTTTTTATATAAAATGAATACTTTTATAAAGTTATTCGTTTTATTAGACTATAAATAGAATATATTATATTCTATTATGCATAGTGTTTTGCATAGTAAAATCTTTTTATATAAAAGCGAGAATACTTTATAAAGTTATTTGTTTTATTAGACTATAAATAGAATATATTATATTTTATTACGCATAGTGTTGCATAGTGTCTGCATAGTATTTTGCATAATAAAATCTTTTTATATAAAATAGAATACTTTTATAAAGTTATTCGTTTTATTAGATTATAAATAGAATATATTTTATTTTATTTAAAAGATTTTATTTTAAATTTGGACCGTCCGTTTAAAGTAAATCAATCTGGATCGGACCGTTCATGAATTAGTTACTATGCAGTCCATTCTTCTATAAATAGAAGCTCATTCATTCATTATTTCTTACGAATTCACTGAAACTCTAGAGAGAGAAAGAAGAAAAGTGTTCTGCTACTTCACTACTTCTATATCCAAACTCTTTCTTCTTTCTAAGGTAGGGGTATTATTTCTTTTGTATTCATGAATAAAACTTCATTATTCCATTCTTTATTATTACATTAGAATAACTTTGTATCTCATGCTGCTACCCTATACTTGGTGAAATTCTTACATTATTCCATTCTTTATCATTATGTTGGAATAACACATCTATGTGAATAATCTGCATGCATGGTGATTTACATTATTATTCCGTTCTTTATTATTCTATTGGAACATCCACAGCCGAGTGCGTTTCGCAGGACACAGTTCGTTATTCACTACTGAAAAGGGCCATCTGCGACCCGATGATATCGTGATCAGCCTATCGGTCGCCGATAATAGTATTAACGACCGCTTATCTGCGATCGAAAAGAAATCTAGTCATTAGTAGAGATCGTGATCGCGACGCGGTCGCCGACGATCGGTCATTGAAGAATTTCCCCAAAAATTTGGTGCGAAACTTTGGTAGCGACAATCTATATCTAAATCGGCCGATGGCAAGCGGTCGCTAATATATCCACATCATTAAAAACTAGCGACCGCGACGCGTGCGATTATTTGATGTAATCGGCCGATTCTTATAAACGAATCGATTCGGGCATTCGTTCGAACCGATCGACAAGGAAAAAAAGAGGAGAAACTTCAGACGAGGGAGAAGAGGGAGTAGGGGAGAGAGAAGAGGAACCACCAACATTGGTGGTAGGCTCCTTCACCATCACCGTACCACCGTCGGTAACCCCTTTAATCTTCCTTTCATAATTTATTGTATATTACAATCTTCCTTTCATAATTTTTACTTTCTTCGTTCCAAAATTATGGGTAAGCGATATGAAGACCGATTTACTTTATTGTATGTTATGGGTATATTCGTTCCAAAATTATGGGTATATTATGGGTAGCTCGTATTTTGTTGGAGGACCGATTTTGTTGGAGAAGTTCATATTTCCTTATGAATAGGAAGAAATTCATATTTTGTTAGTAATCGACTTTGGGTGGTGATATGAAGAAATTCTTATTTTGATAATGGCGATTTTGTTGGAGAAGTTCATATATACTTCCAATTAATTTGTTTTGAGTATACTAGTTTAATTTGCATTATTATATTGGGAATTTGTATATTTCTCTTGGTTTGTGTCTTGGGTGCCTAGAAATGACTTTATATACATCTTTGTCGTGCATGTGGCTAGTCCATATTATGGGGGAGACTCGCGAATTTTTTTATTAGTCGGGTAATTGCTGAACATTTATACTTATTACTTGAGCCTATTGTTGATCCACTAGAGCCTATTAAAGGGCTATTGGAGTTGATGGAATTTGGGCTTGGGGCAACGAGGCCACACGAGGCCACGCCAAGCTTAGCCAAGCCTCACGAGGCCAAGCCAAGCTTGGTTGTTAGCATAGTAAGCTATTGAAACATTAAGCCAAAATGGGCGATCTTAGGAGGCTGTTAAGTGCACAGAGAATGTAACTAGACACAAATGGTTGATAAAGAGATCATTTATCTTTTTAACAAGGGTATTTAACACTTATGTATATAAGAATAAAGCTACAAAATGTTATAGAAGCTATAAATTGCTCAACCAAGTTATGCATGCTTACAAGTATGCTCAAAAGTCATATGGTTACAAGTATGCTCAAGTCATATGTTAATTAACATTTATAATGTTGTCGTAGTAGGTCTTAGTGGAATCATGGACCTCTATTCGAGCCAAGTAGTTGGATGGCACGACGAAAGTCAAGTGCCCGTATAAATCTTCTGATTGAATTTAGAATTTGGTTGCCAAGTGTTTTTGGAGTATGCATATTATAATTGACCCCAAAATAGGTTCATTCCATCCAACCCATTCTCGAGTCGCCAAATACATGGATACGAAATAACTACAACTTTATTAATACATTTGTCGTGAAAATACAACAACACATATCTTTGTGAGTTTGGATACAAATATATACCAACTGTGAAGACGTCACAATGACACCTTACATAAAGGTATAGTCAAAAGCTGTTTTAGAAATTAGAATCTTTGGGAAGTGCTCGAGAAACCTTCGCATACATGGGAGGCCATGCTTTTAGGTTATGGTAGATATCATATGGGCCACAGAATTATCCTTGGTTTACCCAATAGACCCCAAAGAAAAGCGAGAAGATTACTATCATATTCTTCCCGATGGTGAGTCTTCTCTTGACATATCATTATCTCCTTTGTCTCTAATTGGGTATTATACTCCAAAACAAACACCAAGATTATATAGGTAGTGCTTGTAAATATACTCAGCAAGTGGATGAGCACAACCATGTCTTATGATAACACGAGTTTGTATGTCATTAGACATCTTGTATGATAGTGACAAAACACCCTTCCAAAGTTGGGTTCGCCTCACCTCTTTAGGGAGAACCTCAACAACTATAGACCACCGATTACTATTCCCTTGTTATCCCGCTTCAACCTAAGCTACACTTTTATTACGAAAGGAATTGTGAAACAAAAGGGTGAAGCACAACTAGCTCGATAAAGAATATTATAACTAAAGATACATAAATTATCAATAGTCTTCATCAATAATAAATCGGAGATTTAGAACATATGGTAGATGATAAAACTTTTCAACCATAGTTGCGGTGAACGCAAGCAATCCATTAAAAGAGTCAAATAGACTATAAAGTCTATTGTCTTCTCCACGTTAAAAGTCCACCAACAATATTTTATCCTGTAACATCAATCAACAGTTCCTTTCCACAATCATATGAATAACTCATAATCATAATTGTGATTCTAAATTCCTCTTCTCATCCGGGACGAAGATAATTTTCATCACTGTCTTTACGAAACATCAAATATCATGGTTATACCAAATCACGATTCATGTTCATAATCATACTAATAAATTCATCTTTGCTACACGGGCAAAGATATTCATCAACAGATTCATCTTTACACTACTGGCTAAAGATATTCAACAATGAGTCATCTTTGCATTACGAGCCAAAGATATTCATCAATAACTTCATCTTTGCACTACGGCTAAAGATATTCAACAACAGTCATCTTTGCATTACGAGCAAAAGATATTCATCGATAATTCATCTTTGCACTACACAAGCTAAGATATTCATCAACAAGTCATCTTTGCACTACTGAGCCAAAGATATTCATATATCAAAGAAATCATAATCATTTTGGAAGTTATATAACAATAATTATAACCGTGTTGATCGATTCACCTTTGCACTTAAGCTAAAAATATTCAATTGTAAATTCAATGGTCATGATCATACCGGTCGACAATTCAACTTTTGCACTACGCCAAAGAGAACCTATAGTCACGATCATACCAATAATCTACCCATCTTTACACTCAAGTCGAGAGAAATATTATCATTAGGGTTATAAGAATGTTATATAAAACAATATAATCAAAACATAGTTTTAATTTCAAGAGTAAGATTCATAAATCAACGATAATTTGGTCAAAGAAGAAAACCAATTTGTCGTGAATAGTACCCCATATGTTATAATATAAAATGCGTATATCGTGCGTAGTAACCTCGACACGAAAAGATAAAGTTTCATAATAAAATTCATATCCATATTTATAACACCTTAATCCAAATGTTATAAATCACTTAGAAATCTCATAATCTAATATTATTAATATTACAATAATATTTTAATCATTTCTAAAACTTATAAACAATTTAATTAAATTGTTTACACTTTACTAATTAATGCATTTAATCATCATAAAATGCCAAACTCATAAGATTTCATCACCAATAATCAAAACCCTCATCAAAAATCTGCATATACCTCATATATGATTCTCAAGTCATAAAATCATATTTTCCAATTTTCTTACTTCACATAACATATTTAATTCATTTACTCATAACTAGAATATTTTCAAAAAATACCAAATCAGTTCCAAAATATTTCTTTTCTGGGATTTAGCATAACATAGTCCCATATTGAACATATATTTTCTCTAAATTTTAAAAATTCATTTACTATTTTTCAAATGGCCAAAACCACCGAATATTTAAACATTTATCATAAATTATACTTTTATCCAAAAATTCTGAAATTTACACGGTATACTGATATTATATAGATGTACTCCCAATAAAAATTTCATCAATTTTGGAGTTAATCACAAGGAGTTATAAATAGTTACTTTTAAAATAGTCTTTTCTCATAAAATCCATAACTCTAATCTATACATCCAAAAATCGCCATTTTGGACACACTCTAAAACTCATCAAAATATCATTTCAAATTTTTCCAGAATTTTGAAGGTTCAGAAAAATTTTGAAACTAAAAACATAATAACCCTTAAAAATCCTTACTATCCTTACCTCAAAAAAAGCGATAGAAGACATTTGGAATAATAATTTGAAACGAACTCACTTACCGTATAGCAATACTCAAAGTATACTCAAAATACTCACAAGAATACGCTCGATAATATAGGGAGAAAACTTGATTTCGGTGTGATTTTCAATTCTAACCTAAGCACACTATTTATAAGAAAATACTTAGAACACCAAAGCGTAGAAAATTTAATAAAATATTAATATATATTATTTTTATTCCAAAGCACACTTATTTTGCTTCAAAACCTCAGCCACCAAATAGCCCACCTCACAAGACTTGCACAAAAATGTTTTTGTTATTTAAATTATTTTAAACTTCCAAAATCAATTATTTGAGCTTCGAACTTCAATAATTCATAATAAATAGCCCTTTTATCAAAAAAATTCGAATCTTGCGAGTTTTTATAGGAAATTCAATTCTCTACAACTTTAAAGAAGAAATTTTTCCAAATTCCAAATGTAAATTGACCGAAATCCACAAGCGGACGATTTTATGATACATAATCAAATTTCGGTCAAAAATGGGGTCCACCAGACATGTTTAACATGTTTTAAGCGTTTATTGTAACAAAAATATTCTTCCTCCTCATATACTCATATATTCCACATTCACTTTGTAAAAATATCACCATTATTATATTATTAAAATAATATATTTAAATGAATTATTTTATCAAGAAAAGATAAAATATTAATTTTCAACAATTGTCACTTTAAAAATTTTCTCCATCTATATCCACATAAAATAAATATTTTTCTCATCATAAAAATCAATAATTAATTATTCACAAATAATATTACATAATCACAATATTAACAACCAAAGCGATTCAGGAAAGAAGGGGCTTTCCGATAAGAATTTCTCTTCTTGGCGTATGATTAGGTGACCAAACCTCTCCTTAGACAGAACTTTCTAGGCATTGCCAATAATGTTATCCAATAATATTATTCAGATAATATGAATTATTGCTCCGATAATAGAAAATACTGTGCCGTGATAATTATTGAAACAACAATAATATAAAATATCAACGTAGCAATTATTGAATCAATAAAATAAAATATTGAGCGAGAATTACCGTAACAATTATTGAGTAATGCCTTACTACGAAAAAAAAATTATCATGCTTCATGAATAGTACTCGTGAATAGTAACTTCGTGAATAGTAATTCATGAATAGTAACTTCGTGAATAGTAACTCATGAATAGTAACTCGTGAATAGTAACTTTCATGAATAGTAACTCATGAATAGTAATTAAAAAAATTGAATACTTTTATTTCATAAAATTCGGGGTCTTACACGTATAGTCATTGAGAATGTATGAATGGTAAATCGCATGATCATCGATGTCCGTGTTTAAAGTGTAAGAATGTAAATTATATGGGCGGAGACATGGTAAACTATCATTTACTTGTTTACGGGTTCATGAGAAATTACGAAGAATCTTTGGTGGGCACATGGGCGGAGAAGAGATGGTGGCATCACACAAGTACACAATTCGAGGCAAGTAGTACTCATCGTATATGAATGAAATGGTCCATGATATTGCGAGGGCGATTTTGATTGGGAGCAAGGCGAGAGAAACCTATGAATTACGATGCCAAAGACTTCTTTAAGTTGTTAGAGCGAGGGTAGCAAGCCATTGTGGCATGGTTGCACCAAACACACTACACATTATCTGCGATTGGCGACATTACTTAACATCAAGGTCGATCACAACATGAGCCGTGAGTGTTTTGAGTCACTCTTGAAGGCAATTAAGAGTATGTTGCTGACGATGAGAAATTACACAGTAACTATTACTTTTGTAAGAAAATGGTGAAGAAGTTGGGTCTTGGATACAAAAAGATCGATCATGTCCCAACGATTGCATGTTGTTTTATAAGGAAAATGAGCAGATGATAAGGTGCACGTTTTGCGGTCATGATCGGTTTAGGCCTAATAAAGAGGTGTGACTACAAAAAATCAAGTATACCGTTTAAGATTCTAAGGTATTTTCCAATAACACATCGACTAAAAAGATTGTACATGTCTTCAAGATCATTTGAACATATGAGTTGGCATGCGAAATCTCCACTAAAGATGGAGAACTAAATCATCCATGAGATGGGCGGGCTTGGAAAGATTTCAACTTAGCACATCCACGAATTTGCATTGGAACCTAGAAATGTGAGGCTTGGATTGTCCACCGATGGTTTCAATCCGTTTAGCCACTCAAATTTATTAAAATCACTCATGTTGGCTTTGTGATTGTTATCCGCATAACTTGCCTCCTTGGATGTGTATGAAATGACCCATACTTATTTCTTTCACTCATGATTCACGGTCCTAAGAGTCTGGAAAGAACTTAGATGTTTACTTGAGACCTCTTATAGGCGAGTTAAAGGTATTGTGGGAGGATGGAGTACAAACTTGGGATGTTGCTTGGCGAAAACAAATTTCAACCTTAGAGGCGGCGGTTATGTGGACTATAAGTGACTTCCCAAACTTATGGTATGTTAATTTGGATGGAGTACTACACGGGAAGTTGGCTTGTCCGTATTGTATGGAGCATACAAAGTCGTTTAATCTATCAAAAAGTCGAAAGCCTTGTTGGTTTGATGTCATCGCGGATTCTTACTAGGTAGATCACCGTTTGAAGAAATAGAACACTTGAGGAAAGGAAAGTAGATAATGATATGCACGCACCGCGATTGTCGGGAACGGAGATGCGAGATCATGTGATGAGATTGCCGGTTATCCCATTTGGTAAGGTTGATCGACAAACATAATCAATGGGTTTGGTGAATCTCATGGCTTGGGTTAGGAGAAGCATCTTTTGGGAATTGCCTTATTGGTCTACAAATTTGATTAAATGCATAATCTAGATGTGATGCGTATTGAGAAGAATGTGTTTGACAATGTGTTTAACAATTGTGATGAATGTTACGGGAGAAAACAAAAGATAACGATAAAGGCACGTTTGGACATGAAAGATATTTATAAGCGTCACGGATTAGAACTTTATAAATCTCCTAATGGTAAGATTTCAAACCGCAGCGTCTGAGAGTACACATTGTCCAAAAAGCAAGTTGAAGATGTGTGCACATGGGTTAAGTCTACGAAACTACCAGATGGATATCGTCAAACATTGTAAGGTGTGTTACTGGTGGGAAATTACAAGAGGAGGAAGAGTCATGGTATCATCGTGTGTTCATGGAGAGACTCATACTATAGCATTTCGGGATCCGCTTGATAAACCAATATGGGATGCTTTGAGCGGATCTTAGTCGTTTCTTCAAAGACTTGTGTTCAAAATCATTGAATGAGAAGGACATGTTTGTACTTGAGAAGAACATCATAGAGATCACGTGTAAACCGGAAAAAATATTCCCCTTTGGTTTTTTTGACTCCATGGAGCATTTGCAAATCCATCTTCCCTATGAAGCTCGTGTTTGGGGTCCGATTCAATATAGATGGATGTACCCTTTCGAGAGAGGGTGATGGGAAACCCAAGAGGAAGGTGAAGAATAGAGCTTATGTCGAGGGGTCGATATGCGAGGCATCTGATTTTGATGAGATATCTACGTTTGTCTCGCACTATTTTAGGACGAAGTCTTGTGAAAAGGCCAATCGAGTATCGAGACATGATGATGGGGGAAATGTTGAACTAAATGGTGACTTTACGTATTTTGTCTATCGGTAGCGCTTATGGAAAAGGAAGCGATATTCTCTCTCGAGCAAGAATTACATGCCGCATACATACTTACATTCTTCTCAATTGTGAGGAGATTGGCGAATTTGTGAGGTACTGCATGTAAACTTGATATTTTATCTTTTAAGTTAAAAATTTATTCTAATATGTTAATGTTTATAACATGGTATAGATTAGACGATGACGAGTTAAAAGTGAAGCATGCCAAGCATAAGCGATAAAGATATTCAAATCAATCGGGATAAAAACTTTTGCACTTTGGTTAAAGGACAAAGTAAGTTCAATTTTAAAACACGTAGTGTATATATATATAATATATATACTCCATATATTAACTATGACTTCATTTAATAAGATGGAGTTTTGTAGGCTTTGGTGAGGATCAACGATTAAATTTAATGTCAAGTCCTAGCTATGGGACGAGACGAGGATCAAGTCGGTATGATGGTTACAAAATAAATGGTTGTGAATTTCACACAAAGGCATATGGGCGGTAAAAGAACAACGAACTCGGAGTGTGTGTCAAGGAGATTGTTACAATGAGCTTTGGTCGTGCCTTTTATGGGGAGTGGAGGAAATCGTAGAGTTGTCGATAAGAGCACGCGACTGGGGTCATATTCACTTGTTCAAGTGCCGTTGGTTTGATTCGAGAAAAAGGATACGTGTTGGCGGACATGGAATCGTCGATATTGACCTCCATAGAGTCTGCGTACTCCAACGAACCGTTTGTTTTACCAACTCAAAGCAAAGACAAGTATACTACACTCCTAGTCACATTAGGAAAAGGGATAGGCCCTTTCTGATTGGCAAGTTGTAATTTATACTCCGCAGCGTAGTCGTGTAGAATTAGTTGATGGGGAGATTTACAAGAGAAGATGCTTCATAGTGGGACTATAATAAATGTGGAGGACGACAATGAAGTAATCCGGTTAGATGGTGGAGATGAACCATATGAATTAGATCTAAGTCAATACTTGTGTCGGATGACATTGATCATCGAGGAGGAAGAGTTATCGAATTGAATCGACATTAGAGAATCAAGCGGATGATGGTTATGAATCTGCAACACGTATACAAGATGATTACGAATCAGACATTGACACTTGAACTCATGAAATGTATGTTTAGCAATACATGTTTTTTTATATCATCATCATGTTTATATTTAAACTATTTAAATGCAACTTTTGTTTATTGTCATTTTATATTCATATATATACATGTTTATATCAACATCATGTTTATGTATTTAAACTATTTTATTATTTTGTTAATTACTGAGGGTGATCGAGGAGGATGACGCTTAACATAACCTTGTACTTGTATATTCATTATTTGGATGTTTGTATATATATTACTTAAACAAGTTTTGAAATGTTATTATATTTATTCAAATCATATTGGTTTTAAAGGTTTATATACTAGTTTGGTGTATGTGTTGGTGGACGATGGATGTTTATATTGTTTTGTATGTTGTTTATCTTGGTGTGTATGTGTGTTGGGATAAAGCGGTGAAAAGCAGTGCAGGTTTTTGGGAATTACGTAAAAAGCAAAAATCTGGTCAGTAATTTTTCATATATCGGATGACGCGCGTCGCGATCAGCTGAAAAGTTATTAATGACGGCATAGTATCGGCGACCACATGAGCGATCATTGATAATGGTCACGATGACCATGGACCACGTCGACTTTGGCCTGGATGTAAGACTGACTTTTATAAATAAAGATGAATTTTCTATAAATATTATTTTGAATATTATGGAATAAATTTGATATAATGTTATAGTTGTGGGTAATATTTATAAATTTTGCAAAGTATGCAAGTTGTTATAAAATATTCGTTTGGTGGGAGAATATTCTTTTTGTTAGGGAATATTCGCATAACGGGTCAATCATTGGTGGACCCCATAATGTAATTATTATCGGATTGAAAGCGACAAAATATTTTATAAAAATAAATAATGGTGAGTATTACCGTTAAAGCTGTTGAACTACCCGTTGGTAAAACTACAATAATCTGGCGTAGTTGCATAGAAGACACCAGATTGATTATTGATGCTTACGTGAGAAGTCACTCACCTATGCTTTCGATTATTACTACGATAATTCTGGCGCATCATATCTCTTATATTATTGATTCAATTATTGTCACACGATATTATCTCGTATAATATGTTATAGTATTAAATCAATAATTGAGACGATAAGTTATAAATGATTAATAATTGTTAAAAGATTAAATATGTGTTGATGAAAAAAAATGATTTGTGGTAAGTTTGATTATTTTATGGGGGCTCATATGTCATCATCTAAGAGTCTCTTCATCAATAGTATTTACCTTCGTCGATAGTAATTACCTTCGTCGATAGTAATTACCCTTGTGAATAGTATTTACCTTCGTCGATAAGTAATTACCCTTGTGAATAGTATTTACCTTCATCAATAGTATTTACCTTCGTTAATAGTAATTACCTTTACCAGACGTCGAACCACTTGTCGTTTCACATTACAGCGTCCGAACCACTTGTCGTTTCACATTACTGGGCGTCAACCACTTTTTCTTTTCACATCATTAGTCGTCAAGCCACTTGCCTTTTCACACGGCGGTGCTAAGCTAGAAATCTTCTATAAATAGAGGCCTAGGGCTTCATTATTTTTTACTTAATTCATTCAAGCTATAGAGAGAAAGTATAGAGAATAAGAGAAAGAAGAAGAGTATTTTATTTACTTCTTCTGCTGCATAAAGATTCAATCTCCTACCAAATGTAAGGGGTGTTATTCTTTCTTATTCATGAAGAGAAGCATTGTTATTCCATTGCTTATTATTCTCGCTGGAATAACTTGTATCGCTGGTTTACCCTATACTTGGTGACATTCTTCTATTATTACATTGGAACATCACATGCATGTGTTTTACAGGACTGGTTAAAATCTTTATTATTATTCTGTTGGAACATCATATGCATGTGTTTTTACCACGGACTGGTTAAAATCTTTATTATTATACATTTGGAACATCACATGCATGTGTTTTACGGGACTGGTTCCATTCTTTATTATTCTGTTGGAACAACTCACATGCTGCATGCGTTTTCTGTGGGACACGGTTCCGTTATTTATTATTCTGTTGGAATAACTTTTGCATGTCTTGGCCTATCGCATTGCATGGTGATTTCTTTTGTTATTCTATTCCTTATTATACCAAGTTGGTTAAAACTTTGACTTCTATACTCCATGAAATTAGTGGAATATCCTTGATATTTGCGTTTCATCCAAATATCTTTTCATGGAAATATTCTTACGATCATTCTTGAATTTTACTCTACAAAACAAAGATCATGTTGATAATTTGGGCGTTAATAATTCACCGGATAAAATAATTCTTGAACTTGTTTTATTGAATTCTTATATCATTGTCATCATCCTCATGTTTATATTATGTTGAAAGTCATACATGGCTGTAGTGCATAGATGGACTTGGTATGATTATGACCGAGAGACTATTCGATTGTAATCATGGCCGTAATGTTACAAATAATGTGATAAAAATCCTCAGTGGTAGTAGTGCATTGGTGGACGATTGTTGGCATGATCATGACCATTAATGAATACACAAATATTCTTGGCGTAGATGCATGAATAATTGTGGTCGTGATACTAAAGAATATCATTGGTCAGTAGTGCGAGGGTGATTCGATGATGTGGAATATTTATTAAAGTCGAGTCTCGGCTATAATGATGATGAAAAACCTTTTAAAACCTAAAAGATAGTAGACTTTATTTTCTACTTGACTCTTTTAATGGATTCTTATTCATTGCAGATTAAACTGGTTGTCTATTGTATTTTATCGGTTTAACATTGTTGAAGACTATTGATAATTTATTACGCAATATCTTAGTCATAATATTTCTTCTTGGGCTAGTTGAGCTCACCCTTTTTTTCTTTATTCTCTTGAAATGAGAATATAATTTGGGACGAGTGGGGAAGCGAGTGATGGTCCCGAAGATAGCATTAGTAGTCCTCACTATTACGTGAAATAGTGTGATAATAATTGTAATGAGGACTTTTTTGAGTTTGTATAATATCTAGTGAGGCGATATTTGTATTTAAACTCACGATTTATGTCGTATTGTATACTGACGGTTATGTTAATAAGTTGTATTTAAATTACATGTACCATGTAAGTGGCGACCCAAGATGGGTGATGTATACCTAATTTTGGGGGCGCCACTCGACCATCTTGACTTCATTTCAATGATCCGCATTTGTCATTTTGATGCGCTTCATGGCGGTAAATAGATATAGCGATGTCGCTAATAGTGGTATTTGATGTGCATCCCAATGACCAGTTTTTTATGTAACGACTATCGGATCGCTTTTCGATCGCAGATAGCTATCTGGGACCGAAGTGCGGCCGCCGATAATCGATCGTTGATAAACCTTTTGTTGTAGTGATTTATTATTACATTGGAATATATCCCTGCCAATGCGTTTACGCGTGACTGGTTAAATTAATTATTATTACATTGGACTATCACATGCGTGCGTTTACGCATAACTTTGATTACGTTATTTATTATTCATTGGAATAACTTTTATGCGTCTTTGTCATCGCATGCCTGGTGATTTCTTTTGTTATTTCATTCTTTATTATATTCAGTTGTTTAAAACTTTGACTTCTATAATCCATGAAATTAGTGGAATATCCTTGATATTTGCACTTCATCCAGTATCTTTTTATGGAAATATTCTTCTGAGCATTCTTGAATTTTTACTCCACAAAGAAGTATCATGTTGACAATTTGGACGTTATTGGTTCCTGGATAAATTAATTCTTGAACTTGTTTTATTGAATTCTTATATCATTGTCATCATCCTCATGTTTATATTATGTTGAAAGTCATTTGTTTTTGTAGTGCATAGATGGACTTGGTATGATTATGACCGAGGATTATTCGGTATAATCATCGTGGCCGCAATGTTACAAATGATGTGAAAAAAATCCTCATTGGCCCGTAGAGCATTGATGGACAGTTTTTGTTATGATTATGACTATGGATTCTCTTCGGCCAAGGGTGCAAAGATGAATTGTTTTATGGCATGATCAGGACCGTTGATGAAAACACGATTATCTTTGGCCTGTAGTGCATGAATAATTCGTGGTCGTGATACTAAAGAATATCCTTGGCCTGTAGTGCAGGGATGATTTGATAATGTGGATTATTTATTAAGCTGAGTCTCAACGATAAAAGTGATGAAAAACCTTTTAAATCATAGAAGATAGTAGATTTTATTCTCTACTTGACTATTCTAATGGATTACTTGTTCTGCTGCAGTTAAACTTGATGTTTGTTATATTGTATCAGTTAAACACTGTTGAAGGCTAACGATAATTTATTCTGCATTATCTTAGTCATAATATTTCTTACTAGGCTAGTTAAGCTCACCCTTTTGATTTTATTGTTCTCTTCAGAAAATGAGAACGTAGAAGGGACTAGTCGGGGGAAACAGAATGATGGTCCTAGATGGTGCATTAGTAGTCTTCACTATTCTATGAAATAGTGTGATAATAAATATAATGAGGACCCCATTGAGTTTGTAAATTGTCTAGATGACAATATTTGTATTAAAACTCACAGTATATGTTTAGTCGTATTTTACAAGACTGTTGTATAACTAAGTTGTATTTGAATTTTGTATCATGTATTTGGCGACTCAAGATGGGTGATGTATACCTATTTTGGGGGAGTCACAAGACTCGTGGAGGTGGAAGTGGAGGCACTGGTGATGACCCACGAAGTCGATGATGACGATCTCCTCGATCTGAAGCGATGACCGTCGAGTTGATGAGTAGCCTCCTCCGAAGACAGGATGATAACCACCAGGCTTCGATGACATGGAGGCAAAGTGACGGGTTGTGAAGTTAGTTTAGTTTATGTTATATTACGAGTTTCATGTATGTATTTATCAGATTTTGAGTTGTATCAACGACCATTATATTTTTTTATCTATATATTTGATTTGGGTTACTAGTTTATAACGGTATAGTTGTGATTTGATGGTTGTTATTAGTTTATAACGGTGTATATTTGTAAATGAGCAGGAAATTTTGAAATTTAAAAAATTCAAAATTTATGCGATCATCATCACGAGGGGGTAATGGCGGCGGCTATCTATGCGCGATTGATGACATACATAAATGACAGACATTAGATAAAGGTCATTGTCGATGGCTTTATGGCATTAAACCGCTATATGCCTTGATAATGAGTTTTCCTAAAAAAAGCTATGGGGTCTTTCTTGAAACGACTTACGCTGAATTCTTATATATGCGTCAGTAGTGACATTATGTCGTCTCCAATGACCCCCGTCGGTAATGACAATGATGCCGACGCTAATTTGGCGGCGACCTCTATGGGATGACGGCGGCGGTAAACAGCGATGCGTCGCCATGATGACCTCAATGCAAGCGACCTTATGGTCATTAATGCGCGGCACGATCTGCCGTCAGCGACCGGTTTTCTTATAGTGGTTGACATTAGGGATTTTCGTAAAATAATGGGCTACCTGAGTGCACCCGCGAGGCATAATCGACCGGAATGGCATCCCTCTGCGCGGGCGTAATGCGCGCACACACGCACTAAGGTTTTCTGACCAGAAGTCCAAGATCCAAACTTGGCCTAGCCCAATTTCTTAGTCATCCTCATTATACATGTGCGCAAGTCCATACCTTTTTTCTCAACCATGTTACTAAACCCAACTTATAAAGTACTAATATACACACGAAAGGTTCTCAAAATAGGCAATGTGAGACTTTGCCAAAACTAAAATTTTCAAGCACAACCAACAAGGGTATTATGGACATTGTTGCAAGACAATACAACAGCCACTACCAGAAAAAGTCTTACTTCCGACAGAATTAGTCTCGACGGAATTGATTACCTCGGAATTAGAATAGCTTCAACGGAATTATTCAGTCGTAGATAGGCTACAGTCTTTACGCTTAACTTTTCAATTAAGCGTCGACATGAATATGCTCGATTTAATTCGAGGTAATTCAAAGCCGGAGCGTTTTGTCGAAAATAATATAATTTCGAGGGATTTATCCCTAGCGAAATATTCCGTCGGAATTAACATAAACCTAAAAACATATTAGCAGTGCCGCTTTCAGATCATTTACCATCACTCTCACCATCTTCCTTCTCTCACCCTCTCAAACTCTCACCCTCTTAACAGGCCCTCTCAAGCTCTCACCATTCTCCCCCTTCGCCTCCTCCTCCTCTGCCTCCTTCGCCTCTTCCTCCTCCTCCTCCCTATTCCGGTGCTGAGTTTGGTCGTGGCTCGTGTGACGCCCCCAAAATAGGTATACACAACACCCATTCTGAGTCGCCAAATACATGGTACAAGAAGCAAACTACAACTTCAATAATACAAATGTCGTGTGAAATACGACAATATATCTTAATGAGTTTAAATATAATATTGTCTTCTAGACAATATCCACACATAAATAAATCCCCATCATAATTATTAATACATTATTTTACAAAATGGTGAGGATTACTAAAAACTCTCTAGAACCTTCATTCCATACCCCGACTAAGTACTGCATTACATTCTCGCCTCCCGAGAAGAAAAATGGAACAACAAGGAAAAGGGTGAGCTCAACTAGCCCGATAAATAATACTATGACTAAGATAATATACAACAAATTATCGTTAGTCTCCAACAGGAAAAATCGATAGAATACAATAGACAACAAGTTTCGGATCAATATTCGCAATGAAATAATAATTCATAGAAGAGTTACGTAGAGAATGAAATCTACTATAATCTATGAATTTAATGATCCATCATCAATATTTTATCCTGTAACATCAATCAATGTTCATCTCAAATCAAATATTCATCTTTGCACTTTCTACAGGCCAAAGATATTCATCAATCGGTCATGTTCATCTCAACACACATTCATCTTTGCACTAAAGGCCAAAGATATTCATCAATCGATCCATTCATTTAAACACTGTTTCATCTTTGCACTAAAGGCCAAAGATATTCTTCAGAAATCATTCATCTTTGACTACTGAAGCCAAAGATATTCAATAATATCATCATTTAAGACCGAGGATGATGAAAATATTTTTAAAGAACGAATCCGGTGAAACAAAATGACAAGGATTAAGGATTAAGGATTCGTACTTTGTTTTATCCATGTCCAACAATACCTCAAAAATAATCATAGTGGTGTAAAATTCAAGAATGATCAAAACATGGATACAATCAAAGCTAGTATCCGAATAGATATTTTGGACGAAAAGAAGAAATTTTATTTTTCGATGAATAGTGTCGATATACGTGAATATCGTGAATAGTCTTAGTATCGTGAATAGTAACTCAGACACCAAAAGATAGAAATTCCACAAAAAACATTTTCACGCTTCATGAATAGTACTCGTGAATAGTAACTCGTGAATAAGTAACTCATGAATAGTAACTCGTGAATAGTAACTCATGAATAGTAACCCGACATGAAAAAGTTCCAAATTTGATAAAAAGTTCCAACTAATATTTCAAAGATAATGATATTGAAGAAATAATATCATTATGAAAAAATAATATCCCCTTACCTCAAAGAATCGATTTCTTGGAAGGAAAGGTCGGAAGTGATCTTTGAATGAAACTTGTCTTGAACAACAACTCTCAAAGTATCTAAATACTCACAAAATACGCTCAATATATATAGAGAAAGAGAGAAAACTTTGTTTACGGTGTGATTTTCAATTCTAACTTAGCCCTCTATTTATAGGAAAATGTTAGCCATTGCCAGAAGCGAGACTTGACTCTGCACTGATGGCTTTTACTCGCTACTATTGCCACCCACCACATTTGAAATAAAATTCAGCACATTTTTCACCAACCACAAGTGGGGCCCACTCAATTCTAGAATTTTCCACCAAAATCAATTATAACCCTACTTTCCAGAATCAAACACCTCTTAAAATTCATAACAAATCATTCGTTCATTTTAACGGTTCAAAATTTGTGGACATATACTCAACTTATATATGTATAACATATCCAAAAATTACAACGATCCAACGGTCGGATTAAATATTATAACTCACACAATAAAGTCAGTAATAACACCGATTTGATCTTTTAATACCTCCAATCCGACAAAATACAAATAAAACATCTCAAAGATTAATTCCTTCATTAATAACCACATAAATAAATCCATCATTTATATTCATATAAAATAAATATTTCCTTATCATATGAATTAATAATTAATTATTCACAAATAATATTACGTAATCACATTTATGATAACCAGTTTGTTCCCAGGAAGAGGGGCTTTCCAATAAGGATCTCTCCTTACGGTAGCAATGATTAGGTGACCAAACCTCTCCTTAGATGCAGAACTTTCTAGACATTGCCAATAATGTTTTCTAATAATATTATTCAAATAATATGAATTATTGATCCGATAATGGTAAATCTTGTGCGTTGACAATTATTGAAACAAAGAATAATATAAAATACCAACGCAAAGAATTATTGAATCAATAAAATAAAATAATTGAATAAGAATTACTATGAAAATTATTGAGTAGAGCCTTTTACGTAAGGATCAATAATTCAACAATCTGTAATATCTGGTGTCTTCTTCATGCAACCACGCCAGACATCGTATTTTAACCACCGGTATTCCAAACGGTCTTAATTGGTGAATAACTACGTAGTTATTTATAACCACCCAAACTTTGTCGTTTTCCTCATCATCCAATTTCAGTTATACATGGGCCCACACATGGCTACGCTGGTCGCACGAATATTCCCGACGATACACGAATATTCCACGACCAAACGAATATTCCCCCGACAAAATGAATATTTTATAACCACTTGCTTATTTTGAAATATTTGCGTATTTAACCCTTAACTATCCACATTAATCAAATCAACCCTTACTATTTCAAAATAATAAATAAAGGAAATTCCTTTTTATTTAAAAAATTTGAGGGTCTTACAACCTCCCTCCTTATGAAATTTAAGTCTCGAAATTGGACGACGTACACAGTGTTTCAAAAGGTGAGGATACCTCGCTTTCATTTCATTTCCAATTCCCGTGTCATTTCCTCTATAGCATGATTCCTCCACAAAACTTTAACTTGTGGTATGACCTTTCTTAGCGTAGGACATGCTCCTTCCTATCCAAGATCTTGACAGGTACCTCCTCATACGTTAAGTCTTCTTGGCTATCTCAAATCAATTCTAACTCAATAACGTGGTTGGTCTTTCACATATTTACGAAATACGGATATATGAAACACATTATGAACACGAGACATACTCGGAGGTAACGCAAGTCTATAGGCTACATTTCCTACTCGATCAAGAATTTGAAATGGACCAATAAATCGTGGATTGAGTTTTCCTCTCTTCCCAAATCTTGTAACTCCCTTCCGTGGGCGACTCATCATAAAAATACATGATCCCCTACACTAAATTCCACGTCCTTTCGATGAAGATCCGCATAACTCTTTTGTCGATCTTGTGCCGTTTGTATACGTTGTCGAATCATTTGGATCTTTTCGGTAGTCATACGTACTAACTCGGGTCCCAACAATGTTACTTCACCCACCTCATCCCAACATATTGGAGAACGACATTTTCGTCCATATAATGCTTCGAATGGAGCCACACCTATACTTGCCTGATAACTGTTGTTGTAGGAGAATTCCACCAATGGTAAATACTTATCCCAACTGCCCTTAAAGTCTAGGACACGTAGTATTAATATATCTTCAAGAGTTTGAATAGTCCCTCTCGATTGTCCGTCTGTTTGGGATGGTATCGAACTAAATCGCAAATCCGTGCCCATAGCTTTTTGCAAGCTAACCCAAAATCTTGAAGTGAATCTTGGGTCACGATCAAAACTATGGATACGAGCATGCCATGCAACCACACGATCTCATTTACGCACATACTAGCAAGACGTTCAAGGAATAAGTCTCCGTGATCGGCAAGAAATGAGCAGATTTGGTTAATCTATCAACAATAACCCAAATAGCATTGATGTCTTGAGAAACCGTAGGAAGACCCAGAACGTAAATCCATGGTAATGTGTTCCCACTTCTATTAGGAATCTCAAGTGGTTGCAATGGACCCTTAGGTACTAGATGCTCTCTACTTTTACGTTAAGCAAGTTAAACACATCGAGATAAACTTTGCAATCTCTCTCTTCATATTGTTCCACCAAAATGTATGTCGAAGATCACGATACATTTTAGTACTTCGAGGATGGATTGCAAATGGTGTATTGTGTGCCTCCATCATAATCTTGTTCTTCAAATCAGTCGTTAGGAACACAAAGTTCAGAGTGGACTCAAGTATTCCTTCTTCATCAATTCTCGCTTAGGAATAGCTCCTTCTTGTACTTTCTTCTTTCATACGATCGCCTCGCCCGGTGGCTCGAGCAACCTTAACTTTTCTATTAAAGTTGGCTCTGTCTGCATATACTTGACATCATCGCACTTTTCGTTCTCAAGATATGATCTTCTACTCAACGCGTCACCTACCACGTTCGCCTTTCCGGGATGGCATGGTCGAACATGTCTTTGAAATGAGTCTCCTCTTGAGTTCTTGAAGCTCTTCCCACATTCCTTGCTCCATTCGAATTTTGTATCTCTACGAAGTCACCACGTTAATGGAATAGCGATTCGAGAATATCCTTCAACGAATCTCCGATAATAACCAACTAAGCCAGAAAGCTACGCATTTCGATTACCGACTTAGGTTGTTCTCAATCGTGACTCATATCCCAATCTTGGATAAGACGTCACAATGACACCTATCGATTTACTATCGCACGAATATGACGCCCCTACAGAGAGTCTCGCTTAGGTGAATTCCACAAAGGAAGTCACAAGATAAAGGCTCAGTACCAAATTTATAGTTGAATTTTTAACTCCTAAAGTTCAATAGAGCCATTCGATATGAGATTTTAGAAATGAGTTTTGTCTGGGTTCAAAGTCGATACAAAATTTAATATCGAGCTTTGGGAGTAAACCAAGAAATTCTTCAGAAATACATGGGAAAAATCAATAACAACAGAATATCATTCAAATCGACTTATTTTTGTTCAAGTCCATGACATGGCTAAGAAAGCTTGACATCCGCTTTTTCAATAAACGAATGGCTTTTATGGCTTAATATGAAAGAGTTTGACTTCAATGGTTTGGTTGCTTGAATTGAATAACAAAGTTAGTTAGGAATATGAAAACTAACAACCTTACAAAAGTAATCAATTTCGGCATGATGAGTAGTTAACCTTAAAATCACATCAAAAGCAAATATCTCTATGAAATAAGGTTAACGTGTAATGTGATAGTGCCAAACTGAATCAAGCAAGATTTTTAAACAACGGATGTAATGAAAGTTTCTCTAATGGAGTCTCCATAAATAAGTCAAAGTCTAATTTCTCCGTAGTCAAGTTCAAACGTTGGCGCAAAACAAGAGAGATAAAAGAATGGGTAGAAACCAGTATCTAGTAAAGGTATAAACTTCGCAAGAATTTATAATTAACTAACCCGTGCTAACTTCGTTCGGGTTCTCGCATTTTGACCGGTCACGACAAACGCTCTTCCAAGAACCGTTGACTTTGACTTTTACGGGACATCCTTTTGAGTCACCATTCTCATTGAATCGGGTTTCGATATCGTAAAATCTCGGCGATATGTCCTTCTTTTCCACAATTATAGCATACCTTAAAGCTGTTGTGGGCGAGTTTGGTGATATGTCCTCTTTCCAAGATTTATAACATACGACCGGTGGTCGTTCTCCTCCTTTAGAACTAGTTCTTTCTTCGGTTGGCGTCTTCAAATGGTCGTTGTTGAATCTCCTCTTTTTAAAATCTCCTCCCGACTCGCTTCTTCTATTTTCATGGCTACGATTACCACAGAAGTGGTTACCGCCTTTTTCTCAGATTCTTCTTTCACCACTGGTTATCGTTATTTTGTTGACTACTATCTTGGTATGATCCGGTTATGGTCCCTCGGTTGAAGCGTCTTCGTTATCTCATTTCTAACAATTGAGCCCTGCTGACAACATCCGAATAGAGAGAAAATTTATGAGAAATGAGATCTTGACGTATCTTGGGTTTCAAACCTCTAAGAAACATCCGCGTCATACGTTCCTCATTCTCCTCAAACAAATGAGGTGCAAACTGGATAACTCCATGAACTTCGCCACGCGTCTTTGGGACACCGTCATGTTATTCTCGCTCCGCCTAATAAACTCCACTTCCTTCATATAGCGAATACTTTCAAGGAAGTACTTGTCATTGAGCTATTTTTCAAACGTCTCCCATGACATCTTTGAGTGCGCAATTTGGATGGAGTACGCTTCACGAGACTCCACCGAGAGATGCGCTTCGCCACGGAACATAAAAGTAGCGAATGGAACCTTCGTTCTCCGTGCATCCCAAGACATCGAATATCTTGGTAATTTGCTTGACCCATGTTTCCGCCGTATGATCGGATCTCGCTTTCCTTAAATTCGGTGGTCCCAACTCTTTGAATGCTTGCATTTGTGACAACCCGTGAATTGCTATCATTTCCTCCGTATTTTGAACACGAGTCTCCTCGTCGATTTTGCATGAATCGCAAAAAACTTCTAAACATCCCTCGTTCATCATCCGCTTTCGATTGGTGTTGTTCACAGAAGGAACATTGCCCACTGTTGCAGACGTTCTCCTCGTTGGTAAAGACTGAGGCATCTCCACGGTCTCATTTACTCCATCATTAATATTCTCGGTCGACATTCTCAAATCATCATAAAATAAGGGTTAATTAAGGAAATCAATATATCACATAATATACTTATATATCGACTAACTAACAAATAAGCTTAGGTAGGACACACTAACGAAGGATTTACTCGCTCTCCCTCCTAGTTCTATTCCCGATCTCATGGAGATCATATCCTAAGCTCTCGATACCAATCGTGACGCCCCAAAATAGGTATACACAACACCCATTCCGAAGTCGCCAAATACATGGTACAAGAAGCAAACTACAACTTCAATAATACAAATGTGGTGTGAAATACGACAATATATATTGTGAGTTTAAATATAATATTGTCTTCTAGAACAATATCCACATATAAATAAATCCCCATCATAATTATTGATACATTATTTTACAAAAATGGTGAGGATTACTAAACAACTCTCTCTAGAACCTTCATTCCATACCCCGACTAGTACTCATTACATTCTCGCCTCCCGAGAAGAAAAATGGAACAACAAGGAAAAGGGTGAGCTCAACTAGCCCGATAAAGAATACTATGACTAAGATAATATACAACAAATTATCGTTATTCTCCAACAGGAAAAATCGATAGAATACAATAGACAACAAGTTTCGGATCAATATTCGCAATGAAATAATAATTCATAGAAGAGTTACGTAGAGAATGAAATCTACTATAATCTATGAATTTAACGATCCATCATCAATATTTTATCCTGTAACATCAATCAATGTTCATCTCAAATCAAATATTCATCTTGCACTCTGTGCCAAAGATATTCATCAATCGGTCATGTTCATCTCAACACTGTTCATCTTTGCACTAAAGGCCAAAGATATTCATCGATCGGTCATATTCATTTAAACACTGCTCATCTTTGCACTAAAGGCCAAAGATATTCTTGAGAAATCATTCATCTTTGCACTACGTGCCAAAGATATTCAATAATATCATCATTTAAGACCGAGGATGATGAAAAATATTTTTAAAGAAACGAATCCAAAGTGAAACAAAATGACAAGGATTAAGGATTAAGGATTAGTACTTTGTTTTATCCATGTCCAACAATACCTCAAAAATAATCATAGTGGTGTAAAATTCAAGAATGATCAAAACATGGATACAATCAAAGCTAGTATCCGAATATATATTTTAGACGAAAAGAAGAAATTTTATTTTTCGATGAATAAGTGTCGATACGTGAATAGGCCGTAGTATCGTGAATAAGTAATCAGACACCAAAAGATAGAAATTCCACAAAAAAAATATTTTCACGCTTACATGAATAGTACTCGTGAATAGTAACTCGTGAATAAGTAACTCATGAATAGTAACTCGTGAATAGTAACTCATGAATAGTAACCCCGACATGAAAAAGTTCCAAATTTGATAAAAAGTTCAACGATATTTCAAAGATAATGATATTGAAGAAATAATATCATTATGAAAAAATAATATCCCTTACCTCAAAGAATCAAGATTTAGGAAGGAAAGGTCGGAAGTGATCTTTGAATGAAACTTGTCTTGAACAACAACAACTCTCAAAGTATCTAAATACTCACAAAATACGCTCAATAATATAGAGAGAGAAAGAGAAAACTTTGTTTACGGTGTGATTTTCAATTCTAACTTAGCCCTCTATTTATAGGAAAATGTTAGCCATGAAGCAGACTTGACCTGCTACCTGATGGCTTTACCTGCTACTATTGCTACCCACCACATTTGAAATAAAATTCAGCACATTTTTTCACCAACCACAAGTGGGGCCCACTCAATTCTAGAATTTTCCACCAAAATCAATTATAACCCTACTTTCCGAATCAAACACCTCTTAAAATTCATAACAAATCATTCGTTCATTTTTAACGGTTCAAAATTTGTGGACATATACTCAACTTATATATGTATAACATATCCAAAAATTACAACGATCCAACGGTCGGATTAAATATTATAACTCACACAATAAAGCTGTAATAACACCGATTTGATCTTTTAATACCTCCAATCCGACAAAATACAAATAAAACATCTCAGCATTAATTCCTTCATTAATAACCACATAAATAAATCCATCATTTATATTCATATAAAATAAATATTTCCTTATCATATGAATTAATAATTAATTATTCACAAATAATATTACAGAATCACATTTTAATGACCAGTCGTTCCTCAGAAAGAGGGGCTTTCAATAAGGATCTCTCCTTCTTGGCGCCGCAATTAGGTGACCAAACCTCTCCTTAGATGTAACTTTTTAGACATTGCCAATAATGTTTTCTAATAATATTATTCAAATAATATGAATTATTGATCCGATAATGGTAAATCTTGTGCAAATGACAATTATTGAAGCAATGAATAATATAAAATACCAATGACAATTATTGAATCAATAAAATAAAAAATCTTTGAAAGTAATTATTTGTGAAAATTATTGAGTAGAGCCTTCTTACGTAAGGATCAATAATTCAACAAATCGCGATATCTGGTGTCTTCTTTGTGCAACCACAGCGTATTCAGTATTTTAACCACCGGTATTCCAACGGTCTTAGCATGAATAACTACGCGTAGTTATTTATAACCACCCAAACTTTGTCGTTTTCTTCATCCAATCGCTTTTCGTTATGGGGCCCACACATGGTCGCTAGCAAATACGAATATTCTGAAGCGATCTGAATATTCCACGACCAAACGAATATTCCCCGACAAAAATGAATATTTTATAACCACTTGCTTATTTTGAAATATTTGCGTATTTAACCCTTAACTATCCACATTAATCAAATCAACCCTTACTATTTCAAAATAATAAATAAAGGAAATTCCTTTTTATTTAAAAAAATTTCGGGGTCTTACAGCTCGGGTGATGTAGCCCACCTCTTTCGATCCTTAGGTACCATCTTCCCCTTCAAGTTTTCTGCCATAATTAGAAGTTAGTGAATACATATGTAACAATTTTTATGTGGAAAATAGTGTTTAAGATTGTTATTTTGCCGCCATGTTGAAATAATTTTTAACCTAATTTTTCAACATTCAAATTTTTTTGCCCTAATTTCCAGAAATCAGTTACCATGTTCTCTTTCAAAATTTTCTGCCCTAATTTCTGCCATGTTGGAATAATTTCATGATTTCTGCTTAATTTGGACTGCCTTATTTGGTATATATCAATTAAATTGGGATTATTATTGTTATTTGGTATATATCAATTAATTTAGGACTTTATTGTGTTTTTGGAGTACAATGCTTTTTATTGATAGTGTATGTCATGACTCAATTGGGACTGAATATCAAAATATTAATTGATTTTAGGATTGCCTTATTAAACTTGCCACTGATTTTGGGACTGTTCATGTTTAAACTAGTTGATACTGTGTGATGATTATGATTATGTTAATTCATTTTGATACTGAGAGAGTGATCATGACTGATTATGTTAATTGATTTTGAGTGATCATTATGATGCATACTGTGTATATGGATTTGGTATATTTGTTATTTCTGACGGAATTCCTGCCAGAATTTCAGTCAGAATTATTCATTTGCAAGATTTGTGGGCCCTACATGTATTGTATTATTTAATTAGTTTTTCAATATTAAAATATAAACTAAGTAACATTTACTTGGTTTCTTACTACTAAAATAAAATAAATTTATTTTATTTTAGTTTATTAAATAAAATAAAATTTAAAAATAGATAATATAATATAATATAATGCAAAATAAAATAAATTAATAATAATAATACATTAAATTGAATAAAATAAAATAAAACAAATTTAATTTGATTTAATAAATAAAATTAAATTTAATAAACATATTTAAAAATATATAATATAATACAAATAAAATACAATACAATAAAACATAATAATAAAATAAATTAAATAAATAAATTAAATTTAAAGAATTTAATTTAATTTAATAAAAAATTTAAAAACTATATAATATAATACAAAATAAAATAAATTTAATCTGATTTAATAAAATAAAATAAAAAGAATTTAATTTAATTGAATAAAATAATCAAAAAATTATATTATATAATATAGTTAAAAATAAAATACAATAAAACATAATAATAAATACAATTAAATTTAATAAAATAAATTAATTTAATTTAAAAATTAAATTTAACAAAAAAAATAAACCAATTATATACTATAATATAATAAAATACAAAATAAAATAAAATATAATATAATAATAAACTAAGTAGCATTTGCTTAGTTGGGATGCAATTAAAATAAACTGAATAAGTGTAAATTAAAAAATATACTTTGGAATTTAATTTGAAACCCGTTTGACAAGTAGGAGTGAATGTCGAACAATAGTCCCCATATATATTCCAAATAATATTTTTCATTAATTAAGTTGCATTTGTTTATAGCAAGAATGGGCTTATCATTGGCAAAATAAACTAAGTAGCATTTGCTTAATTTATCGCAATATTCAATAAACTCAATAAGTACTATATATATGTGTGTGTATATATATATATATATATATACTATACTTTGAAACTAAGCACACCTACATCTTTATTTGTTTGGACGCACCTCCCGGCCAAGATGCATGCTTCTGACCAAGATATATGTGATGCGATGTCACCTTTATCTGCATGTCTTGCGGGATTTTCACGTAAGGTAATGATATTATATTAGTACATAATTGTTAAGTTCGACGAAATCAATTTTTCCTAACTTTTAAACTTTTGTTATAGATTTAATATAGATATGACCCGAGTATCTCTCAGACAGTTGGCGACGATATGATTATTTCATATGTCGCTGAGAATTACTCTGGCTGGCTGTATGAGATGCGACAGAGGGAAGCCCGGACAGTTGAGGACCAACACGGGACCACCATCAGATATCATCAGCCACACATAGTCTCCAATTTGCTTTGACAAGTTATGTGTAAAGCCTTTGTGATCTTGATGACTTGAAAGAAAGTCCGAGCGAACGAAGAAGAAGAATGACCCGGTTTAGCGCAGATAGTAACCACTGGTTCTCAGTCGTTCGACGAGGCGAAGACGGTAAGTGCGTTGTATTTAGTTATTAATTTAGTTATCAAGTTCTCACACAAATACTTAATACATGTTTTATGAATGTCTTTATTAGGCTTTGAGGAGAAATCCAACCATGTTAGAGTTTTGGGATAAAGCCCACACGCCTAAGGACGAGCATGCTTTGTCTCAGGCAGCATTAGTTATACAGGTAATGTGACAACCCCAAAATAGGTCCATTCCATCCAACCCATTCTGAGTCGCCAAATACATGGTACAGAAAACAACTACAACTTTATTACAACAATTATCGTGTGCAAAATACAATAACACATATCTTTGTGAGTTTGGATACAAATATATAACAAATGTGACACATGTCCCAATAGTGGACATGAGACCTCGCGATGACACCTTTACATAAAGGTATAGTCAAAGCATTTTAGAAACTAAAATCTTTGGGAAGTGCTCAAGAAACCTTCTTCGTACATAGGAGGCTATGCTTCTAGGTTATGATAGATATCATATGGCCACGTAATTATCCTTGGTTGACCTAATAGACCCCAAAAGAAAAGCGAGAAGATTACTATCATATTCTTCCCAATGGTGAGTCTTCTCTTGATTTATCATTATCTCCACTGTCTCAAATTGAGAATTATACTTCAAACAAACACCAAGATTATATAGGTAGTGCTCGTAAATATACTCAGCAAGTGGATGAGCACAACCATGTCTTATGATGACACGAGGTTGTATGTCATTAGACATCTTGTATGATAGTGGCAAAACACCCTTCCAATGTTGGGTTCGCCTCTCCCTATATTATTCACCAAATATAACTACTAAAAGATGTATGCAACACACTTGTCTATACTGTTTAGGGAGAACTCCACAGCTAGATACCACCGTTCTATTCCTTTGTTACCCCCGCTCGACCTAGCTACACTTTTATTACCTGAAAGGAATTGTGAAGCAAAAGGGTGAGCACAACTAGCTCAGTAAAGAATATCATGACTAAAGATAAATAAATTATCAATAGCCTTCATCAGTAATAAATCAGAGATTTAGAACATATGGTAGATGATAAAAATTTTCAACCATGGTTACAGCGGAACGAGCAATCCATTAGAAGAGTCAAATAGACCATAAAGTCTATTATCTTCTCGATGTTAAAAATCCACCAACAATGTTTTATCCCTGTAACATTAATCAACAATTCTGGTCCACAATTATATGAATAACTCATAATCGTAATTGTAATTCTAAATTCCTCTTCGCATTCAGGACGAATATAATTTTCATCACATGTCTTTACCTGAAACATCAAAGATCATGGTTATACCAAATCACAGTTCCTGTTCATAATCATACTAATAAATTCATCTTTGCACTACGGGCCAAAGATATTCATCCATGATTCATCTTCGCACTAATCGCCAAAGATATTCAACAACAGTCATCTTTGCACTACGGGCCAAAGATATTCATTAATGATTCATCTTTTGCCTCTTGGCCAAAGATATTCATCAACAATTCATCTTTTGACTACTGAGCAAAAGATATTAATATCTCAAAGAAATATATAATCACTTGAATTTATATAAACAATAATTATAACCATGTTGATGAATTCACCTTTGCACTTAAGCTAAAGATATTCGATTATAAATTCAATGGTCATGATTATACCAGTCACAATTTAACATTTCACTACTGGCCAAAGAGAACCCTAGTCATGATCATACCAATAATCTATCCATCTTTACACTCAAGTGAAAGAGAATTTCAACATCAGGGTTATAAAAATATTATATATGATAATAAAATCAATATAATCAATATATAGTTTTAAACTCCAGAGTAATATTCATAAATCAACTATAATTTGGTTAGAAAAAGAAACTAATTTTGTAGTGAATAGTACCCGTGAATAGTAACTCATGAATAGTAATTCATGGATAGTAACTCATGAATAGTAACTTATGAATAGTAACTCATGAATAGTAACCCTGACACAAAAAGGTAGAAATTCTACAATAAAATTCATACCAATATTTCGGTATAATGATATTGAAAGAATAACATTTCTTAAACTTATAAACAATTTATTTTAACTGTTTACACTTTACTAAATAATGCATTTAATCATCATAAAATGCCAAACTTATAAGGTTTCATCACCAATAACCAAACCCTCATCAAAAATCTGCATATACCACATATATGATTCTCAAGTCATAAAATCATATTTTCCAATTTTCTTCCTTCACATAACATATTTAACTCATTTATTCATAACTAGTCTATTTTCATGAAAAATATCAAATCAGTACCAAAAATATTTCTTTTCTGGGATTTAGCAGAATATAGTCCCATATTGAACATATATTTTTCTTAGAATTTTTAAAATTCTTTTACTATTTTTCATATGGCCAAAACCGTCGAATATTTAGACATTTATCATAAATTGTACTTTTATTCAAAAATTCCGAAATTCACAGAGTACACTGATATTATATAGATGTACTCCCAATAAAAATTTCATCAATTTTGGAGTTAACCACAAGGAGTTATAAGCGGTTACTTTTAAAATAGTCTTTTCTCATAAAATTCATAACTCTTAATCTATACATCCAAAAATCACCATTTTGGACACAATCAATAAACCTCATCAACATATCATTTCAAATTTTTTCAGAATTTTTGAAGGTCAGAAGAAGTACTGAATGAAAAACATAATAACCCTTAAAATCCACTTTACCTCAAAAAAAAAGAACACTTACATTTGGATATCGGATATGATATTCAAGGAAACTTGCAATCGATGAATATCAACTCACCAAGTATCTAAATACTCACAAAATACACTCAATAATCTAGAGAGAAAAAGAGAAAGCTTATGTTTACGGTGTGATTTTCAATTCTAACTTAGCCTCTATTTATAGAAAATTTTTGCAGACTTGACTGCAAGAACACGATAGCTTTTTACCGCTACTATTCCCACCCACCACATTTGAAATAAAATTCAGCACATTTCTTCACCAACCACAAGTGAGGCCCACTCAATTCTAGAATTTTCCACCAAAATGCTAAATTCGGATACTTCAACAATTTTCGAACCATTCACCTCTTAAAATTCATAACAAATCATACGTTCATTTTAAGCGGTTCAAAATTTGTGAACATATACTCAACTTATATATGTATAACATATCCAAAAATTACAACGATCCAACTACGGATTAAAAATTATAACTCACTTAATATATCTCAAAACACCTTTGGTTTAATTTTTAATACCTTCATTCCAAACAAAAATCTTGATAAAATACCTCAACATTAATTTCTTCATTTATAACCACATAAATAAATCCATCATTTATATCCACATCAAATAAATATTTCCTTATCATATAAATCAATAATTAATTATTCACAAATAATATTATGTAATCACAATTATAACAACCAGTAGTTCCTACGAAAGAGGGGCTTTCAATAAGAATTTCTCCTTCTTGGCAATTAGGTGACCAAACCTCTCCTTGATGAACTTTCTAGACATCTTTCAATAATGCTATCTAATAATATTATTCAAATAATATGAATTATTGATCGATAATGGAGATCTTTGTGCGGTGACAATTATTGAAACAACAATAATATAAATATCAACGTAGCAATTATTGAATCAATAAAATAAAATATTGAACAAGTAATTATCGTAACAATTATTGAGTAGTGCCTTTCACGTAAGGATCAATAATTCAACAATACCGTAATACCGTGTGCTTCTTTGTTCAACCACGCCAGACATCGTATTTTAATCTTTGGGTATTCCAACGGTGTTAGCAGAATAACTACGCCGTTATTTATAAAAACTCAATTTGTCGTTTTTTCATCCGGCGGTTATTACGTAATGGGGCCCATAAATGGCTGTCATTGCATACAAATATTCAGAAGCGTAAAAGAATATTCCACGACTAAACGAATATTCCCCGACAACAATGAATATTTTATAACCATTTGCGTATTTTGAAAAAATTCATATATCACCCTTAACTTTAACTTTTATCAATTTAACCATTTACTGAATAGAAAAATTGAATACTTTTATTTCATAAAATTTGGTGTCTTACAGGTAAAACTCATCTTATTATTTAGCTTTTATTAATATTCAATCGTTAATAAAATGATATAATTAACTTACGTATACAAAATAAATTACAAGACCGATTTCAGAAGTTTCGGGACCAGCGTATAACTGAGTTGGAGGCTATTAGGATGGGTTTTGGGCCTTTAGATTCCACCACCCCCTCTTCCCGATATTATATTAGATTGGGACGAGGAGCTGAGACTATTGGTCACGTCTCAGGATGCCCTTACTATCAGTACTGACATGTATCGAGTGTTGGGTCTGCTAAGGATACCCGCATATACACTACTTGGAGGTAATAATATTTTTTATGTTTCACGAAATTATCATAATTTATCACATTATATAAATTATTATTAGTAATGGAACAATATATTGTTGTAGGCTCTAGCCAACGTCCGATAGCACATGTCGGACCATCTCATACGGGGCGCTTGCTTGGATGACGAGTTATTCCAGAGGCTGATAGCGGCTATGTCGGATAGGTTCTATACTGATTCTGTCTTTCGTCGTCAGCAGTTGCCTAACAGTTCTTGTCTTCACCAGCTTGCTCAAGATATTATAGCAAGGGCCTCCGCAGAGAGTACGTGATTATCGCAGGAGCAGTTCGACGCTTTCAGCAGTGAAATGCTCTGGATGATGATTATATACCCTCATAGAGGAGGCTTTTCGTCAGTCCCCCACCTACTCAGGTATTCTGCATGTTTATGTTATTTTCAAATAAGGTTATCTTGTTAATTCTCACATATATACGGACTAATGATTTTTATTTATAATTCTTTCAATAGGGTAGTGATGGCGAGCGGACTGACGAAGACGACCAAGAGGACGACCGAGATTTTCATACACCAGAGCAGCGTCGTCCACCTCCGCCCGATGATGATACTTTTACTAGTTTATAGTTCATTAGTATTCATGTTATTCATTTGTTGAACATTTGTACATATTGTAGTCTAGTTGCGTCTGTATAAGTAGATTGTGTTGTGTTCATGTTATTCATTAAATTGTAGAACATTTGTACATATTGTTGTTGATGTGATGAGAGAAAATTAGCTTATATTTATAATTGTTAGCTTGTGATGTTGATGATGATCAGTTAATAGATTATGTTAACGTTGTTGTTGAGAAGTGATACAGATTTTTAGTGTTATGTTGAATATTTGAATGTGAAATATATTATTGTTTGTCTGGATTGTGATAAAATAGGTTATAGGTACATAAATGGTTTTAAATACCTGAAAAATGCAATATAAAATATTTATTAAAAAAAGGGTTAATTTCGATGGATATTTCGTCGTATCTAATTCTCAGACAAATTCTAAAAATTATTTATTAAAATTATTTTTCCGTCGGAACTAACTTATTTCCGAGGGAATATTCCGTCGAGCTTGAATTTTAATATTGTTTTATGTAATTTAATTTTCCGTCGAAGATAAGTTATTTAATTTCCAAGAGAAATATCCGTCGGACATAAGTGGCTCTTACACTCGACAAAATTATTCCCTTGTATTTAGTCCGTCGAAGTTACCTTAGATCCGACAGAATTCCGTCAGGGATAAGTCAGTCAATCGAAAATTAGAAAAATTCGACGAATTTTGCGACAGAACTTATCTCTGACGCGTGTATATACAATCGAATATCCGACAAATACTTCAATGTCCGACAGAATAGTCTTATTTTCAAGGGTTGTAGTAAGAGACACGTAGACATATAAAATGAAGCGGCTGAATAACTGAAGCAGTTATCTCTTTAATCCCCACTATCAACAGTTTCAGAAAGTTGAATCATGGGCATGAGGTTTACACCGTTTATCATATGAAGAGGCTACATCAGAATTAATCAGAACAAACAACGAGCTCATAATCAACAACTCAACAGAACAAAAACTCTCTTCAGAATATTTATATTAGGATTAGAATTAGTTACCTGCCGGGTGCATCGCTAGAAAGTAGAATGTAGAAAATAGTATAATTGTAGCTTCTATATATATATATATATATAAACAATTCTCAGTCTCTGTGCTCCAAAAAGTCCTTGAGTCTAAGGTATTGATCGAACACACAATTCCAGTTGCTAATTAATCATTAATAAACAATTTTTAATTACTGAATTGTTTATTATTTAAAATAATTTTTCAACATTAATATTAAACTAATATTTTTGCCCACAAGTACAAATTAATTAAGAGGGGACGAATTTTGATAAAGGAGATAATATGAAGTACAAAAGCTCATTGAACACTTGCTCTGGAGGTAGAGACATACTCAAAGAACTGATTCAAAAAAGTACTACTCTCTGAGCTGGGTAATTGTAATGTACTTATAAAAATTGATGTTATTGATGGCTAAAATGATTAATTAATAAATACTATATGGCTTAATTATAAATTTTGGAACTCATTTATGAGAGAGCAAGTGGATTAGGATTAAACATACATTTTAAATTTTTAGAGTTAATTTACGAAATTTTAAATTTTAAAATTGATATAATTTGATTCAAGTTTTGAAAACAACAAATATGATAATTAGTAATTATTTATAATTAGTTTACAATTGTTGTATTTCTTGTATTAAAACTAAATAATTTCATATCAATTTTGAATTTTAGGATTTTGCAATTTGACTTTAAAAAGTCAAAATATATCTCTAATTTTAGGATGAAGTAGAAATTAAATTAACATCAATTTTAAATCTTAAAATTTTCAATTGAATTAAATTAAACAGTCAAAAATGTACATGTCTGATTTTGAAACTAAGGAAGTTGAACTATATAGAAAATTTACTATAACTCACTACTACTTATCATACTTGCTGATATCAAAACTTAAATGAATTTGTATCAATCTTAATTAAGTTATAGATTTTAGCAATCAAAATTAACTTTAAAAAAAAAAGAAAGAAAAATTGAAGTCACAAATAGCTGGTTTTCTCATTAAAGTAGGATACTGATAGAGTAAATACTTTAGTTGCTATATTATATTTTTTTTTGTTCTAAATTATAAGATTATTATTAATTTTTGAAAATTAATTTAAATATTTTTATTTTATAATTAAAAAATTCATTAAAAATTATGTATTAACAAATATTTATTAATAATAGTCGCTTTTGAAAATTAAATTTGATTTTAAAAAGTAAATAATTATTTTAAAATTGAGAGAGTATTAATTTGATATCATTAAAGTATACATTTCCTTGGTTTTATAATTACTAGGTATAATTTTAAAATGATAATTTTTAGGTATAAATTTATTTTTTGTTAAATATATCGCTAATGTTAAGTAGAAATTTAATATCAGTGGCAAATGCTAGTAATAAATTTTATCTAAAATATAAGTAATAATGTTAGAAAATTCATATTATTTTATAGTCTAAATTAAAATTTTAAATTTAATCTCTATCTTACAATTCAATTATGAACGGCTGTGATTAAAAACCATAACTCGCTGTCTGCTACTATAACTAGCGGATAGGATTAAACTCATTTTTGGACGAAATTACCCCATCAGGCAAAGCAAAAAACCACAATTTCTGCGGCGATTTTTCTAGCCGTGGCTTACCTGCAACTACTCAATCTCAGCGGCGAATCCTCATACGATTCCTCTGCAACGACACAATCTCAGCGGCGATTCTTCTAGCAGCAGTGAAGCGTTAAGATTTGTCGGTGAGTTTTCGAATTATAAGGATTTGTCGTTGAGTTTTCGAATTATAAGGTTAAAAATTGAAAACTGTGAATTGGGAACCCATCTATCATTGTCCAAAAAATAAATTTGCCTATTTGAAACCTTTCAATCTGCTAGTAGTTCAAATTAATCTGAACTCTGATACTGTTTCTGAAGGACTTACGGAGAGAAAGTATAGTGCTTTGATTGGAGGATCCATCTTAGCATCTCTCAGCACATTTCAGCAAGTTTGTCCTATTAAAAATGCTAGGCTACTTATCATTTGAATATTTTTTGCTCATTTAAGAAAAGAATGTGGTAATTGAGGGGTATGGCTGAGCTGGGACTGGGAGTGAGAAGAAGTTCTGAAAACTTCCTTAAATGTTTAGAATAATTGCTTTTGACATGAGAAATTGTTTAAAACAATTGCATTAGCAGGAAAAGATTTGTGTTTTTGTTAATTTGTTTTAGAAAAAAGGTTTTGATAAAATGGCGTTTGCCACTTCTCCCCACCAGACATGCATTCCTCTTCCTGTTGCCTCAGGTAAATACTATTGTTTTTCTTTTTTCGTTTGTTGTTTATCTTTGTTTCCTTTAGGTACTAAATTTTGGTTTATTTTGAAACATTTTACTTTTATCGGGTTTCACAAGTGTCTGTTTCTATAAGTGGGTTTTAATTTTTTTAAGGTTTTTCTTCTGTGTTTTGGTCATTCCTTTTTATAATTAATTTTTTCCTTAGATTGTTACAATGTCTTTATCTTTATGGGTTTTGATCATTTATAGCTTCTGGTGATGGGTTTTAATTTCAGCTCTTTTTTTTCCTCTCTCTTTTCCTTTCCCCCATGTATTCGTAATGCCAGCTTATAATTAATTGTATGAAGTTTGAGCTTAAAGTTGTAAGTTGCTTAACAAGTGTATGCATGTGTATGATCAATTGCATTAATTGCAAAGTTTAGGGTATTAATCTATATTTAGGCCTTATAGAAAAGAATATAGGTAACATTTGTTTACTTCAATTAGAGTTACGTGTGTAATGCCCAGGAATGGATTTATCCCATTACTTATTCAACCAAAGATAGACTCATTGTCATGTTTTGACAAGTATTACATTTTGGTACTGTTCTATTGTTTAATCAATTGGTATTTTTCAAGTAAAATAAACATATTATATATATTCTGAGAATTGGGTTATCACTTGGTTGCACATTTTCTTTATAGTTTATGATAAATGGAAAGACAATAACTCAAATTGGGGAGGAAATGATAGGAGTGTGGCTGGCTCCTAAAGAGTTTGTGATCAGAATTCTTTCTACTTGCTCTCGTGTCAATTGATTGATGACACCTTTTAGCATGAGCTGAATTAATGATTAATTGGACATGTTACACGTTTAAGGTTGGTTTTACAATATATATCTATTATTTTTCTTAAATTTGTATGAATGAAATTATGTTATTATTTGTTTATTTATATCATTAATTTATACATTTGTTATTTTATTTATTTATTTATTGTTTATTTATCTATTATTTTTCTTAAATTTGTATGAATGAAATTGTATCTTTAGCAAAAATGCCAATGAGAATGATGTTTTTTTGTGAAGTTAATTAGGTCCACAGTTACAATGTATGTATGTCAGAAGAGAATTTATATGCTTGTTATCTTTGTGTAATATTTGGATTGTTCATAGTTGTTCCTAATATGTAGTTGTATTGTCTTGTTTCAAAAAGTTTAGACTTGACCTCCTTTGGATGATAATTGTTGGCAAGCTGCTAAGCAGATTGGTTTCTAGAGGTTTGTTTTGTAGCATGTTTGTTTGGGCCTTTCATTTGTTTTTTTAATTTAGGTGTCCAAGTCAGCATCAATCATTGTTTCTAAATATTGTGTCTATTGCTGCATTGCTAATCTGTGTTGAAACCCAATTATTAACATGCTAATAATTAATCAAGTTACAACGACTTAAAGCAAGCATGGTTTACTGTCATATAGAATAGGAAAGATGTCAAAGATAAGTGATAGCATGTTAGATTTAAAATCGGGTGATGAGTACAATCACACATAAATTAAAGAAGAACGAAAAAAATAAGAACACACAAGTATTCAGGTTCACCAATTTCACTAATTTTGCTTGTATGATATATTCATATATTGTGTCTCTCATACTCTCTACATAATTTATAATTGTTGGCAAGCTGCTAAGCAGATTGGTTTCTAGAGGTTTGTTTTGTAGCATGTTTGTTTGGGCCTTTCATTTGTTTTTTTGATTTAGGTGTCCAAGTCGGCATCAATCATTGTTTCTAAATATAGGGTCTATTATTGCATTGCTAATCTGTTGTCTGTTGTCTTGTTACTGTTCTAATGCCTCAGATTTTGGCCTTTGTCTATGAACTTTTCATCGTTAGTACTGCCTATGATAAACATTATGGACTTAAAACCTAAAAATTATTGGCAGTCAAGATTGATATTTTGACTTTCTTTCCTCAGTTGCAGTTCCTAATAGAATCTCATACATAACATTTAACACAGTTCTTTCCTTTGTGCAGTTAAATGCGTCTTTTAATATTTTGTTCTCATAAGAAATTGCTGCAGATTTATTGCATTTTATGCACTCTTCTCAATCCCATTCCTCTTCTTTTTTCCTCCGCTAGGTGAAAGACCAATCCTCGGATTGCCCATTACGCCTAGTGACGTGCCAGTTCTGTGGGGATATGGTTCAAGCTGGAACTTTTGCTGCATATGTGCGACATCGATTAAGAGGTCTTTCAAAGCATGAGAGCCTTTGTGGCAAGGATTTGGAATTGCAACATTATTAAACATAAACCGTGTGCAAACATTCCTTATGTGATTTGGAAGTCAACGAAACAACATTATTATTATCGGAAACCATGAAAGCAACATCTATATTAAATACTTAAAATGCATCAATGTGAGAGTACTGTGATGTATACATATAGTAACTACTTTTCTTTTTCCTCTGGAGGGAATTGTCCATTCGAAATTAAACCCAAATATAATAATTTAGTTATCATTTAGAGTTTTTTTTAGTATTAAGACGGAGGACATGGCCAAAAGGTTGATGCATGTGTACTTTTTCTTGTGTGATTTGGAAGTCAGGGTTGATGCATGTGTACTTTTCCTTGTGTGATTTAAAAGTCCCTTCCACAATAAACTTTAAACATTTTATCTGCTAGTTATTCTAGCGGGCAGATTATACACGGTTATTTTTTGTTCGGTGTTTTTGTTCGTTGTTAGGGGGATTGATAGACAAAATATTAATCCTGTCCGCTAGTTATACTAGCGTACGACGAGTGAACTGGAGTTATGATTTTTAATTACAGCCCTTCGTAATTTGAATTGTATGGTAGAGATGATATTTGTTCCTTTTTGATTCATAGTAAAATATATATATATATATATATATATATATATATATATAATTTTAGAAAGACTAAGGAGTAAATAATATTTTAACCATAAAAGTAGGGAGCAGAATTGAGGTAACTCCAATACCACCAGCCCATACATGTCCAAAACTAAAAATGACTCGTATAATATTTGGACCGATCAGTTCAAATTGCTGCCCTATAAATATTCCATTGGAAACACCCAGCCTAGTTTTAGCTTTAGTTGACTTAATTTTTCCAGTGTTTTGGTTCCCTTTACATCGCAACGTACATCATGGAGAATTCAATCTCCTTTAAAACAGTCTTGACAAAGTCCAAGGGGAATTAAGCTCATCCAAGTACGTTAATTACCCAACTTAATTCAATCTCAGTATTAGCTCATGTACTCCAATAATCTGAAACTAAACTAAGCTAATCTACTAGCTAGTAGTGATAGTATATGGAGTATATAGTACTTAATTCTCAGTCAGAATATGTAATACTACTAATAATTAATTAAGTTACAACGACTTAAAGCAAGCATGGTGTCATATATCCCCATGCACTGGATATTATAATCATCGATCCATGTTGAAAACATAGTTGCACTGATGATTGTCGACATCACCAATATTTTGATTCTGATTCTGGTTGTAACTTGTAGTTGCTATTGATGACAGCCGAGGCATGTAATTACAACTCTGAATTGCGACTAATGATGTGCTTTCCACCGTATCTTCACCAGAGATATCTATATAACCAGCTGAGACTTGCTTCTTTGCAGCTTCTTCTTTGAGTATTATTGCTCTCAATGCCATAACCTTTACAACATGTAACATAATACCATTAATTCTTTACGTAGAGAAAGCTTAGCATATATATATATGTAAAAGCCATAATAATGCAAATCTAATTTGCATGGACTTCATGCATGCATGCATGTAGAGGAAGAGAATAATTTCACGTGTAATAATAGTTGTGCACGAATAAAGAGAAAAACAAAAAGTGGATCCTAATAATATTTAAATTAGTGATGAGGTTTATGAATTAATGGTGTTCGCATACCGTTTTCTCTTTTAGTTAGTACACATAGAAGGACTTGTTGAGATATATTAAAGAGATGAAAAAGGTAGGTAGGTGATGACCTCCTCTTGGAGCTGATGCTTCTCTTTGGAAACAAAGTCAAGTTCCTTCTTTAGTGAATCGTACAAGCGCTCAAGCTGCTTAGCTTTCCACCTAGCCCTCCTGTTTTGGAACCAAACAGCCACTTGGCGGGGCTGAAGCCCAAGCTCCTGCGCCAGAATCATTTTCCTATCAGGATCCAGCTTTATTTCCTCCTGAAAACTCATCTCCAACGATTCCAACTGTTCGCTTGTCAATCTCTTCTTCTTCTCAAAACTGTTCTTGTCCATCATTGTCACCCCATGTTGTGTCTGTGGATGCTTCACCTCCGTACCTGTTGGAATTAAAAAAATAAAATAATACTCCACTATTTATTTACACATGCATTAAATATTGTGAAGCTAGCTAGGTAATTGATCATCAAGAGAGACTTCTTTAATTACTTTAACCTTTTTCTTTTCTTTTCCTTATAAGTTATTAGTTGGTGCAACCGCAAGGCAACCCTTTCTTGGTACTACTATTGCTTAATGATCAGTGCTAATATGCATGAACAGATACGCGCAGTAGTGAAATTAAAATTAGATAAGAGATTCTGTCCAACCAATAAATAAAAGGGGTATAACGTACGTACGTAGTACGTAGTCATCATAGAGATTGGAGGGGTTCGTTTACCTGCAAGATGGTGATGGTCATAGTTATAAAGGAAGCTGAAGGAAGTTTCAGGTCGAGAAACAAAGGCCCCCGCTGGTACTCTAAGCTGGTTTCCATTCCATTCCATAGAGAATTAGGGCTAGTATATATGTTTTATATTTGTCTCCTGCCAGTCACTAGGGAGAAACTGATCAAACTCCAATAAAAACTTACATATATCTCTATAATATAAGAAAGGGTCTTCTCGGTGGAGAGGAGAATTAATTAATGGACCACAAAGATATATATATATATATATATATATATATATATATATATATATATATCGGAAAATTTAAAGCGAGCGGCAAAAAAGCAACCAAAGGCAGATTTAATCGTCGTCTTTGAATGTCTACATGCGACAGTTCGACTCATCGCTAAAAGACTACATGGTTATGGCGACGGATCAAACCGTCATATAGACACCAAAGACGACGGTTAAATGCTTTGGTTATGCCTTTTAAGGTTCATTTTAGAGACGGACCGTATATATATATATATACAAAAAGGATCAAGTGCATAATCCTTAAGTTGCATAATTTTATTAAAACGACGTAGTTTTGGAGGGACGCGGTAGTATTTTTTTAAATACCATGCCACCGCGTATTTACAAAAATGCCACCGCGTCTTATCAAAACTACGTCGTTTTGATAAAATTATGCAACTTAAGGCGTTATGCAACTTAAAGATTATGACTTGATCCTTTACGTATATATATATATATATATATATATATATATATATATATATATATATGATTCCATTCATGTAAAGATTTGCTACGTGACATCGTTTCTAAAAACTCCTTTTCGAACCGTTGATTAACTTATTGGAAGACTGAGATTGAAACATAAATGGCAAAACTATGTTTTTTATCACTATACTTGGTAAGTTTTACTTAATACATCATTGAACTTTTAATTTTTTGGATTACCTCATTAAACTAATTAAAATAGTAAAATTGGGTCATTCCGTTAAAAAAAAGTTGACAGGCGTTAAAATATTGCTGACGTGGCAAAAAAAATAAAATATTTTGCTTATGTGGCAAAAACAAATTTTAAAAATAAAAAAATTAACATTTTAAAGTTTTAAAAATAACAAAAACATAATAAAATAAAACAAAAAATACAAAAACAGATTTTTTTTTAAAAAACAGTTTTTTTAAAATAGATTTTTTAAAAAATCAGATTTTTTTCAAACAGATTATTTTAAAAAAAATTAAAAAATAGACTTTTTTAAAAACAGTTTTTTTTTAAAAACATAATTTTAAAAAATATAATTTTTTAAAAAACGGAACTTTTTAAAAACGGATTTTTTAAAAACAGCTTTTTTTTTAAAAACATATTTTTTAAAAACAGATTATTTGAAAAAAACAATTTTTTAAAAAATAGACTTTTTAAAAACAGTTTTTTTAAAAAAACAGAATTTTAAAAAACAGAACTTTTTTAAAAAAACAGATTTTTTAAAAATTGAATTTTTTTAAAACAGAATTCTATAAAAAAAAATATTTTTATAAAAAATCTGTTTTAAAAAAATTATATTTTTATAGAATTCTGTTTTTAAAAAAAGCTATTTTTTTAAAAATTCTGTTTTAAAAAATTGTGTTTTTTAAAAGTTCCGTTTTTGAAAAAATTCTATTTTTAAAAATTCTGTTTTTTAAAAAAAATCTGATTTTTAAAAAAATCTGTTTTTTAAAAAATTGTTTTTAAAAAATCTGTTTTTTTATAAAAATTTTATTTTTCAAAAATATGTTTTTTAAAAAATTTGTATTTTTGTTTTATTTTATTATGTTTTGTTATTTTTAAATGTTAATTTTTTTCTTTTTAAAATCATTTTGATTTTTTTTGCCACATAAGCAATAAAAATCTGTTTTTTTTTTTGCCACGTCAGCAATATTTTAACGTCTGTCAACTTTTTTTAACGGAATGACCCAAATTTACTATTTTAATTAGTTTGATGGGGTAAATCAAAAAATCCAAAAAATTAAAAGTTCAAATATATTAAGTAGAAATGTCAAGATAAGTGGTTAAAAATATAGTTTTATAAACTATAAATATACCAAGCGTACAAATTAAATCAGACGCTTATTTTTATATGAGGACCCCACATAGTCAACGTATTTGTCGGTTTGTTTAAATAAAATGAATTTTAATATTAAATTAATGCCTTGAATAGCATGCATTTATGCAGGTTGTGCCTTTTTTTATTTTATTTTAAGCATTTTCCCATTAATAGTCATATCAAAGACATTCGTAAAATTTAAAAATATAAAATACTCCAAACCGCTACAAACTCTTACTACATTTAATAATAATAAAAAAAATCAACCCAAGACAAGCTCTTCCTATTGGAATAAAAAGCTCTTGTTATATCCTATTTGTGCTCTTCTTAAGACAAGTTCTTTATTGCTATTTTTTTTATAAAATAGGATATTATTTTTATAACTCTTTCATTTAATAACAAATAAAGAATTATAATTCAAATAAAAATAATATCCTATTTTATAAAAAATAAATAAAGAATTATAAAAATATTTTTATATCCTATTATAAAATAACAAATATTTTATAATTCTTTATTTATTATTTTTATAAAAATATTTTATATTCTTTATTTGTGATTTTATAATAGGATATAAAAATATTTTTATAATTCTTTATATAGCAAATAAAAAATTATAAAAATATTTTTATATCCTATTATAAAATAACAAATATTTTTATAATTCTTTAGTTGTTATTTTTATAAAAATATTTTATATTCTTTATTTGTGATTTTATAATAGGATATAAAAATATTTTTATAATTCTTTATATAAAAATAGCAAATATTAGTTATTTTATAATAGGATATAAAATAGGATATTTTATAATTCTTTATATAAAATAGCATATATTTGCTCATCCAAAAATTATATCCTATTTTATATAATAGTAGCATATATTTGTTATTTTATATCCTATTTTATATAACAAAGTAGCATATATTTGTTATTTTATATCCTATTTTATAATTCTTTTATAATTTTTGTTATAATTCTAAAATAGGATATAAAATAGGATATAATTTTAAGGATATAAAATAGGATATAATTTTTAAGGATATAAAATAGGATATAACTTGATGATTTTTATTCCAAATAGGAAGAGTTTGTATGCTGGGTTGTTTTTTTTTATTATTATTAAGTAGTAAGAACAGCATGGTAATAGAGTAGTATTTTATATTTTTTAAGTTTACTTTAATGTCTTTAATCATGACTATTAATTGAGAAATGCTTAAAAAAAGGCACACGATCGATGTATTTGTCTTGGCATTTAGGCGCATTATTTAATATTAAAATTTATTTTATTTAAACAAACCGACAACATATCGACTATGGGGTCTCATATATTAAAATAAAAGTTTGTATAAATTGAAGGACGCAGATATTTATGTTTCAATCTCAACCTTTCAATAAGTTAATCATTCGAAAAGAGATTGTTAGAAACGGTGTACAAGAAATAGGTTTACATGGATGAAATCCTATATATATATATATATATATATATATATATATAGAGAGAGAGAGAGAGAGAGAGAGAGAGAGAAAAAAAAAAAAAGAGGCCAGCCAGCGTGAAGAAGAGATTTAGTTAAACTAATGTTTTTCTTATTTATTATTATTCTTAAAAATTATCGTTTAAGATTTTTATACATGGATTAAAAAAATTATTTGCTTTCTCTCCTCCCTTAATATAAGATTTTTTAGAGTTTTGCACAAGTATTAAAAAAATAATTGTATAACATTAAATATAATATTAAATATCTATATTGTCCTTGTATTGGAAAAAGATATTGTTATTTATTGGATAAATAATAATGAGAGAACCAAAGTTATATTTAATATATGGGGTAATATTAGAAACTAAACAATTAATGCTTACTTGAAATTTTAAAACGTCATATATTAAAGGACAAAAAAACTTCTCTAAAACGTCTTATATTAAGGGACGGAGGGAGTAATACTATCATTTAACAATTAAAATTTGTTTGAAATTTTATCACTACCCTTTTATGGGAAGTTGAAAACTATTAATACAAGGGAGAGAATTTCTTAGGACAATGAGAGAATGTAGTAATAAGAAAGTAAATAAGTTATTCTCTTAGAAAGTTATAAACGACAAATAAATTAGAATAAATTTTTTCTTCTAAAAAGACAATCTTTTAATAATGAAAGGAGTAAAAGTTAGGTGAAGTGCTTGCTTTGATGCAACAAAAAAGTGGAAAATGGGAAGCAGGAGTAGTGTAACATGTATTTTTAACTTTAGTTTGGGTGCAGCTAACAGTGTAAACGAATCGAGTCGATTCGAGTATTGAGTTGTTCAGATTTGGTTCACAAAATTTAACGAGTATAAAATAATGTTTGATTGAGGCGCACATTTAGCTACCGAGTCGAGCACGATTCCGAATCGAACCTGAACATTTTGAATTTTTTCGAACGAATATAATCTGAGTATCAATAGAAAATTACAATTTGAGTAAATTCAAATAATTTATCGAATTTAAAAATTTACTCATATTTGACTCATTTATATTTCGAGTCGAATTCAAAATATTATGAGTAGAATTGTTTGCTAACCAATGTACATGATAAAAGACTAATCTAGCTAGTTGTAGTAGTATATCCCATATTTATTGTAATTAATATTTCCTCCAGCCAGTTTTACTTATTCTAACCGACTTTTCATGATCAAATTGACCATATATTTAAAATTAGTCGTACAATCCGTGCTTCCGGCACTATGCACGAAGAGCCTGAGAGATTGTCGGGACTAGAGAATGGAGGAGGATAAAGTGAGAGAGATCAATTTTTAATTTATCCTTTCAAATTAAAGAGGATATAATGGACGGTGAGATTTATCCTAAACTTTGGACGATTCTGATCGTTTATTAGGGTGAGCGAAAAATTCAAAATTATTTGTATTTTGTTAATTAGATTAAAAAATATTCTTAAGTTTGTTAGATATAGACACAAAATTATTATCATAAGAAAGTACATTAAAAATACTATCAAAGTCAACTTATTTAATTTTAAATTTTATAATACATTTGTTTAATTATTAATTTTAAAATTGATCAATTTAACCTTAAAAATTAATTAAGACAAATAAAGTTTTGGACGGAGGAAATACATCTTTTAGTATTTGTTGAATTGTTGTACGCATTTTATATAGAAGACGTTTAAAAAATATATTAAAATGTTATATTTTAAAAAAATACATAATATAATATCTGAATAAACTAAAATCAATAATATACTCTATTTAAATATAATTTTAGCTTTTAATTAAAAATTTCGTGTTATAAATATTAAGAAATTGTGTCGCAATAAATCTAAAACAGAGGGAGTAGGAGACAGCCAGACAGGCAAGCTTTAAAAGGTAGTCCTCCTACTCCTCCTCCTCCTCCTCCTGTCCTGTATGGCTGTATATCTTCCAGTAGTTCAGTTTTGGGTAGTGCAATAACAGATGGAGATATATTGAGTGATGAGAGAAGTGTTGTCGGTTGGATGGAAATAGAAAATCAGACGTCGCCATCTGATCCCCTTTATACTTGTTTCTTCTCTTCTCTTACCGTCTATATATATATATATATATATATATATATATATATATATATATATATACTAGTAGTATATACATACATGATACATACATACATACAAACTCACTGACACATCATTACATGCCTTACCTTTCTCACGCCGGATCCTCCTCTGCTATTTAATTACTTCTCCCTCCTCCACCGTACGACGACCGACTTAATTGGATTCTATATATGAAGTCAGTTTCCCTTTCTTTGTTATGTAAAGGATGCAAAAACTTGTTGGTTATGAAGTTAGTTTTTGATGAATTTCTTAAAAAAAGATTGCATTAATGTGTGTGTGTGTGTATATATATATATATATATATATATATATATATATAAGAAGTAGGAAGCGACGAAGTACTTGCACACTGCCAAATTAAGCAATAGAAGTTAACAGGAAAAGGAAGCACAAATTAAAGAAAACAAATATTGTTTATTCGATATATATATATATATATATATATATATATATGATCTCCTTAATTAATTAATTGAGTAGTTGCAGTAGCAAAGAAAAAATCTGATCCCTGTCTCTCTAATGGTCCAGGGCATGGAGCCACGTACAGAGTACGTAAAAGCAAACGGTGACAGGCCGGAGTATTTAATTATGAGACATGTCCTCAGAAGATGAAAACTGTGACAGCTTAATTCTACGTATGTACAGTTTATATATGTCTATCTGCATGTTGATTAATGTTCAAGAATCAAGATCCGTGATCTACTACTTTCATTGAGTGATATATAGGTACGTGGGGACATTCATACATTTTTTATATATCGGTAGCATGCATGTAGTAATATTTATTCATTTTTTACATATATAATCAACTGTAAAAATCACCTCTCCCAAGAAAATTATTATGACACATTGTTGTACAGGTGATCTGAACTTATAAAATACACATTCCAATAATATAAGGGACGAGGGTAAATAATGCCAAACCATGCTCAAGGATATTATATACAAAGTCGACGTCAATCAATACTCCATGAATTAGTTTGTACAATTGCACCAAGTTGATTTCTAACACAAATACTAATTAATCACAACTGCCTAGCTGCGGATGAAAATAGAAATTCACAGTCTGTTGAGTTTTTTGTAGCAGTATAAACTAATTAAGGTGGCACAGATTATTAATACTAGAACAATATTTAATGAAATTAAATATATAACACTATTTGTATATTGTACCGGTTTGATTCTTCAGGAATACTGCTCCTAAGAACACCGATTATATATATATATATATATATATATATATACTATGTGAAAAACTGAAGCCTAAATGCCTAATGGTTATCAATCGGTTGGAGTTTCTATAAAAACCTGCTCACAAGTCACAATTAATTACCCAGATAAAAAAAAAGGCTTGGGTTTCCACATTTCTTTAACCACTTTCATCACTTTAGCAGGGTTTTAGAGGGTCTTAATTTCTTCTAGCTTCTTAATTGGATATTCAAACTATAAATATATATATATATATATATATATATTATTTATATTCTAATAATGTGATTTAAATTATTTTTTTTCCCTTTTTGACTGTTTGCCTTTTCTAGATCATATATAATAGCCCTACTTATTCAGTTTTAGGAGTTAATCGTAACTGAGGGAGTGTATCGGTTGTGCTTCAACATGTTAGACTTTGTATAAAAATCAAATTTATTTTAAAACTTAATGCTACGAAGGAATAGAAACTAATTTGTTCTTTCACATACATATTAGGTATTACCGCTTCGTTCTTCTATTCAACTGAGTAAGACAAAAGACAGAATGCATAGTCCAAATCAGAATCGAGTCCCCGAACACAATTAAACAGATGGGTACCCATTACAATAGTCTGTAGTAGAGGGGTAGAAACATATATGTTGGGGAAGGAAGGAAGGAAGGAAGTGGTCCATTCATACCTACGCTCCCTCCCTTCCTGATGACCCAAATTTATCATGGAAATTCAAAAAACTCATCTTCATGGCTATACCAGACCTGCAGACCAGAGACCGTATGTTCTCATCATCAAAAGTTATTAGTGATGTACATCAACTGACCCACCCACCCACCCTGTATATATCTTTAATTTTACCCTGTATATATCTTTAATTTTGTTATATATATATATATATATATATATATATAATATTGCTGTTTGGTTATAAATACAAGCCGCTAGAAGTACTAAAATTTTCCAGGAAATTTAAAATGAAAGTTGAACCCACAATCACCCGTAGGCCGTAGTGGGGGTCAGTTTTTAGCCCAAAGATATACTTGTAGTATTACTACAACATACACATAATGGCAGAGCAGCAAAGCAAAGCAGACTTTCAATTAATGCAGGCGGCGCCGAACTAGTAGGACCAACTACATACAACAATATTGAGACATTCGCTTGGATTGGCTTGGCTTGGCCCCTTCAAAGAAAGATTAATCATCATCATGATGCAGCTAAGATCGTAATACTAGTAGTTTTCATAATAAAAGAAAATGTTTTCCATAACTTTTCAGTTGATAAAGAACAAAGTATTACCCAAGGGCCAAGGCGTTTTAAAAGTAAACTGACTAAATTGGTAAGAACAAGTCTAAAAACATGTAGTATACTCCTCCCCTCCCCCGTAAGAAGAAGAAAGCTTTTTGGGAGGATGATGTTGTTGTAAGATATTCCCCTCCGTTTTACAACATAAATATATTATTGTTTTGAGTAATGTTTGGCGTACTGAATTTGGATTCATTCTGTAATTCAGTAAATACGCACACCTAAAGGGGTGAATAAGTGTTTAAGCTAAAAGTGATAAATAGTAAAAAAAAATTGAAATTTTCTGCTACAGTTTAATTGGGCATATTACTGACACTTGTCTTTAGTGTCTCGCTTTTTAACTTATATTCTTCGTTTATTATTATCGAATGATGATGCATATACGCTTTAGTTCGAATAGTATAACTTCAAGCAACGTGATTGAATGACAGTTAAAGAGACAGAAGTAAAAATTATACCAAGATTTTTACGTGCTTCAGCCCCTATCCTCTAATCTAGTGGCCTAACTAGGATTGGAGACTTTTTTTTTAAGATTTAAACCTCAATACAAAAAATAACTCTTTGTAACACTTCAATTCTGATGTTGGACATCAACGCCTTCAGACCTCTGCAGAACTTCAGACACCTCTGCGTATTATCGCTATCACCTAAGACCTTTGAAGCTTCCTTTGAACAAACCCACTAAACTCTAGAAACTCTAGACAACCAAAACTAACAGTTTTGTTTTTCAGATTACAATGATGGTGATTCCAATGGAATATCAACTTTCTAGCCTAAGGATAACAGGACATTGATTGCTAGAAAAACTATTAGAAAACTATAAGAATTAAGAAGAATGAATTGTTGCTTTCCAATTGTTGGGCTTCTTCATAACCGAGCATGATGAAGCTTTATATAACATGAAGGCCAACGCCTATATTTGTTATCAAGAAATCAGATAATTTAAATCCCATAATTAAAGCTACAATATTGACCAACGAAACATATATCACAGTTGATATACACTATGATTTTAGCCATTAAAGAGTCCAACAGATTTGATAAATCAAGGAATAATAAGAGTCCAAATAAGTTATCATACAAGATTAGTCCAGTTGGATTCTAACAAACTGATTTAACCAAGATATATATATATATATATATATATATATATATATATATATATATATATATATATATATTCTTTGATAGCTATAAAGAATCCCACAATATTAGGAGTCATAAAACTATATATATATCCAAACTTTATTAAAAGAGATTTATATGATTTGTTAATACTTGTTTCCTTAATAAATGGACATTTTAAAATCAAAACAGATTTCTTAGAAAACCAACCTTGCTTAATAAGCTCCAATTCAAATCTTCCTTAATAATATTATAAACCCATGCATATTAATTATAATATTATAAACCATAATCCATGCATATTTAATAATATAATAACAAACCATGAACCATGCACACGTCTAATATACTTAAATTAGTCATCATTCAAAACATCATAAAATCAAAAACTAACACAGTCAACCAACGTAAATAATTAATAATAAAAACAATTTTGTAACCCAACCCCACTCCCCCCTGCCCCCTGCCCCCTGCCCCCTCCCCAAGCATAACGTTCTGCCTAACGAGCAAAACTTAAATGGTAGCCTCATTGCCACCTCGCGACCAGAAATACAATATAAGGCCAAGGTCAGACAATTAAATTGCCTGATACATCACACTATTCAACAAATGTTCATTTCACATAATGATACACCACTAGAACATGATCGTCTTTGTGGTGCACATTTTAATTTGGGTTTATATACCTCATCTGCATATCTTTTTGAGGTCACGAATTGCTCGGCTTAATTTTCTCAAGAATAAAACGAAACAAAACTTGCTTAAATACAGGGGTAAACACGACAGGGACACGAGGACACATGCCTAGTACAATATCAAACTAAGATGACATCCTCCACCCACCGAAATGCTTTCGAAAAACATGTAAATTGTATGATAAACCCAAATTAAAACCTTTTTGATATAACTCTCAGTTACTTCAAAACCTCTCTTCTTCTTGGTCTTTTCAGATCACTGGGTATTATAGATACAGTATCAACACAGAGCCCACCTTTGGAATGTGTACAGTCAATCTGTTTCATCGAAAAGCTCACTTCAGTTGCCGGATCTGACTCACTGACCATGAATTCACCTACGTTATACTCTATCCAGCACCCACGCTTATGATTTCCATTTGCATCCTCTAGTTCATTACCATTTAAACAGCACTCACTTGATGCATGCTGACCATCTGAAGTAGACAACTTAAATTGTACTGGCTTTACAACCCAACCATGGGTGTGCTCAAAATTACAAGCACGCCATCCAAGCCTTTTTGAAAATCTTCCAAGGTGAATCCTAAATGACAAAGTATAGATATCTGGAGGGAAAGGGAACTTTATCGAGCCATCTACTTCAAACCACCATATTTGCTGCAAATAGGCCATAATCTGGAACCTGAAACCAGATAGCAAAACAATGATAACACTCAAATTCTGTGATGGATCCTTCTTTGCAAGAGTATAACAACCACAGCAACCCAATATAATAAGTAGGCATTCTGTAAAATTGCCTCAGCAACACAAACCCTCATGCAGAACACATTGCACAAGACAAAATGAGCACCAAGGAAACAAGTAGAGAAAATTCCAGTTCTACAAAATTTTGGTGCCATATTACAAATTGTAGCAGGGAACTACAAAAAAAATTCCAAAACATGCGAGTAGAATGCATCAAAAGATCCTATTAGCATACACTTTTTTGGAATAAAAAATTAGAATATATCAGATGAAAAAACAGCCAACTTTCCTCCTATGGCCTTTTTCTACCTCAACGAACGATAGTCTTTCCCTGTAATTGTATCAAAACTCACACCGCAGTTTCCTCTGAGACCGAACGAATACAAGTACAATTATTGAACACTTAAGAGGCTGTATAATCAGTGTATTTTATATATTTAATAAAATACAAATGAATACTGGGATAGGAGAAATGGCAGGCCTTGAGGAAGAACCTAGTGGTTCATTCCAATCCCATACTTGGGGTCAAATTTACCTATCAAAAAGAATTAATAAAATTAAACAAATGAGTACTAGGTCTAGGACCAACAACATGAAGAGAGCAACAGAAGAAATAATGGTAGATTACAAAAATATATTCAGCTCAATTTTGATCTAATCCCAATAACAGTAATCCACACAAAGTCAAAGGTTAACTTGAACAAAAGCTAAAATTTTCTTATTATCTCTCATGATTTGCTGAAGATGACATGAAAATCGCCTCCTAAAGCACCTTGCCTGCTTAGTAGAATCCGAAGTTACTCCTCACATGTTCTTCTACTTGCACAAATTCTAAAAAAGAAGCTTGAAGGAACATATCCTAAATCCTGATGCCATGCAAAGCAGATAGTCTGAGATATGGTCCAGACAGTCAAGATAAGAAATTTGAATCCATTGCTACCTTTTGATGAAGGGAAGAAAGCCTTCCCTCCCAGCATTACCTAAGTGGGATCTTTACCACCTTAATTCTACGAGAATTATTAATTTTTCCTTCCATCGATGTTTTGGTGTTTGTTAAACCTTATTTTGTTAATTTTATCTATTAAAATTTACTTTACACCTAATTCATTAAAAGGAGCTGCTCCAAACCCAACACTCCACTGACAGTGGTACATAGCACATCATTTAACAACTTCCATGTTGCCTTAAGATCTGCTTCTATTTCTATGGTAGAGTCAACTAATGTGGATTCATGCACCTCAATTGAAAATGCGCTCAACCAACTCAAATTCACTCTGATGTGCACAAAATTTTACAATATTCAATTATGGTGCATACCAATGTGCTAGATGATTAGATTCAGCCTCATCACGAAGTTCTAAATTCTAATTGAAGAAATTAGTCGACTAGTGTGTTAGGCTTGACCATGAAACTTCTAACCTTCAAGTGATGTATTATTAATTAGTGATTAATCATTCCACCAGGACTGGAAAAATATATTCCTCGACAAAATACAAGCAAAATAGAAATGTCAAAAAAACTTGAAAACATGAGGAATGTAATTTTAGAATTGATGTTACATTACAAAAGCACCAAAACGTTCTCTTTTTTCCAAATATTTTTCGGCATTCCTTATTAGTTCTTGAGAATTTCTTTTCTTCAACCTACTAAATTAAAGATCTTTCTATAATAAGATACTAATTTAAGAAACAAAATGCCACGATCATGAACCACCGGCCAAGTAGAATAGATTCTCTAATGAAATTATGGAATTTGGGAGTAAGAATCTATAATGATACCCATTCATAAATTATTAAGGAGAAAAAAAATTGAAATGAGTCAGCACAGAAGGCAAGAAAGAAAAAGATCCTGTAATGGGACTAAAGCTTTAGTACGCAGACCTCCATATACAAGGTAAATATATATAACATTCACTCATTTATCAACACCTATTTTTTACTTAAAAGTTATTGCTAAAAGTATTTGTCACTTAACACAAAGAGTAAACTCAGATAACTAAAAGTTTCTTGCATATGTTAATCAATGTCAAATCTAGTAAAACAACATAGTTAATGCCATAATGATATCAAATTCGGAGTGTTGGAATCTTACCTAGATTCTTCAGTAGGAATCCAATTCCAGTATCTCCGATCTTCGATCCCAGTTATTGCCATTGCCCGGGCTGATATAGACATGCAAACTCTTCCAGTGATCCTATCCAACCATACTTGCTGTAAAATCTCCCGTGTCAAAAAATGCAGAAAAATAATGCACCAAAACTTCTAACCCAAAATAAAGTTGGTCGGCAGCCTCTCTTGATCTTTTACCCAAAAAAATTAAGAACAGTTCCCAAGAAACCAAAAAAATTAAAAAATAATCCAAATGACAACAATACTATCATACTAAAAACAGAACTGAAAATGGCCACAATACCAACAACAGAACTTAAATAGCCCAAACAATCCAAAACCTACTTCGGGTAAGTACTAAACTACATATAAACCGATCCCCAACATTAAAAATAACTAACAACAAAAATAAAGAAATGACCAAATTAATCAATACTTAAAAGCTTAGATTTCAAAATTTTCCCAAAAAAGTGCCTAGCCAGAAGTCTCCCAAGAACCAGCTGCTAAAAAAAAATTAATAAAAATAATGAACACAAAACCTAATTCGAACCACCCCAAAGAAAGTATCAGAAGACTGAAAGCAGAATTAAAAAATGCCAAGATTCTCAATTTTAATCTTAACCCCTAATTTTAGAGGCTCAGCACATACACAAACTGATAGAAAAACTAAACCAAAACCCTAATTAGAATGTGAAAAATTCCCAGCACTCCAAACCTTCCCATAAAAAACAAACTGTCCTAATCCCAAAATCCAATGTGACCTAAAATAACAACTATAAGAAGAGCAATCAATAGCAGCATAACAATAATGTATACAGATAACAAAAGCATCGATAACCATACCTTGTTGCCTCCGTCGAAAGGAACAGGTCGAGAAAGGATGGCAAAGATGTCCTTTTTACATAGATGGTTGTACCTCTCCGGAGGTATTAAGTCGAGCAGATGTTGGTAATTGTGGGGCAGCTTAGATTCCCATACGGAGTCGGAGGAAGCGGCGCCGCGGAATGCACGGTTTAGGCGAGCGAGATTGCAGATCTCCGGCGGATTTAAGTACAAGAAAACGCATGCCACGCAGCTCTCCGGTATGTCTCCCAGCCCTGGTCCTTCCGTGGCCGAATATTCGGTCGTCAGGTTCGACAACGACGCCCCCATCGAACCCCCAATCACTTTCAGCTTATAATTCTGTCTGTTTAAAGAATATCATTTGCTTGATTTTAAAGTAGTGTCGCCGCCTTGGTCGGTGGTGGGTGTGGATCTGGGCTGAGCAAAAAATTATAGGATATGGATCGGGACTGACATGGGAAGGTGATTATAGACTGGAGAATGTCCGAAAGAGAACTGTACTTTTGTCTATTTTCTTCCACTTTTTTTAATTTTACTTGGATGGAGTTGGATATTGGCTGGAAAATATATGATCTAAGTGATAAAATATAATACTAATACGTAAGTTTTTTTATTTTATTTTACAATATCTTGGCGGACAGGTCCTTGACCGGAATATTGGACAGGTTTTTTTTTTTTTTTTTTTTTCTTTCAACTCCTAAAAATATATAATATTTATTTGATTGAAATTTTTACGAATCAAGATATTTTTAAGTATAATTTAGATATATATACAATACAGTGTTAAATAGTATGTTTAACATTGTATTGTATATGTATCCAAATTACACCTAAAAATACTGTATTCTGTAAAAATTTCAACTGAAATAAATATTATACATTTTTTGAGAATCACAAGAAAAGCAAAAAAAAAAAAAGCTGACCTGTCCAATATTCCGGTCCATTGGACCTGTCCATGTAGTTTATTTTATTCCCTTCATATGTCAATATTTAATAATTCATATAAACTTATCCTCATTAACACTCTTAATAAAAAAAATAGGATAATTTATATATTCTATTGCATTTTTAAAAATAATTATAACAATAGTGCTCTCATAAAATTTTTAAACAACTAATATCTTTGTAAGACTAGAATTTTTATAAATAAAGATGAATTTTTCTATAAATATTATTTTTGAATATTATGGAATAAATTTGATATAATGTTATAGTTGTGGGTAATATTTATAAATTTTGCAAAGTATGCAAGTTGTTATAAAATATTCGTTTGGTCGGGGAATATTCTTTTTGTTAGGAATATTAAATCTGATAAACGGCTCAATCATTGGTGGACCCTACAACATTATTATCGGATTGAGAAAACGACAAAAATATTTTTATAAAAATAACTACGGAGGTATTCATCGTTAAAAGCGTTGAACTACCGGTGGTAAAAAAAGAACGATGTCTGGCGTTAGTTGCGTAGTAGACACACGGTATTGATTATTGATCTTACGCGAGAAGTCACAATTTACGCTTTCAATTATTACTACGATAATTCTTTGCATCATATCTCTTATATTATTGATTCAATTATCACACAAGATCATCCATATAATATGTTATAGTATTAAATCAATAATTGAGGCGACAAGTTATAAATGATTAATAATTATTGAAAGATTAAATATGTGTTATGATTTGTGGTAAGTTTGATTATTTTATGGGGGCTTTCGTATATGTCATCATCTAAGAGTCTCTTCATCAATAGTATTTACCTTCGTCGATAGTAATTACCCTTGTGAATAGTATTTACCTTTCGTCGATAGTAATTACCCTTGTGAATAGTATTTACCTTCGTCGATAGTAATTACCCTTGTGAATAGTATTTACCTTCGTCAATAGTAATTATCCTTGTGAATAGTATTTACCTTCGTCGATAGTAATTACCCTTGTGAGTAGTATTTACCTTCGTCGATAGTATTTACCTTCGTTAATAGTAATTACCTTTACCAGACGTCGAACCACTTGTCGTTTCACATTCTGATGTCGAACCACTTGTCGTTTCACATTACTGGCGTCGAACCCAATTCGTCAAGCCACTTGCCTTTTCACACTTGGGTGCTTAAGCTAGAAATCTTCTATAAATAGAGGCTGCAGGGCTTCATTATTTTTCATTTAATTCATTCAAGCTATATAGAGAGAAAGTATAGAAAGAATAGAGAGAAAGAAGAAGAGTATTTTATTCTTCTGTTCTTTGCATAGATATTCAATCTCCTACCAAAAGTAAGGGGTGTTATTCTTTCTTATTCACGAAGAGAATTGTTGTTATTCCATTGCTTATTATTACATTGGAATAACTTTTATATCGTGGTTTACCCTATACTTGGTGACATTCTTCTATTATTACATTGGAACATCACATTCGTGTGTTTTACTGGGACTGGTTAAAATCTTTTTATTATTCTGTTGGAACATCACATGCGTGTGTTTTACACCGGACTGGTTAAAATCTTTATTATTACGTTGGAATATCCTATCATGTGTTTTACACCGGATCATTAATCTTTTGTTTTGTGGCGATTCTGAAAATGACATCCGAGAATGTTGAGAATACTTGATGGTTACGAGCGATCGTTGATTCACCACATATCAATAATCGAGGATAATGTGCATCGAAGGCGACAATCCTCATGCAAACAACAACACCGACCAAATGATGAATGATCAAATGTTCGGAGGCTTTATATACGATTTATCTGTGGCCAAGTGAAGCGACTCGCATCAAAACGTAGGTGGAAACACGGAAAACTCTCGGTGATCACCGCTAAACAATTCAAGGAGCTGGGACCACCGGAGTTTAAGGGAAGCGAAAACCACTTGGCGGAAGCATGGATAAAGCAGATTACAAGATATTTGATGTCTTGGGATGCTCCGAGGAGCAAAAGGTTCCCTTCGCCGCCTTTTATGTTGCGCGGAGAGGCGATTCTTGGTGGGAATCGGTAAAAGCGTACTCAAACTTCTTTGTCTTGAAGATATCTTGGGAGAAGTTCGAGGAGGCATTCAACGACAAATACTTTCCGAAAGTATTCGCCATACATGAAGGAGGTGGAGTTTATCAAGTTGGAACAAAACAATATATTGAGTAATGTCGTGATACGAGGCAAAATTTGCGGAGTTATCACGGTTTTCGTCCCCACTTGGTGGATAATGAAGAGAATGGCGCGAATGTTTTAAGAGGTTTGAAGTCGGAGAATCGTCAACATCTTATTTCTCATAAAACGTGTGTTTGTATTCGGATGTTGTAAATAGGGCTCGATTAGTGGAAGCGCGATAACGAGTCAACGCAACTAAAAAGAAGCGGGCGCAAAGTTATAATACCGCGAGAGTAGTCGTGAGCGGTGACAACAAAGCGTGGAGGAATCAGCGGGCCGGATATGGTAACCACTTCGGTGGTAATCGAGGCCAAAACAATAAGAATGGACATTTCAAGAAGCGGAGATTCAATGATGATGGAAAAGGCGTCGACCAAAGACCGTTGTTAAGGAAGGAGAAAGACCACTATCGTATGCTTCAAATGCGGAGAAGAGGACACATCGATCCGAAGCGTGCCATACCAGTCAAAGCATGTTATAATTGTGGAAGAAGGTCACTTAGCTCGATTTTTGTCGTTTCTAGAAGACAAATTCAACTAGGATGGAGGCACCAAAGGCCGTCCCGGAAAAGTCAAAACCGATGGTCTGAGGAGGCGTTTGTTGTGACCTCCAGAGAGAGCAAGGAACGAATGAGGTCATCACGGGTAAGCTTATCATAAACTCTAATGAAGTCTACACTTTATTTGATAACCAGGGTTCTACCCATTCTTTTATTTCTCTACTTGCGCTCATCGATTAAATTTGACTCAGGAGAAATTAGACTTTGACTTATCTGTGGAAACTCAGTTGGGAGAAACCTTCATTACATCCAGCATTTTATAAGTCTTGTTTGGTTCAAATCGGTACCCTCACATTACCGTCGATCTTATTTCATTAAAAATACTTGCATTTAGCGTGATTTACAGGATTGATTGGTTAACTACTTATCATGCAAAAATTGATTGTTTTCGTAAGGTTGTTAGCTTTCATATTCCTAATCAACCTATTATCGCAATTCAAACGACCAAACCATTAAAATCAATCACGGTCATCTCAAGCCATAAAGCTATTCGTTTATTGAAAAATGGATGTCAAGCTTTCTTAGCTCGTATCACGATTTAAACAAAAATACGTCGGGTTTTGAGCGATATTTCTATTGTTAATAAATTTCTGACGTATTCACAGAAGAACTTTACTGGCTACCCCCAGGCGTGAAATTGAATTTTGTATCGACCTTGAACTGGTACAAAACCTATTTCCAAAGCCCATATCGAATGGCTCTATTGAACTTGAGGAGTTAAAGACCCAATGCGAGGAATTGTTAGACATTGGCTTTATTCGACCTAGTACTTCTCTTGGGGTGCTCTGCATTCTATTCGTGAAGAAGAAAGATGGGAGTATGCGACTTTGTATTGATTATCGGAGTTGAATCATGTCACCATCAAAAATAGGTATCCATTGCCGCGTATTGATGACTGTTTGACCCGATTGCAAGGAGCCAAATTCTTTTCAAAGATTGATCTTCGTTAGGATATCACCAATTGAAGATTAAGCCGTGACATTCAAAGAGCGGCTTTCGGAACTCGAGACGGGCATTATGAATTCTAGTCATGTCCTTTGGATTGACTAATGCTCCTAACGCCTTTATGGATATGATGAACCGAGTATTCGAGGAATATTTAGATCACTTTGTGGTCGTCTTTATTGATGACATCCTTATTTATTCCAAAAGCCGTGAAGATCAAGATCGAAAAGCAACACTTGAGGTGACACTCCAAAAAACCGTGAATATAAGCTTTATGCCGAGTTGAAGAAATGCGAGTTCGGCTTGAAGAAGTAGCATTCCTTGGGCACGTGGTATCAAGTCATGGAATATCATTGACCCGTGAAAGATTGAAGCTATTCAAAGCGGGAACAACCTAAATCGATTGATAGAAGTCGTAGCTTTCTCGGTTTAAATTGGTTATTATCGGAGATTCGTGGAAGGATTTTCTCGAATCGCTACTCCATTGACTCGGTGACTCGAAAAGATCTGAAAGTTCGGTTGGGCGAAGAATGTGAGAAGAGTTTTCAAGAACTCGAAGAGACTTATTTAAAGACTTACGACAATACCATTTGGCTCGGAGGATTTGTCATCTACGGTGATGCTTGAGCAAAGGGTTGGGATGTGTTCTTATGCAACATGGAAAAGTTATAGCTTTATGCCTCGCGACAACTCAAAGAATATGAGAGGAATTATCCTACTCGTGATCGGAGTTAGCATTTGTTATCTTTGCACTTAAAATTGGAGGCATTACTTGTATGGGGAGAAAGTGGAGATCTTTACGGATCATAAAAGCCTCAAATATTTCTTCACTCAAAAGGAACTTCAACATGCGACAACGACGTTGGCTTGAAGCTGATTGAAAGATTATGATCATACCATCCAATACCATCTGGAAAAAGCGAGCGTGGTAGGCGATGCATTGAGTAGAAGATCGTATGCAGAAATCTGAGTGCGTTATTATCAACACTGAGGCCCATTTTGTGTGACTTGCAAAGGATGGAGATAGAGTTAAAGACTCAGGGGACGCGTGTGATGATAGCAAATATCTGAGTAGAAACCGACTTTAATCGATAAAGTTAAAGGCGCTCGAGCTACGGACACTGAGGCGATCGTATGAAAAAAGAAAGTCAAGAGGGTCTTATCTGGGAAGCAAGAATCGATGAAGAAGGAATACTTGAGTCGACTCCGGACTTTTGTGTTCTAACGAATACGATTTAAAGTATAATATCATGAGGGAGGCGCTGACACACCATTTGCAATCCATCTGGGAGTACCAAAATGTATCATGATATTAAATCGTACATTTTGGTGGAAGCAATATGAAGAGGAGATAAATTTATTTATCTCAAGGTGTCTAACTTGTCAACGAGTTAAAGCGGAGCATCAAGTACCAAAAGGTCCATTGCAACCACTTGAAATTCCGAATGGAAGTGGGAGCACATTACCATGGATTTCGTTCTGGGGTCTTCCTAAGGTTTCTCAAGGCATTGATGCGATTTGGGTCATTGTTGATAGATTGACCAAGTGCGCTCATTTCTTCTGGATCTGAGAAACTTATACACTTGAACGTCTTGCTCGTATGTACATAAGCGAGATTGTAAAAGGCTGCATGGTATCTTGCGGTATCCATAGTTTCGATCGAGACCCAAGATTCACTTCAAGATTTTGGGTTAGTTTGCAAAAAGCTATGGGCGCGGACTTACGATTTAGCTTCGGCATATCATCCTCGAGACAGACGGACGATCGGAGAGGACTATTCAAACTCTTGAAGATCTATTAAGACTACGTGTTCTTGATTTCAAGGGAGTTGGGACAAGTTTTTACCATTGGTGGAGTTTTCCTACAACAAGCGATTTATCAAACAAGTATTGGCATGGCTCCATTCGAGCGTTGTATGGAAGAAAGTGTCGTTCTCAATTATCTTTGGGATGAGGTGGGTGAAGCAACGTTGTTGGGGCCGGAGTTAAATGCGTATGACTACGGAAAAGATTCAAACGATCAAACAACGTATAAAAACCTCACAAAATCGACAAAAGAGTTATCTTGATCTTCATCGAAAGGGCGTGGAATTGATATAGGAGATCGTATGTTGTTAAAGTTGCTCCATGGAAAGGAGTTACAAGATTTGGAAAAGAGAGAAACTTAATCCTCGATTCATCGGTCCATTTTAATCCTCGATCGAGTAGGAAGCGTGGCTATAGACTCGGCTTTACTGCTTGAAATATGTCTCGTGTTCATAACGTTTTCACATATCCATATTACGTAAATATGTGAAAGACCGAACCATATTATTGAGTTAGAAGCCGGGACGAAATAAGCGGAAGATTTGGCGTATGAAGAGGTTCTGTTCAAATTTTGGATAAGAAGGAACATATTCTACGCTCCAAGGTTATACCTCAAGTCAAAGTTTTGTGGAGGAACCACGATGTTGAAATGACTTGGGAGTTAGAATGAAATGAAATCAAGGTATCCTTACCTCTTGACATACCAGTCGTACCCTAATTTTGAGGGCGAAATTTCATAAGAAGGGAGGTTGTAAGACCCCAGTTTTTATAAATAAAGATGAATTTTCTATAAATATTATTTTGAATATTATGGAATAATTTGATATAATGTTATAGTTGTGGGTAATATTTATAAATTTTGCAAAGTATACAAGTGGTTATATTATATTCGATTGGTGGGGAATATTTGGTTTAGCGAGGGAATATTCGCATAATGCTACTCAATCATTAGTGGACCCACAATGAATTATTGTCGGATTGAAAAAGACAAAATATTTTATTGAAATAACGGCGGAAGTTTTCTGGTTGATCTTGTTGAACTACTCCGGTAGTAAAAATACGAGAATACGTGTGGTTGCGTAGTAAGCTACCTGCGGTATTGATTATTGATGCTTATGTGAGAAGTCACTTAGTTTGATTCCATTATTATCGATTAATAATATGAATTATTATAGCGATAATGACGTTTTGTTTTATTACGTATTATTAACGTAATAAAAGCGAAACATCTTTTATATAAAAGCGAATACTTTATTAAAGTTATTTTATAAATAAAATATATTATATTTTATTATGCATAGTATTTTGCATAGTGTTTTTTGCATAGTGTGTTTTGCATAGTAAAATGTTTTTATATAAATAGAATATATTATATTTTATTTAAAAGATTTTTTCTTTAAACATGGACCGTCAGATTAAAGTAAATCAATCTGGATAGTTAATGGATTAATTCTTATGCATTCCATTTTCCTATAAATAGAAGCTCATTCCTTCATTATTTTCTTACGAATTCATTGAAACTACAGAGAGAAAATTATAGAGAGAAGCTATAGATAGAAAGTTATAGAAAGAAGAAGAGTGATTAACTTTACTTCATTACTTCTATATTGAGTTCTTTTACGGTGAAGAGGGTGTTATTCTTTCTTCTTGAAGAGAACTTACATTATTCCATTCACTATTATTACATTGGAATAACTTTGTAAAAAAGCATATACCTATACATAACTTTGTATCTGTGGCGTACCTATACTTGGTGAAATCTTATGTTATTCCATTGCTTATTTATTACATTGGAATAACTTTTGTATCGCATGATTTACCCTATACTTGGTGACATTCTTTTATTATTACATTGGAACATCACATGCATGTGTTTTACAGGACTGGTTAATTTTATTATTACATTGGAACATCACATGCATGTGTTTTACGGACTGGACCGGTTCTCTTTATCATTACATTTGAAATATCTATCGTGTGTGTTTTACACGGATGCGGTTCCATCTTTATTATTACATTGGAACATCGCCGATTGTGAATTTCACACGACTGGTTCCGTTATTATTATTCTGTTGGAATAACTTTTGTCTCATGCATATCCGCATGCATGGTGATTTCTTTTGTTATTCCATTCTTTATTATACCCGGTTGGTTAAAACTTTGACTTCTATACTCCATGAAATTAGTAGAATATCCTTGATATTTGCGTTTCATCCGATATCTTTCACGGAAATATTCTTGATCATTCTTGAATTTTACTCTCTACAAAGCGTATCGTGTTGACAATTTGGGCGTTAATAATTCTGGATAAAATAATTCTTGAACTTGTTTTATTGAATTCTTATATCATTGTCATCATCCTCATTTTATATTTTTTTAAAGTCATACGTGGCTTTTGTAGAGCATGGATGGACTTGGTATGATTATGACATTGGGATTATTGGCGTAATCATGGTAGTAATATTACAAATGATGTGATTAAAAATCCTCGATTAGTAGTAGTGCATTGATGGACGAGTTGTTGGCATGATCATGACCATTAATGAATACCTGACTATTCTCGGCGTAGTGCGGGAATAATTGTGATCGTGATACTTAAGAATATCCTTGGTAGTAGTGCGGGGGTGATTCGATGATGTGGATTATTTATTAAAAGTGAGTCTCGGCTATACTTGATGATGAAAAACCTTTTAAAATCATAAAAGATAGTAGATTTTATTTTTACTTGACTCTTTTAATGGATTGCATATTCATTTTGATTAAATTTGGTTGTCTATTGTATTTTATCGGTTTAACATTGTTGAAGACTATTGATAATTTATTTTGCATTATCTTAGCCATAATATTTCTTCTTTGGGCTAGTTGAGCTCACCCTTTCTTCACCTTTATTCTCTTCTTGAAATGAGAATATAATTGGGACGAGTCGGAAGCAGTGATGGTCACGAAGATAGCATTAGTAGTCCTCACTATTCTACGTGAAATAGTGTGATAATAATTGTAATGAGGACTTTTGTTTGAGTTTGTATAATATCTAGTAGAGCGATATTTGTATTTAAACTCACGATTTATGTCGTATTGTACCACGGCGATTATGTTAATAAGTTGTATTTAAATTACGTATCATGTAAGTGGCGACCCAAGATGGGTGATGTATACCTAATTTTGGGGCGTCACAATCATGACCATTAATGAATACACAAATATTCTTGGCCCGTGATGCATGAATAATTGTGGTCGTGATCTTAAAGAATATCCTTGGCGAAAGTAGTGCGGGGTGATTCGATGATGTGGAATATTTATTAAAGTGAGTCTAAATTTATAATGATGATTAAAACCTTTTAAAACCTAAAGATAGTAGACTTTATTTTCTACTTGACTCTTTTAATGGATTGCATATTCATTGCTGATTAAAGCTGGTTGTCTATTGTATTTTATCGGTTTAACATTATTGAAGACTATTGATAATTTATTACGCATTATCTTAGTCATAATATTTCTTCTTAGGCTAGTTGAGCTCACCCTTTCTTTCCTTTATTCTCTTGAGGAAATGATAATATAAATTTGGGACGAGTCGGGGAAGCAGTGATAGTCTGAAGATAGCATTAGTAGTCCTCACTATTACGTAAAATAGTGTGATAATAATCTGTAATGAGGACTTTTTGTTTGAGTTTGTATAATATCTAGTAGGCGATATTTGTATTTAAACTCACGATTTATGTCGTATTATTACGGCGAGTTATGTTAATAAGTTGTATTTAAATTACATACCATGTAAGTGGCGACTCGAGATGGGTGATGTATACCTAATTTTGGGGCGTCACGGTTGGTATCGAGCTTAGGATGTGATCCTGGCTAAGATGTGAGAATAGTACTAGGAGGGGAGGCAGGGGAATACCTTATTTAGTATGACTACCTAAGTTTATGTCTTTATTTTATTGGTTGGTCGGAAGATAAGGATAATTTGTTACATGTCAATTAACCTTTTGTTTTGTGGCGAGATCTGAAAATGACATCCGAGAATGTTGAGAATAGCGATGGAGGTATGAGCGATCGTTGATTCACCACATATCAATAATCAAGATAATGTGCATCGAGGAAGGCGACAATCCTCGTCAAAACAACAACCTTGACCAAATGACAAATGATCAAATGTTGAGGCTTTATGCAATTTATGCAACAATGCAGAGGCGACTCTGTCCAAAGCGTAGGTGGAAACACGGAAAACTCTCGGCGGTCACCATTAAACAATTTAAGGAGGCTGGGACCACCGGAGTTTAAGGGAAGCAAAACCACTTTGGCGGAAGCATGGATAAAGCAGATTACAAGATATTTGATGTCTTGGGATGCTCAGAGAAGCAAAGGTTCCCTTGCCGCTTTTATGTATGCTTGCGGGGAGGATGATTTGGTGGGAATCGGTAAAGCGTACTCAACCCAATTTATCTTGAAGATATCTTGGGAGAAGTTCGGGGAGTTGTTCAACGACAAATACTTTCTGAAAGTATTACGCCACATGAAGAGGTGGAGTTTATCAAGTTGGAACAAAACAATATGACCGATGTCATGATATGAGGCAAAATTTGCGGAGTTATCACGGTTTTCGTCCCCACTTGGTGGATAATGAAGAGAGAATGGCGCGAATGTTTTTAAGAGGTTGAAGCGGAGATACGTCGACATCTTATTTCTCATAAAGCGTGTTTGTATTCGGATGTTGTAAATAGGGCTCGATTAGTGGGGTAGCGATAATGAGTCAATATAACTAAAAGAGAAGCGGTAAGCAAAATTATAATACCGGCGAGAATAGTCACCCCAAAATAGGTATACGTTCACCCATTACGAGTTACATCGATACATACAGTGCGAAACAACTACAACTTTATTATTACAAGCAGATAAAGCTGTGAGTTTGAATACAAATATTATCTTACAGACAATATCTATACTCAAATAAATCCTCATCACATTTATTGATACATTATTTTACAAAATGGTGAGGACTACTAAACAACTCTTTCTAAAACCTTCATTCCATACCCAGGCTCGTACTTCATTTATATTCTAGCCTCACGAGAAGAAAATGGAACAAAAAGGAAAAGGGTGAGCTCAACTAGCCGATAAAGAATATTATGACTAAGATAATATCTGACAAATTATCGTTAGTCTTGACGAGGAAAAATCTAATAGAATCTGATAGGCAACAAATTTTAAATCAATATTACGTGAAATAATAATTCATTAGAAGAGTTAAGTAGAGAATGCAAACTACTATCTTACATGTATGAATTTAAAAGTTCATCGTCTATCTTTTATCCTGTAACATCAATCGATATACATACGGAATCAAATATTCATCTTTGCACTTCTGGGCGAAGATATTCATCGATTAGTCGTATTCATTTAAACACATTCATCTTTGCACACTCAAAGATATTCTTTTCATCTCTGCTCTGGGCCAAAGATATTCTTGAGAAATCATTCATCTTTGCCTTCTGGGCGAAGATATTCAATAATATCATCATTTAAGGTGAGGATGATGAAAAATTTTTTTAAAAAAGCGAATCCGGTGAAACAAAATGTGAGGATTAAGGATTAAGGATTAGTACTTTGTTTTATCCCGTCCAAAAATACCTCAAAAAAATAATCATAGTGGTGTAAAATTGAGAATGATCAAAACATGGATCTGATCAAAGCTAGTATCCAGAATAGATATTTTAGACGAAAAGAAAATTTTTTTTTTAGATGAATAGTATCGTGAATAGAATATCAAGTATCGTGAATAGTAATCAGACACCAAAAGATAGAAATTCCACAAAAACATCTTATCATAAATAGTACTTCGTGAATAGTAATCGTGAATAGTAACTCGTGAATAGTAACTCGTGAATAGTAACTCATGAATAGTAACCCATGAATAGTAACCTGACATGAAAAAGTTCCAAATTTGATAAAAACTTGGATCGATATTTGACATAATGATATTGAAGAAATAATATCATTCTGAAAAAAAATAATATCCTTACCTCGAAAGATTAGTACTTACAAATTTGAAACAGGATATAGGCTATGACTTGAACTTGCTAGTATAGCAATACTCAAAGTATACTCAAAATACTCACAAGAATCGCTCGATAATATAGAGAGAAAACTTGGTTTACGGTGTGATTTTCAATTCTAACCTAAGCACCTATTTATAGGAAAATGCTTAGAAAACACGAAAGAGAAAATTTAATAAAATAATATATATATATTATCAAATTTCAAGCCCACCTCTAGACATCTGAATTCAGCCACTTTGCACACATTAATGAGGCCACAAAAAATGAAAAAAAACGTTTTTATTAATAAAAATAATTTAAACTTCCAAAAATCAATTATTTGAACTTGAACTTCAATAATTCATAATAAATAGCCCTTTTATCGGAAAAATTGAATCTCGCGATTTTTTATAGGAAATTCAATTCTCTACAACTGCGAAGAAAAAGTTTTCCAAATTCCAAATAGAAATTGGTAGAAATCCACAAGCAGGCGATTTTACAAATTTATAATCAAATTTCGATCGATAAATGGGGTCCCATGAGCATATTTAACATGTTTTAAACATTTATTGCAACAAAAATACTCTTCCTCCTCGTATACTCATATATCCCACATTCGTTGTAAAAATATCACCATTATTATATATTAAATATAATAATATATTTAAATGAATTATTTTATCGGAAAAGATAAAATTTTAATTTTCAACAATTGTCATTTTAAAATTTTCTCCATCTATATCCACATAAAATCAATATTTTCCTCATCATATGAATCAATAATTAATTATTCACAAATAATATTACGAGAATCCTGATATAATGACGAGGCGGTTCAGGAAAGAGGGGCTTTCGATAAAATTTCTTCTTCTTGGCGGCTTGATTAGGTGACCAAACCTCTCCTTAGGCGAGAACTTTCTAGACATTGCCAATAATGTTATCTAATAATATTATTAGGATAATATGAATTATTAGCCGATAATGAAAAATCTTGTGTAATGACAATTATTGAAACAAACAATGATATAAAATATCATATGACAATTATTAAATCGATAAAATCTTTGAGCGGTAATTACTTTGTAACCATTATTGAGTAGTGCCTTCTTACGTAAGAATCAATAATTGGTGCAATCTGCAGTGTCTTCTTTTGTTAAAGCGTCTTGTGTGTTTTTAACCCAGGGTATTTAACGATGATACTTGGTAACAACTTCTGTAGTTATTTTAAACAACTTATATTTGTCGTTTTCTTCATCGATCGCTTTAGTTATGGGGCCCACACATGGTTTTGCTTGGTCGTGCGAATATTCCAAAGCGATACAGAATATTCCACGACCAAACGAATATTCCCAAACAATGATGAATATTTTATAACCACTTGCTTATTTTGAAATATTTGCGTATTTTACCCATAACTATCCACATTAATCAAATCAACCCTTACTATTTCAAAATAATAAATAGAAAATTAAATTTCATTAATAATAAGTTGGGGTCTTCTGACCTCCCTCCTTATGAAATTTCGTCCTCGAAATTGGCGTACGTACACAGTGTTTGAAAAGGTGAGGATACCTCGCTTTCATTTAGTTTCAATTCGGTCATTTCCTCTATAGCATGATTCCTCCACAAAACTTTAACTTGTGGTATGACCTTTCTTGGCGTGGGACATGCTCCTTCTATCAAGATCTTGGTGGTACCTCCTCATCGTTAAGTCTTGACTATCTCGTCCGGTTCTAACTTTCTATAGCGTGGTTCGGGTCTTTCACATATTCTGAAATGCGGATATGAAACACATTATGAACACGAGACATACTCGGAGGTAGCTTGTGAGTCTATAGGCTACATTTCTACTCGGTCGAGAATTTGAAATGGACGATAAATGCGTGGATTGAGCTTTCCTCTCTTCCCAAATCTTGTAACTCCCTTCCGTGGAGCGACTTCATGACAATCATGATCCCTACACTAAATTCCACGTCCTTTCGATGAAGATCGCATAACTCTCTTTTTGTCGATCTTGTCTTGTTTTGTATCGTTGTCGAATCATTTGGATCTTTTCGGTGAGTCATACGTCTAACTTCGGGTCCCAACAATGTTGCTTCACCCACCTCATCCCAACATATTGGAAGCGACACTTTCGTCCATATAATGCTTGAATGGAGCCACACTATACTTGCACGATAGCTTTGTTGTTGTAGGAGAATTCCACCGATGGTAAATACTTATCAACTGCCCTTGAAGTCTAGGACCACGAGTCTTAATAGATCTTGAGAGTTTGAATAGTCCTCTACGATTGTCCGTCTGGTTTGGGGATGGTATGCGAACTAAATCGTAAATCCGTGCCCATAGCTTTTTTGCAAGCTAACCCAAAATCTTGAAGTGAATCTTGGGTCACGATCAAAACTATGGATCTTGGCATGCCATGCGACCTCACAATCTCATTCACGTACATACTAGCAAGGCGTTCGAGGAATAAGTCTCCGTGTCGGCAAGAAATGAAAGCGAGACTTGGTTAATCTATCAACAATAACCCAAATAGCATTGATGCCTTGAAAGCCGTAGGAAGACCGAAATGCTTGAAATCCATGGTAATGTGTTCCCACTTCCATTTCGGAATCTCAAGTGGTTCTGCGGACCCTTAGGTACTAGATGCTCGCCTTTACCGTTGACAAGTTAAACACATCGAGATAAACTTTGCAATCTCTCTCTTCGTATTGTTCCACCAAAATGTATGTCGAAGATCACGATACATTTAGTACTTCGAGGATGGATTGCAAATGGTGTATTGTGTGCCTCCATCGTAATCTTGTACTTCAAATCAGTCGTTAGGAACCTGAAAGTCTAGAGTGGACTCGAAGTATTCCTTCTTCATCGATTCTCGCTTAGGAATAGCTCCTTCTTGTACTTTTTCTTCTTCATACGCATCATTTCAAGATTCGGTGGCTTGAGCGACCTTAACTTTTCTATTAAAGTTGGCTCTGTCGTATACTTGACATCATCGCTTTTCGTTCCGCATATGATCTTCTACTCAATAGCGTCATTTACCACGTTCGCGTTTTTTCGGGATGGTATTGAATAGTGTGGTCGTAGTCTTTTCGATAGCTCGAGCCAGCGTCGTTGCTTAGCGTGTTGAGTTCTTTTGAGTGAAGAAATATTTAAAGGCTTTTATGGTGCGAATATATCTCCACTTTCTCTCCCCATATAGATAGTGCCTCCATATCTTTAAGCGAAAGCATTTGCTTGACTCTAGATCATGAGTAGGATAATTCCTCTCATACTCTTTAAGTTGTCATGGCATAGGCTATGACTTTCCCCGTTGCATGAGAACACATCCTAACCCTTTGCACGAAGCATCATTTGTAGATAACAAATCCATCAGAACCGGATGGTATTGTTAGAACAGTCTTAGAAATAAGTCTCTCTTAAGCTCTTGGAAACTTTTCTCGCATTCTTCGCTCCAAGCAATTTTGTATCCTTAGAGTTATTTGAGTTAATGGAGTAGCGATTAGAGAAAACCCTTCCACGAATCTCAGATAATAACCGACTAAGCCAAAAAGCTCGTACTTGATCATGAGCTTGGTTGCTCCCGACTTTGTATTGCTTGATCTTGGCCGGATCAGCGGATACTCCGTGTTTTGACACCACGTGCCCAAGGAATGCTACTTCCTCAAGCGAACTTCGCATTTCTTCAATTTGGCATATAGTTTGTTTTCACGAAGCCTTTGGAGTACCGACTTCAAATGGTGCTCATGATCTTCACGACTTTTGGAATATATGAGGATGTCATTGATAAAAACAACAACAATTGATCAAATATTCCTTGAATACTCGGTTCATCATATCCATGAAAGCCGCGGGAGCATTAGTCGAGTCAAGAAAGACATGACTAAAAATTCATAATGCCCGTCACCCAGGGTTACGAAGGCGGTCTTTGGAATATCCTCGATTCTAATCTTGGTGATGATATCGAGCGAAGATCGATTTTTGAAAAGAATTGTGCCTTGCTTATTTGGTCAAACAAGTCATCAATACGAGGTGAGGATACCTATTCTTGATGGTGACATGGTTCGATTCTCGATAGTCGATACAAAGTCGCATACTCCGTCTTTCTTCTTTCTGAATAAAGCAGGAGCACCCCGAGGAGATGTCTTGGGGCCGAATGAAGCAGATGTCAACAATTCACTGTAGTTGGACCTTTAACTCTGAAGTTCAATAGGAGCCATTCGATATGGGGTTTTAGAAATGGGCTTTGTGCGGGTTCAAGATCGATAAAGAATTGACTTCACGTTACGGGGTAGGCAAGGGAAGTTCTTGAAATCGTCGGGAAAGTCGATAACAACGGAATATTATTCAAATTTGGCGTGTCTTTATTCAAATCCATAACATGGGCTAAGAAAGCTTGACATCAGTTTTTTAATAAGCGAATAGCTTTATGATTAGATATAGCGGTGATTGATTTTAATGGTTTAGTTGCTTGAATTCGTACAACGGGTTGGTTAGGAATATGAAAACTAATGACCTTACGAAAACAATCAATTTTGGCATGATGAGTAGTTAACGATCAATCCTAAAATCACATCAAAAGCAAGTATCTTTAAAGAGATAAAATTGACGGTAAGGTGATGGTGCTGACTTGAATCAAACAAGATTTATAAGCGGTGGATGTGATGAAAGTTTCTCTAACGGAGTTTCCGAGATAGGTCGAAGTCTAATTTTCTCGGTCGAGTTTAAGCGTTGAGCACATGCGGGAGAGATAAATGAATGGGTATACCGGTATCAAGTAAGGTATAAACTTTATGAATTTATAAATAGCTTACCGTGATCACCTCGTTTGGGTTCCTCGCATTTTGACCGATCACTGACAAAGCGCTCTTCCGGAGGCGTTGACTTTGACTTTTACGGGACGATCTTTTGAGTCACCGTCCCCATTGAACTAGGTTTCGCTCTGCGTCTGATCTCGGCGATATGTCCTTCCTTTCCACAATTATAGCATACCTTGAGCTGTTGTGGGCGGTTTGGTGATATGTCCCTCTTTCCGCATTTATAGCATATGGCCGGTGGTCGTTCTCCTCCCTTAGAACCGATTCTTTCTTAAAACTTTGTCGTCTTCACATAAGTCGTTGTTAAATCTCCTCTTTTAAAATCTCCTCGACTCGCTTCTTCTATTTTCATGGCCATGATTACCACCGAGTGGTTACCATTTTTGTCCGTCTGTTTCTTTCTCCATTTGGTTATCATTATTACATTATTTGCTATCTACGGTGCGATCTGGTTGTGGTCCCTCGGTTGGCCGTACTACTCGTTATCTCGCTCTAATAATTGAGCCCACATTACAACAACATCTGAATAGAGAAAATTTATGAGAAATGAGATCTTGGCGTATCTTGGGTTTCAAACCTCTAAGAAACATCGCGTCATCGTTCCTCATTCTCCACCAAATGAGGTCTGAACACGGATAACTCTGCAAACTTTGCCTCGTCTTTGAGACACCGTCGTGTTGTTTTGTTTCAATCGATGAACTCCACTTCCTTCGTATAATGAACACTTTCGGAAAGTATTTGTCATTAAATAGTTCTGAAAGCGTCTCCCGAGACATCTTTGAGTCGAAATTTGGATGGAGTGCGCTTCTGAGACTCCACCGATGATGCCTCGCCCACGGAACATAAAGGTGGCGAATGGAACCTTCTGTTCCTCCGTGCATCCCAGAGACATCGAATATCTTGGTAATTTGCTTGACCCGTGTTTCGCCGTGATCGGATCTGGCTTTCCCTTAAATTACGGTGGTCCTGACTCTTTGAAGCGCTTGTTGTGTGATGACAGTAATTGCTATCATTTCCTCTCTGTATTTTGAACACGAGTCTCCTAAATGCGATTTTGCATGAAGCGCAAAAAGCTTCTAAACATCCCTCGTTCATCATACGCTTTCGATGGTGTTGTTCACGGGAGGAACATTGCCCGACTGTTGCACGTTCTCCTCGTTGGTAGTCTGAGGCGTCTCCACGGTCTCATTTCCATTGTTAATATTCTCGGTCGACATTCTCAAATCTTGTCGTAAAACAAGGGTTAATTAAGGAAATCAATATATCACATAATATCCTATATCTTGACCAACTAACAAATAAGCTTAGGTAGGACACCTTTAGCGAAGGATTTACTCGTCTCTCCCCTCTAGTTCTATTCCGATCTCAGCGGAGATCATATCCTAAGCTACGATACCATTGTGGCGCCCCCAAAATAGGTATACATCACCCATTACGAGTTGTCGATCGTAGATGCGAAACAACTACAACTTTATTATTACAACGGTAAAAGCGTGAGTTTGAATACAAATATTATCTTCTAGACAATATCTATACTCAAATAAATCCTCATCACATTTATTGATACATTATTTTACAAAAATGGTGAGGACTACTAAACAACTCTTTCTAGAACCTTCATTCCATTACCCAGGCTCGTACTATTTATATTCTGCGCCTCACGAGAAGAAAAATGGAACAAAAAAGGAAAAGGGTGAGCTCAACTAGCCCGATAAAGAATATTATGACTAAGATAATATCTGACAAATTATCGTTAGTCTTGACGGGGAAAAATCTAATAGAATCTGATAGATGACAAATTTTAAATCAATATTATTGGCGTGAAATAATAATTCATTAGAAGAGTTAAGTAGAGAATGCAAACTACTATCTTACATGTATGAATTTAAAAGTTCATAAATCTATCTTTTATCCTGTAACATCAATCGATATACATACGGAATCAAATATTCATCTTTTTTTTACTCTGAGGCGAAGATATTCATCGATTAATCGTATTCATCTAAACACTGTTCATCTTTGCCTTCTGGGCCAAAGATATTCTTGAAATCATTCATCTTTGCTTTCTGGGGGCGAAAGATATTCAATAATATCATCATTTAAGGCGAGGATGATGAAAAATTTTTTAAAAAAGCGAATCGGTGAAACAAAATATGAGGATTAAGGATTAAGGATTAGTACTTTGTTTTATCCACGTCAAAAATACCTCAAAAAAATAATCATAGTGGTGTAAAATTGAGAATGATCAAAACATGGATCTGATCAAAGCTAGTATCCGAATAGATATATTTTAGACGAAAAGAAAAATTTTTTTATTTTTTGAATAGTGCAAGTATCGTGAATAGTCTTAGTATCGTGAATAGTAACTCAGACACCAAAAGATAGAAATTCCACAAAAAAAAAACATCTTAGTGAATAGTCTCGTGAATAGTATCGTGAATAGTAACTCGTGAATAGTAACTCGTGAATATCGTGAATAGTAACTCATGAATAGTAACCCAACATGAAAAAGTTCAAATTTGATAAAAACTTGGATCGATATTTGACATAATGATATTGAAGAAATAATATCATTCTGAAAAAAAAATAATATCCTTACCTCGAAAGAAAGATCAGTCTTATTTGGAAACAGGGATATAGGCTATGACTTGAACTTGCTTAGTATAGCAATACTCAAAGTATACTCAAAATACTCACAAGAATAAACTCGATAATATAGAGAGAAAACTTGATTTACGGTGTGATTTTCAATTCTAACCTAAGCACCTATTTATAGGAAAATCTTAGAAACCAAGCGAAAATTTAATATAATATAATATATATATATATATAAATTTTTTCTAAGCCCACCTCTAGAAGAATCTGAATTCAGATCATTTAACACACACAACAATGAGGCCACAAAAAAAAAAAAAAACGTTTTTCTAATTAAAAAATAATTAAAACTTCCAAAAATCAATTATTTGAGACTTGAACTTGATAATTCATAATAAATAGCCCTTTTATCAGAGAAAATTGAATCTCATGAGTTTTTATAGGAAATTCAATTCTCTACAACTGCGCGAGAAGAAAGTTTTCCAAATTCCAAATAGAAATTGGCCAAGAAATCCACAAGCAGAGGCGATTTTGACGGTATAATCAAATTTCGGTCGATAAATGGGGTCCCATGAGCATGTTTAACATGTTTTAAACATTTATTGCAACAAAAATACTCTTCCTCCTCGTATACTCATATATCCCACATTCGTTGTAAAAATATCACCATTATTATATTATTAAAATATAATAATATATTTAAATGAATTATTTTATCGGAAAAAGATAAAATTTTAATTTTCAACAATTGTCACATTAAAATTTTTTCTCCATCTATATCCACATAAAATCAATATTTTCCTCATCATATGAATCAATAATTAATTATTCACAAATAATATTACGAGAATCCTGATATTATGTGACGGCGGTTCGAGAAAGAGGGCTTTCGATAAAAATTTCTTCTTCTGGGGCCTTGATTAGGTGACCAAACCTCTCCTTAGGCAGAACTTTCTAGACATTGCCAATAATGTTATCTAATAATATTATTAGGATAATATGAATTATTAGCCGATAATGAAAATCTTTGTGTAATGTGATTATTGAAACAATGATGATATAAAATATCAGCATGACAATTATTAAATCGATAAAATCTTGAGCGGTAATTCTTTGTAACCATTATTGAGTAGTGCCTTCTTACGTAAGAATCGATAATTGGTGCAACGATCTTCTGTGTAATAGCGTATTCTTGTGTTTTAACCATAGGGTATTTAACGATATTAGCTTGGTAACAACTTCTGTAGTTATTTTAAACAACTTATATTTGTCGTTTTCTTCATCGATCGCTTTTAGTTATGGGCCCCCACACATTGCATTTGCTTGCGTAAATGCGAATATTCCCAAGCGATCTGAATATTCCACGACGAAACGAATATTCCAAACAACAATGAATATTTTATAACCACTTGCTTATTTTGAAATATTTGCGTATATTTACCCATAACTATCCACATTAATCAAATCAACCCTTCTTATTTCAAAATAATAAATAGAAAATTAAATTTCATTAATAATAAGTTGGGGTCTTCTGACCTCCCTCCTTATGAAATTTCGTCCTCGAAATTGGCGTCACGTACACAGTGTTTGAAAAGGTGAGGATACCTCGCTTTCATTTAGTTTCAATTCGGTCATTTCCTCTATAGCATGATTCCTCCACAAAACTTTAACTTGTGGTATGACCTTTCTTGGCGTAGGACATGCTCCTTCTATCAAGATCTTGGCGTGGTACCTCCTCATCGTTAAGTCTTGACTATCTAAATGGGTTCTAACTTCTATAGCGTGGTTGGGTCTTTCACATATTCTGAAATGCGGATATATGAAACACATTATGAACACGAGACATACTCGGAATGCTTGTGAGTCTATAGGCTACATTTCCTACTCGGTCGAGAATTTGAAATGGACCCGATAAATCGTGGATTGAGCTTTCCTCTCTTCCCAAATCTTGTAACTCCCTTCCATGGAGCGACTTCATGACAATCATGATCCCTACACTAAATTCCCGTCCTTTCGATGAAGATCGCATAACTCTTTTGTCGATCTTGTCTTGGTTTGTATCGTTGTCGAATCATTTGGATCTTTTCGGTGAGTCATACGTCTTAACTTTCGGGTCCCAACAATGTTGCTTCACCCACCTCATCCCAACATATTGGAAGCGACATTTTCGTCCATATAATGCTTGAATGGAGCCACACTATACTTGCACGATAAGCTGTTGTTGTTGTAGGAGAATTCCACCGATGGTAAATACTTATCAAGCGCCCTTGAAGTACAGGACCACGAGTCTTAATAGATCTTGAGAGTTTGAATAGTCCTCTACGATTGTCCGTCCGGGTTTGGGGATGGTATCTTGCGAACTAAATAAATAAATCCGTGCCCATAGCTTTTTTTGCAAGCTAACGAAAATCTTGAAGTGAATCTTGGGTCGCGATCGAAACTATGGATCTGGGCATGCCATGCTGACCTCTGATCTCATTCACGTACATACTAGCAAGGCGTTCGAGGAATAAGTCTCCGTGTCGGCAAGAAATGAAAGCGGAACTTGGTTAATCTATCAACAATAACCCAAATAGCATTGATGCCTTGAAAATAGTAGGAAGACCGTGTGAAATCCATGGTAATGTGTTCCCACTTCATTTAGGAATCTCAAGTGGTTCTGCGGACCCTTAGGTACTAGATGCTCGCCTTTACTGCGTTGACAAGTTAAACACATCGAGATAAACTTTGCAATCTCTCTCTTCGTATTGTTCCACCAAAATGTATATCGAAGATCACGATACATTTAGTACTTCGAGGATGGATTGCAAATGGTGTATTGTGTGCCTCCATCGTAATCTTGTACTTTAAATCAGTCGTTAGGAACCACAAAGTCTAGAGTGGACTCGAAGTATTCCTTCTTCATCGATTCTCGCTTAGGAATAGCTCCTTCTTGTACTTTCTTCTTCTTCATACGCATCGACTCAGGATTCGGTGGCAAGCGACCTTAACTTTTCTATTAAAGTTGGCTCTGTCGTATACTTGACATCATCGCTTTTCGTTCGCATATGATCTTCTTCTACTCAGCGCGTCGGCTACCACGTTAAACTTTTTCGGGATGGTATTGAATAGTGTGGTCGTAGTCTTTCAATAGCTCGAACCAGCGTCATTGCTTGCGTGTTGAGTTCTTTTGAGTGAAGAAATATTTAAGGCTTTTATGGTGCGAATATATCTCACTTTCTCCCCATATAGATAGTGCCTCCGTATCTTTAGCGAACGAGCATTGCTTTGCCTTGACTCTAGATCATGAGTAGGATAATTCCTCTCATACTCTTTAAGTTTGTCATGAGGCATAGGCTATGACTTTCCCCGTTGCATGAGAACACATCTAACCCTTTGCGAAGCATCATTTGTAGATAACAAATCCATCCAAGAACGGATGGTATTGTTAGAAACAGTCTTAGAAATAAGTCTCTCTTAAGCTCTTGGAAACTCTTCTCGCATTCTTCGCTCCAAAGCGAATTTTGTATCCTTAGGAGTTAATTTGAGTTAATGGAGTAGCGATTAGAAAACCCTTCCACGAATCTCAGATAATAACCATTAAGCCCAAAAAGCTTCGTACTTGATCATGAAACTTGGTTGCTCCCGACTTTGTATTGCTTGATCTTGGCGGATCAGCGGATACTCCATGTTTTGACACCTGCGTGCCCGAGGAATGCTACTTCCTCAAGCGAACTCGCATTTCTTCAATTTGGCATATAGTTTGTTTTCACGAAGCCTTTGGAGTACCGACTTCAAATGGTGCTCATGATCTTCACGACTTTTGGAATATATGAGGATGTCGTGATAAAAACAACAACGAATTGATCAAATATTCCTTGAATACTCGGTTCATCATATCCATGAAAGCCGCGAGGAGCATTAGTCGATCAGAAAGACATGACTAAAATTCATAATGCCCATCATCTAGAGTTTAAGGCGGTCTTTGGAATATCCTCGATTCTAATCTTGGTGATGATATCGAGCGAAGATCGATTTTGAAAAAATTGTGCCCCTTACGGTTGGTCAAACAAGTCATCAATACGAGGTGAGGATACCTATTCTTGATGGTGACATGGTTCGATTTCGATAGTCGATACAAAGTCGCATACTCCGTCTTTCTTCTTTTCTGAATAAAGCAGGAGCACCCGAGGAGATGTACTGGGGCCGAATGAAGCAGATGTCCAACAATTCTGTAGTTGGACCTTTAACTCTGAAGTTCAATAGGAGCCATTCGATATGGGGTTTTAGAAATGGGCTTTGTGCGGGTTCAAGATCGATAAAAATTGACTTCACGTTACGGGGTGAGGCAGGGAAGTTCTTGAAATCGTCGGAAAGTCGATAATGACGGGAATATTATTCAAATTTGGCGTGTCTTTATTCAAATCCATAACATGGGCTAAGAAAGCTTGACATCCGTTTTTTAATAAGCGAATAGCTTTATGATTAGATATGGCGGTGATTGATTTTAATGGTTTAGTTGCTTGAATTAAATACAACGGGTTGGTTAGGAATATGAAAACTAATGACCTTACGAAAACAATCAATTTTGGCATGATGAGTAGTTAACGATCAATCCTAAAATCACATCAAAAGCAAGTATCTTTAAAGAGATAAGGTCGGCGAGGTAAGGTGATGGTGCTGACTTGAATCAAACAAGATTTATAAGCGGTGGATGTGATGAAAGTTTCTCTAGCGGAGTTTCCACGAGATAGGTCGAAGTCTAATTTCTCGGTCGAGTTTAAGCGTTGAGCACATGCGGAGAGATAAATGAATGGGTATGCCGGTATCAAGTAAGGTATAAACTTTGCAAGAAATTTATAAATAGCTTACCGTGATCACCTCGTTTGGGTTCCTCGCATTTGACCGGTCTGACAAAGCGCTCTTCGAGGAATCGTTGACTTTGACTTTTACGGGACGATCTTTTGAGTCACGCAAGTCCCCCATTGAACTAGGTTTTATTCTTGTCTGATCTCGGCGATATGTCCTTCCTTTCCACAATTATAGCATACCTTGAAGCTGTTGTGGGCGGTTTTGGTGATATGTCCCTCTTTTCGCATTTATAGCATATAAATGGGTGGTCGTTCTCCTCCTTAGAACCGATTCTTTCTTGCCGCCTTTGTCGTCTTCACATAGTGGTTGTTAAATCTCCTCTTTTAAAATCTCCTCGACTTCGCTTCTTATTTTCATGGCCATGATTACCACGGAGTGGTTACCATTTTTTGTCCGTCTGTTTCTTTCTCATTTGGTTATCATTATTACATTGTTGCTGCTATCTACGGTACGATCCTGGTTGTGGTCCCTCGGTTGAAGTAGTACTCGTTATCTCGCTCTAATAATTGAGCCACATTTACAACATCTGAATAGAGAGAAAATTTATGAGAAATGAGATCTTGGCGTATCTTGGGTTTCAAACCTCTAAGAAACATCCGCGTCATCGTTCCTCATTCTCCACCGAATGAGGTCTGAGCACTGGATAACTCTGCAAACTTTGCCTCGTCTTTGAGACACCGTCGTGTTGTTTTGTTCAATCGATGAACTCCACTTCCTTCGTATAATGAACACTTTCGGGAAAGTATTTGTCATTAAATAGTTCTGAAAGCGTCTCCCGAAGACATCTTTGAGTCTTAATTTGGATGGAGTGCGCTTCCTGAGACTCCCACCGATGATCTGCCTCCATACGGAACATAAAGGTGGCGAATGGAACCTCTGTTCCTCCGTGCATCCCAAGACATCGAATATCTTGGTAATTTGTTTGACCCGTGTTTCGCCGTGATCGGATCGGCTTTCCCTTAAATTACGGTGGTCCTGACTCTTTGAGCTTGCTTGGTTTGTGACAACTTGGTGAATTGCTATCATTTCCTCTGTATTTTGAACACGAGTCTCCTAAATGCGATTTTGCATGAGCTGCAAAAGCTTCTAAACATCCCTCGTTCATCATCGCTTTCGGTGGTGTTGTTCGCGGGAGGAACATTGCCCGACTGTTGCGCGTTCTCCTCGTTGGTGAGTATCTGAGGCGTCTCCACGGTCTCATTTCCATTGTTAATATTCTCGGTCGACATTCTCAAATCTTGTCATAAAACAAGGGTTAATTAAGAAATCAATATATCACATAATATCCTATATCTTGACCAACTAACAAATAAGCTTAGGTAGGACACCTTAGCGAAGGATTTACTCGTCTCTCCCCTCTGGTTTATTCCTAGATCTCATGAGAGATCATATCCTAGCTACGATACCAATTGTGGCGCCCCCAAAATAGGTATACATCACCCATTACGAGTTGTCGATACATGAGTGCGAAAACAACTACAACTTTATTATTACAACGATAAAGCTGTGAGTTTGAATACAAATATTATCTTACAGACAATATCTATACTCAAATAAATCCTCATCACATTTATTGATACATTATTTTACAAAAATGGTGAGGACTACTAAACAACTCTCTCTAAAACCTTCATTCCATACCCCAGGCTACGTACTCATTTATATTCTAGCTCGCCTCACGAGAAGAAAAATGGAACAAAAAGGAAAAGGGTGAGCTCACTAGCTCGATAAAGAATATTATGACTAAGATAATATCTGACAAATTATCGTTAGTCTTGACGAGGGAAAAATCTAATAGAATCTGATAGGCTGACAAATTTTAAATCAATATTACATGGCGTGAAATAATAATTCATTAGAAGAGTTAAGTAGAGAATGCAAACTACTATCTTACATGTATGAATTTAAAAGTTCATAAATCTATCTTTTATCCTGTAACATCAATCGATATACATACGGAATCAAATATTCATCTTTGCTCTGAGGCGAAGATATTCATCGATTAGTCGTATTCATTTAAACACTGTTCATCTTTTCACAAAGATATTCTTCGAGAAATCATCATCTTTGCACTCTGGGCCGAAGATATTCTTAAGAAATCATTCATCTTTTACTTCTGGCCGAAGATATTCCATAATATCATCATTTAAAAATGAGGATGATGAAAAAAATTTTTTTTAAAAGCGAATCCGGTGAAACAAAATGGCGAGGATTAAGGATTAAGGATTAGTACTTGTTTTATCCACGTCAAAAATACCTCAAAAATAATCATAGTGGTGTAAAATTTGAGAATGATCAAAACATGGATCTGATCAAGCTAGTATCCGAATAGATATTTTAGACGAAAAGAAGAAATTTTTTTTTTTGAATGAATATATCGTGAATAGTCTTAGTATCGTGAATAGTCTTAAGTATCGTGAATAGTAACTCAAACACCAAAAGATAGAAATTCCACAAAAAACATATCGTGAATAGTACTTCGTGAATAGTACTTCGTGAATAGTAACTTCGTGAATAGTAACTCGTGAATAGTAATCGTGAATAGTAACTCATGACAGTAACCAAAACATGAAAAAGTTTCAAATTTGATAAAAACTTGGATCGATATTTGACATAATGATATTGAAGAAATAATATCATTCTGAAAAAAATAATATCCACTTACCTCGAAAGATCAGATACTTCTCTAATTTGAAACAGGATATATAGTCTTTGACTTGAAACTTGCCGTATATAGCAATACTCAAAGTATACTCAAAATACTCACAAGAATACGCTCGATATATAGAGAGAAAACTTGGTTTACGGTGTGATTTTCAAATTCTAACTAAGCACCTATTTATAGGAAAATCTTAGAACACTGAAAGCGAGAAAATTTAATATAATAATAATATATATTATATAAATTTCAAGCCCACCTCTAGAAATTGAAATCAGATCATTTTAACACATGTTTAATGATGAGCCAAAAAAAAAAAAAAAACGTTTTTATTATTTAAAAATATTTAAAACTTCCAAAAAATCAATTATTTGAACTTGAACTTCAATAATTCATAATAAATAGCCCTTTTATCAGAAAATTCGAATCTCTTGAGTTTTTATAGGAAATTCAATTCTCTACAACTGCAGAAGAAAAGTTTTCCAAATTCCAAATAGAAATTGGAAGAAATCCACAAGCAGGCGATTTTACATTTATAATCAAATTTCGATCGATAAATGGGGTCCGCAGAGCATATTTAACATGTTTTAAACATTTATTGCAACAAAAATACTCTTCCTCCTCGTATACTCATATATCCCACATTACGATTTGTAAAAATATCACCATTATTATATTATTAAAATATAATAATATATTTAAATGAATTATTTTATCGAGAAAAGATAAAATATTAATTTTCAACAATTGTCACATTTTAAAAAATTTTCTCCATCTATATCACATAAAATCAATATTTTCCTCATCATATGAATCAATAATTAATTATTCACAAATAATATTACGAGAATCCTGATATTTGATGAGGCGGGTTCAGGGAAGGGGCTTTCGATAAAATTTTCTTCTTCTTGGTAGCTTGATTAGGTGACCAAACCTCTCCTTAAGCGAGAACTTTCTAGACATTGCCAATAATGTTATCTAATAATATTATTAGGATAATATGAATTATTGCCGATAATGAAAAATCTTGTGTAATGTGATTATTGAAACAACAATGATATAAAATATCAATATGACAATTATTAAATCGATAAAATCTTTGAGCGGTAATTCTTTGTAACCATTATTGAGTAGTGCCTTCTTACGTAAGAATCAATAATTGGTGCAATCTGGTCTTCTTCGACAGCAGCGTATTAGTGTGTTTTAACCGCAAGGGTATTTTAACGGTATTACTTGATGTACAACTACTGCTGTATTTATTTTTAAACAACTTATATTTGTCGTTTTCTTCATCGATCGCTTTTCAGTTATGGGGCCCACACATGCATTGCTTGGCGTCGTAAATACGAATATTCCCAAGCGATACGAATATTCCACGACCAAACGAATATTCAAACGACAATGAATATTTTATAACCACTTGCTTATTTTGAAATATTTGCGTATTTTACCCATAACTATCCACATTAATCAAATCAACCCTTACTATTTCAAAATAATAAATAAAAAAATTAAATTTTATTAATAAAATTTTGGGGTCTTCTGACCTCCCTCCTTATGAAATTTCGTCCTCGAAATTGGCGTACGATACAGTGTTTGAAAAGGTGAGGATACCTCGCTTTCATTTCGTTTCAATTCCCGGTCATTTCCTCTATAGCATGATTCCTCCACAAAACTTTAACTTGTGGTATGACCTTTCTTGGCGTGGGACATGCTCCTTCTATCAAGATCTTGTGGTACCTCCTCATACGTTAAGTCTTGGCTATCTAAATCGGTTCTAACTTTCGATAGCGTGGTTGGGTCTTTCACATATTCTGAAATACGGATATATGAAACACATTATGAACACGAGACATACTCGGATGTAAGTATGAGTCTATAGGCTACATTTCTACTCGGTCGAGAATTTGAAATGGACCGATAAATCGTGGATTGAGCTTTCCTCTCTTCCCAAATCTTGTAACTCCCTTCCATGGAGCGACTTCATGACAATACATGATCCCCTACATTAAATTCCACGTCCTTTCGATGAAGATCCGCATAACTCTTTTGTCGATCTTGTCTTGGTTTGTATCGTTGTCGAATCATTTGGATCTTTTCGGTGAGTCATACGTCTTAACTTTCGGGTCCCAACAATGTTGCTTCACCCACCTCATCCCAACATATTGGAAGCGACATTTTCGTCCATATAATGCTTGAATGGAGCCACACTATACTTGCACGATAAGCTGTTGTTGTTGTAGGAGAATTCCACGATGGTAAATACTTATCAACTACCCTTGAAGTGCAGGACACGAGTCTTAATAGATCTTGAGAGTTTGAATAATCTCTCTACGATTGTCCGTCGTTTGGGGATGGTATGCGAACTAAATCGCAAATCCGTGCCCATAGCTTTTTGCAAGCTAACCCAAAATCTTGAAGTGAATCTTGGGTCACGATCGAAACTATGGATCAGGCATGCCATGCTGACCTCACAATCTCATTCACGTCACATACTACTAGCAAGGCGTTCGAGGAATAAGTCTCCGTATCGGCAAGAAATGAAAGCGGAACTTGGTTAATCTATCAACAATAACCCAAATAGCATTGATGCCTTGAAGCCGTAGGAAGACAAAATGCTTGAAATCCATAGTAATGTGTTCCCACTTCCATTTAGGAATCTCAAGTGGTTGCAGCGGACCCTTAGGTACAAGATGCTCGCCTTTACCGTTAGCAAGTTAAACACATCGAGATAAACTTTGCAATCTCTCTCTTCGTATTGTTCCACCAAAATGTATGTGAAGATCACGATACATTTTAGTACTTCGAGGATGGATTGCAAATGGTGTATTGTGTGCCTCCATCGTAATCTTGTACTTCAAATCAGTCGTTAGGAACACTGAAGTCTAGAGTGGACTCGAAGTATTCCTTCTTCATCGATTCTCGCTTAGGAATAGCTCCTTCTTGTACTTTCTTCTTCATACGCGCATCGATTTCTCAAGATTGGGTGGCTTGAAAGCGACCTTAACTTTTCTATTAAAGTTGGCTCTGTCGTATACTTGACATCATCGCTTTTCGTTCGCATATGATCTTTACTCTTTCGCGTCGGCTACCACGTTAAACTTTTACCGGGATGGTATTGAATAGTGTGGTCGTAGTCTTTCAATAGCTCGAGCCAGCGTCATTTCTTAGCGTGTTGAGTTCTTTTTGAGTGAAGAAATATTTAAGGCTTTTATGGTGCGAATATATCTCCACTTTCTCCCCATATAGATAGTGCCTCCATATTTTTAAGCGTTGAATGCTTACTTAACTTGACTCTAGATCATGAGTAGGATAATTCCTCTCATACTCTTTAAGTTGTCGCGAGGCATAGGCTATGACTTTCCCCGTTGCATGAGAACACATCCTAACCCTTTTTGCGAAGCATCATTTGTAGATAACAAATCCATCCAAGAACGGATGGTATTGTTAGAACAGTCTTTAGAAATAAGTCTCCTCTTAAGCTCTTGGAAACTTTTCTCGCATTCTTCGCTCCAAGCGAATTTTGTATCCTTAGGAGTTAATTTGAGTTAATGGAGTAGCGATTAGAGAAAACCCTTCCACGAATCTCCGATAATAACCGGCTAAGCCCAAAAAGCTACGTACTTGATCATGAGCTTGGTTGCTCCGACTTTGTATTGCTTGATCTTTGTCGGATCAGCGGATACTCCATGTTTTGACACCACGTGCCCAAGGAATGCTACTTCCTCGAGCGAACTCGCATTTCTTCAATTTGGCATATAGTTGGTTTTCACGAAGCCTTTGGAGTACCGACTTCAAATGGTGCTCATGATCTTCACGACTTTTGGAATATATGAGGATGTCATGATAAAACAACAACGAATTGATCAAATATTCCTTGAATACTCGGTTCATCATATCCATGAAAGCAGCAGGAGCATTAGTCAATCGAAAGACATGACTAAGAATTCATAATGCCCGTCTGGGAGTTAAAAGGCGGTCTTTGGAATATCCTCGGTTCTAATCTTGGTGATGATATCGAGCGAAGATCGATTTTTGAAAAGAATTGTGCCCCTTACATTTGGTCAAACAAGTCATCAATACGAGGTGAGGATACCTATTCTTGATGGTGACATGGTTGATTCTCGATAGTCAATCTGAAAGTCGCATACTCCGTCTTTCTTCTTTACAAATAAAGCAGGAGCACCCCGAGGAGATGTCTTGGGGCCGAATGAAACCGATGTCCAACAATTCTGTAGTTGGACCTTTAACTCTGAAGTTCAATAGGAGCCATTCGATATGGGGTTTTAGAAATGGGCTTTGTGCCGAGTTCAAGATCGATAAAGAATTGACTTCACGTTACGGGGTAGGCAAGGGAAGTTCTTGAAATCGTCGGGAAAGTCGATAACAACGGGAATATTATTCAAATTTGGCGTGTCTTTATTCAAATCCATAACATGGGCTAAGAAAGCTTGACATCCGTTTTTTAATAAGCGAATAGCTTTATGATTAGATATAGCGGTGATTGATTTTAATGGTTTAGTTGCTTGAATTAAATACAATGGGTTGGTTAGGAATATGAAAACTAATGACCTTACGAAAACAATCAATTTTGGCATGATGAGTAGTTAACGATCAATCCCTAAAATCACATCAAAAGCAAGTATCTTTAAAGAGATAAGGTCAGCGGGTAAGGTAATGGTGCGACTTGAATCAAACAAGATTTATAAGCGGTGGATGTGATGAAAGTTTCTCTAACGGAGTTTCCACAGATAGGTCAAAGTCTAATTTCTCGAAGTCAAATTTAAGCGTTGAGCACATGCGGGAGAGATAAATGAATGGGTATACCGGTTATCAAGTAAGGTATAAACTTCGTGAGAATTTATAAATAGCTTACCGTGATCACCTCGTTTGGGTTCCTCGCATTATGACCGATCACAACAAATGCTCTTCCGGAATCGTTGACTTTGACTTTTACGGGGACGATCTTTTGAGTCACCGTCCCCATTGAACTAGGTTTTATTCTTTATCTGATCTCGGCGATATGTCCTTCCTTTCCACAATTATAGCATACCTTGAGCTGTTGTGGGCGGTTTGGTGATATATCCTCTTTTCGCATTTGTAGCATATATAATGGGTGGTCGTTCTCCTCCCTTAGAACCGATTCTTTAACGCAAGCTTTATCATCTTCACATAGTCGTTGTTAAATCTCCTCTTTTAAAATCTCCTCTGACTCGCTTCTTCTATTTTCATGGCCGTGATTACCACGGAGTGGTAACCATTTTTGTCCGTCTGTTTCTTTCTCCATTGGTTATCATTATTACATTGTTCTTATCTACAGTACGATCACTGGTTGTGGTCCCTCGATTGGCCGTACTCGTTATCTCGCTCTAATAATTGAGCCACATTTACAACATCTGAATAAAGAGAAAATTTATGAGAAATGAGATCTTGGCGTATCTGGGTTTGAACCTCTAAGAAACATCCGCGTCATCGTTCCTCATTCTCCACCAAATGAGGTCTGAACTGGATAACTCTATGAAACTTTGCCTCGTCTTTGAGACAGTCATCGTGTTGTTTTGTTCAATCGATGAACTCCACTTCCTTCGTATAGCGAACACTTTCGGGAAAGTATTTGTCATTAAATAGCTTCTGAAAGCGTCTCCCAAGACATCTTTGAGTCGCAATGGTGGATGGATGCGCTTCATGAGACTCCCACCGATGATACTTTCGCCACGGAACATAAAGGTGGCGAATGGAACCTTCTGTTCTCCGTGCATCCCAAGACATCGAATATCTTGGTAATTTGTTTGACCCGTGTTTTCCGCCGTGATCGGATCTGGCTTTCCCTTAAATTACGGTGGTCCCGACTCTTTGAAGCTGCTTGCATTTTGTGACAACGCAGTGAATTGCTATCATTTCCTCTGTATTTTGAACACGAGTCTCCTAAATGCGATTTTGCATGAGCGCAAAAAACTTCTAAACATCCCTCGTTCATCATACGCTTTCGATGGTGTTGTTCACGGGAGGAACATTGCCGACTGTTACGTTCTCCTCGTTGGTGAGTACAGGCATCTCCACGGTCTCATTTCCATTGTTAATATTCTCGATTCGACATTCTCAAAAATCTTTGTCATAAAATAAGGGTTAATTAAGAAATCAATATATCACATAATATCCCTATATCTTGACCAACTAACAAATAAGCTTAGGTAGGACACCTTAGCGAAGATTTTTTCGTCTCTCCCCTCCTAGTTTCTATTCCCGATCTCATGGAGATCATATCCTAAGCTACGATACCAACCATGGCGCCCCCAAAATAGGTATACATCACTATTACGAGTTGTCGATACATGAATGCGAAACAACTACAACTTTATTATTACAACAAGAAAGCTGTGAGTTTGAATACAAATATTATCTTCTTAGACAATATCTATACTCAAATAAATCCTCATCACATTTATTGATACATTATTTTACAAAATGGTGAGGACTACTAAACAATCCTTTCTAAAACCTTCATTCCATACCCCAGAGCTTGTACTCATTATATTCTCGCCTCACGAGAAAAATGGAACAAAAAGGAAAAGGGTGAGCTCAACTAGCTCGATAAAGAATATTATGACTAAGATAATATACAACAAATTATCGTTAGTCTTCACGAGGAAAAATATAATAGAATACTGATAGACAACAAATTTTAAATCAATATTACAATGGAAATAATAATTCATTAGAAGAGTTAAGTAGAGAATGCAAACTACTATCTTACATGTATGAATTTAAAAGTTCATAAATCTCATCTTTTATCCTGTAACATCAATCGATATACATACGGAATCAAATATTCATCTTTGCACTCTGAGCCAAAGATATTCATCGATTGGTCATGTTCATTTAAACACTGTTCATCTTTGCACTACTGGGCCAAAGATATTCTTGAAATCATTCATCTTTGCACTTACTACAGGCCAAAGATATTCTTAAGAAATCATTCATCTTTGCACTACTGGCCAAAGATATTCCATAATATCATCATTTAAGGCGAGGATGATGAAAATATTTTTTTAAAGAAACGAATCGGTGAAACAAAATGACAAGGATTAAGGATTAAGGATTCGTACTTGGTTTTATCCACGTCCAAAAATACCTCAAAAATAATCATAGTGGTGTAAAATTCAAGAATGATCAAAACATGGATACAATCGGAGTTAGTATCCCGAATATATATGTTTTGGACGAAAAGAAGAAATTTTATTTTTCGATGAATAATCAGATAACGTGAATAGTCTGTCAGTATCGTGAATAGTAACTCAGACACCAAAAGATAGAAATTCCACAAAAACATCTTTACGCCTCATGAATAGTACTTTTCGTGAATAGTAACTTCGTGAATAGTAACTCATGAATAGTAACCCATGAATAAGTAACCCCAACATGAAAAAGTTCCAAATTTGATAAAAACTTCGGATCAACATTTCGATTATAATGATATTGAAGAAATAATATCATTCTGAAAAAATAATATCCCTTACCTCAAAAAGAGAAAAGATTACTTATTTGGAGTTCTCATTGGTGTTTTGGACAATGGAGATTCGCGGCGGAGTATCGGCGGTGTAGCGGCGGACTATTATTTCAAAGTGTATGTTAGGGAGATGAAGATTTGAATTTGAAAATTTAAATTTGAATTCTTATTTTGAATTTGAATTTGTTTTTGTTGTTAGATCCAAATATTTGAATTTAAATTATAGCAGTTATTTGTCCTTGATTTTAAGTTTTCTTATTAGTGTGAATTGTACTATTTTTGTAATAATTACCTTCTTTTTGTAATTATTTAGTTGATGCACTTTTTTAGTAATTACTTTTTATTTGTTGTATACTTATGTAAAGGACCCGAATATGGAACAATTACATTTTCTATTATATTTTAAAAATAATTACAACAATAGTGCACTCATAAAATAATTATAAAAGTATTATATTTCCCATATTTATTTATAAAATTAATACATTTGAGTATCTTTGGTCCATTATTATATCCCGTTAATCGTGACACACTTTTCTTTTTCCTCTCTCTTACTTTCCTCTTTCATATCTCCAAAATAAAATCTCGCTGACTGTATCCACCATTCGGTAACCACTGAAACACGGGTTCTTTACAATATATTCTGTAATTTGGTCTTTTTTTCAGCTGTTAACAGACCTGAGCGATCAAAGGTTAAGTGAGTAGCAACTTCTTCATTCTTAGTTCTTGTTTCAATTGTCAAATTACCTAAATTACAGAGGGAATTGAGAGCCTCCCCTCTGAAGCCAAACGTTGTCAAAGATTGCAGATCAGGATAATATGCTAATTTTGAAGTATGGTGCCTAAGCGCAAGAACCTGCAGAGATGTAGAATACAAAACAACCAATACCAGATAAATTATTGGTCGCCGAATTAGTGTTTATTTGGCAGACAGTAAAATATCCCACCACTTTCATTTCTTAACCACTGAAACACTTTTCTTATAGTATATGACTAAAACGCTTGCTCCATGAAACAATATCCCACCATTTTCATTTCTCAACCAATACGCACCACCACCGGCGTCTCAGATTGAAAGTCATTTCTTTCTTGTCAGATGTCGGTCACTTGAGGCTTATGAATGGATATGGGTCGGATGCATGAAATATGGAGAGTCTTCGTGTGTGAGCATGATTTGTCAAAGGATACATTTTTGGGCTTTATTAGCATTTCTTTTGTAAGTTAAATGTGATGCAGTTGGTAGTCAAATTTTATGCAGTGGGTAGCCAAATCTTCATACCAAGGTAACCAATTCAGTTTTATTAAGTTACCAATTTATTTTGAATGTGATGCAGTTGGTAGCCAAACATTCATGTTGTTGGTTGGCAAACTTTCAGACCAAGGTAACCAATACATACTGCATGTATGGAGATAGATTGATTACCTTGGTATAAAGGTTTGGTTACCTTGATACGAAGGTTTGGTTATCAACATTACATTACACATCACTCTCTTATTTCTCTCTTTTCTATACAGTGTTCTTATTTTCTTTTGAACATGAAATTGGAATTAGAATTTTCGGACATGAAAAATTGTGAAAAATCAAATAGTAAATGCTTCTCATCCGATTCTTTGAAGCTTGACTAATATTTTCTTTGCAAGTCCTCTGTAATATTCAAAAATTGAAGGTTTCTACTTGAGGTAGCTCGCACCAGATTACAATGGTGGCCAACGTTATGATCTCTCTTCGTTAAGAAAGGAAAAATTTATAATACATCAAGTTTTATTTTTATGGTTTCGGATGTACAAGTAATTTGTTTTGTTTGGGTTATTGGACTTCTTGTGAAATTTATCGATCTATCTTCATATTAGTTTGGGTGAATTATTATTTTGAATTTGAATTTATTTTTGTTGTTAGATCCCAAATATTTGAATTTAAATTATTAATTATGGCAGTTATTTGTCCTTGATTTTAGGTTTCCTTATTAAATTGAATTGTACTATTTTTGTAATATGGGTCCTAATTACACTCTTTTTATAATTATTTGGTTGATGCCTTTATTCTTATAATTACTTTCATTTGTTGTATACTTATGTAAAGAACCACAGAATATTCCCATCAATTGGTTCGTCTCACTTTCTATTCTCTCTACTGATAAAGACCCGATTATATCAAGCTATATAGGCTAGTTTGAATTAGGCTAGTCCATCCCCTTGTCTTTGATTCATGAGACTTCCCAGATCCTTTATATGATAGCCATTATTTGCTATAGTAAAAAGGATGATAATTTTTGACTGAAAGAGACAACAAAGAAAAAGTATTTTATACTATCTAAAAATATTATTAATTATAATATATGTTATTTGCAAAACATTAATAAAATTATTTAAAATTTCACATGATTTTTTTAAAAATAAATTAAATTGTATTTATGATTTTGAAACAAAAATGGTATTAGTAAATAACCTCCACCATTTATTGCACTCCAAATTCTAGTCAAATAGTGGATGGACGGTCGAGATTGATTCATTAATTTTGCTTTATTTGCACCAAAAATAACAAATATATACCATGGTCAAAACTAAAAAAATACTATATCTCATAAGGTAAGAAGTTATGTTTATTTGTAATGATTATAATTTTGGAATTATATTTTCATGGATTATAAATTTTAGAATTAAATAATTATATATTGTTAAGGATATTAATGTCATTATACACAATGGCATTAATGTAATAAGTAGTTAAGAACTAGTTATGTTATGTTACAATATAAAATAGGTAATTGTTAAATCCATAATATTTTTTGTTATTTCCACAACAAAAGTGTCTCTATAGATGTATAGCGACGGTGAAAACTGTCATTATAGTATCTATAGCAACAATTTTGTTATGAAAATAATAATTTTTGTTGTGAATTTAACAATTCCCTATAAAATAATGTATTGAATGTACCTCATTTCCGGACGAAGTAATACTTTTTAGTTAATTATTTTTTCCTTTATTTTAATTGTTCTTCATATTGTAATATGGTATTATAGCGTGGAAGAGATTTAAAGTTTCTTTTTCACTTTTTTTCTTTATATTTCTTTCGGTTCTTCATAGAATCAATTGATTCTTTGCATTATTTCGCATATTTGGTAGTTCTCCATACTCGTGAATACATTATCAAATCTATTAAGAATGAATTATTCCTTTCAAAATAATACTTTTACGAATGTTGTTGCTGGTATTAATGGATCTGGTGGCCATGGATCTGATGGACATAGAGTTCAAGGTTCTGGTAGTTTAGGTGTAACAACTATTATCATTGATTCTCTACATCTAAGTGTAAGACCCCGAAATTTTTAAATAAAAAGGAATTTCCTTTATTTTGAAATAGTAAGGGTTGATTTGATTAATGTGGATAGTTAAGGGTTAAATATGCAAATATTTCAAAATAAGCAAGTGGTTATAAAATATTCATTGTTGTCGGGGAATATTCATTTGGTCGTGGAATATTAAATGCGATTAGGGAATATTAAATGCGGCAACAATGACCATGTGTGGGCCCATGTGAAGCGATTGGATGAAGAAAGCGACAAATATAAGTTGTTTTTAAATAATTGGCGTAGTTATTTGCCCTTTGTTGGAATACCCGGTGGTAAAAACACACTAATCTGCGTTGTTGAGCGATAGCTTGCGGTATTGCACCAATTATTGATTCTTACGTGAAGGCACTACTCAATAATGGTTACGATAATTCTTTATTCGATTATTTTATTGAGTTAATAATTGTTGCGTTGATATTTTATATTCTTTGTTGTTTGATAATTGTCATTACACGGTATCTTTCATTATCGAAGCAATAATTCATATTATCTGAATAATATTATTAGATAACATTATTGGCGATGTCTAGAAAGTTACATCTAAGGAGAGAGGTTTGGTCATCTAATTGCTTGGCGTGAGTAAGAAGAAATTCTTATTGGAAAGCCCCCCTCTCTCTGAGGCTGCACGGTTGTCAATATTGTGATTACGTAATATTATTTGTGAATAATTAATTATTGATTTATATGATGAGGAAAATATTGATTTTATGTGGATATAGATGGAGAAAATTTTAAAATGACAATTGTTGAAAATTAATATTTTATCTTTTTACGATAAAATAATTCATTTAAATATATTATTTTAATAATATATTATGGTGATATTTTACAATGAATGTGGGATATATGAGTATATAAGGAGGAAGAGTATTTTTGTGGCATTAAATGTTTAACACATGTTTTGTGTGTTGGTGGACACAATTATTGGTAGAAATTTGATTATAGCTTTGTAAAATCGCCCGTTTGTGGATTTCGGTCGATTTTTGTTTGGAATTTGGAAAAACTTTCTTCTGCAAAGTTGTAGAGAATTGAATTTCCTATAAAAACTCATGAGATTCGAATTTTCTGATGAAAGGGCTATTTATTATGAATTATTGAAGTTAGAAGCTCAAAATAATTAATTTTGGGAGTTTAAATTATTTTTGTTAAGAAAAACGTTTTTGTATTTTTTTGGACATCATTAACATGTGTGGCTGGTGTTTTGACCAAAAGGTGGGCTAAGGAAAATTTGTATAATTATATTAATATTATATTAAATTTTACGCTTTGGTGTTCTAGCATTTTCTATAAATAGGGTCTTGGGTTAGAATTGAAAATCACACCGTAAACCGAAGTTTTCTCTCTATTTCTCTCTCGATATTTTGAGCGTATTCTTGTGAGTATTTTGAGTATACTTTGAGTATTCTTAGAGAAGTTGAGTTCAAAGACTTGACCTTATACCGGTTATTCTAAATTAGTAAATCTTGATCTTTCGAGGTAAGGGATATTATTTTTTTTGTAATGATATTATTTCTTCAATATCATTATCTTTGAAATGTTGATCTGAAGTTTTTATCAAATTTGGAACTTTTTTCATGTCGGGGTTACTTATTCATGAGTTCTTATTCATGAGTTCTTATTCATGAGTTCTTATTCACGATTCTTATTCACGAGTCTTATTAAATGAAGCGTGAAGATGTTTTTGTGGAATTTCTATCTTTTTGTGTGAGTTACTATTCACATATATCGACCTTTATTCACGATATCTGACACTATTCATGTATCTGACTATTCAATAGAAAAATAAAATTTCTTCTTTTGTCCAAAATATCTATTGCGGATACTAGCTACGATTGTATCCGTGTTTTGATCATTCTTGAATTTTACACCACTATGATTATTTTTGAGGTATTTTTGGGCGTGGATAAAACCAAGTCGAATCCTTAATCCTTAATCCTTGTCATTTTGTTTCTTTGGATTCGTTTTTTTAAAAATATCTTTCATCATCCTCGGTCTTAAATGATGATATTATGGAATATCTTTGGCTTTAGTAGCAAAGATGAATGATTTCTTAAGAATATCTTTGGCACATAGTGCAAAGATGAATGATTTCTGAAGAATATCTTTGGCACGTAGTACAAAGATGAGCGGTGTTGAGATGAAACATGACCGATTGATTAATATCTTTGGCTGTAGTAGTGCAAAGATGAGCAGTGTTGAGATGAACATGACCGATTGATGAATATCTTTGGCTGTAGTGCAAAGATGAATATTTGATTGAGAAGAATATTGATTGATGTTACGAGGATAAAATATTGATGATGGAATTTATTAAATTCATAGATTATAGTAGATTTCATTCTCTACGTAACTCTTTATGAATTATTATTTCATTGCGAATATTGATCTGAAACTTGTTGTCTATTGTATTCTATCGATTTTTCCTGTTGAAGACTAACGATAATTTGTTGTATATTATCTTAGTCGTAATATTCTTTCTTTGGGCTAGTTGAGCTCACCCTTTTCCTTGTTGTTCCATTTTTCTTCTCGGGAGGCGAGAATATAGCGAGATGCAGTCGGGTATGGAATGAAGGTTTTAGAAAGGATTGTTTAGTAGTCCTCACCATTTTTGCAAAATGATGTATCAATAAATGTGATGAGGATTTATTTGAGTATAGATATTATCTAGAAGATAATATTTGTATTCAAACTCGCAGTTTTCTTGTTGTAATAATAAAGTTGTAGTTGTTTACGTACCATGTATTTGGCGACTCGAGAATGGGTGTTGTGTATACCTATTTTGGGGGCGTCACGGTTGGTATCGAGCTTAGGGATATGATCTCTGGCGGAGATCGGGGAATAGAACTAGGAGGGGAGGCAGAGTAAATCCTTCATTAGTGTGTCTACAAAAGCTTATTTGTTAGTTGGTCGATATATAGGGATATTATGTGATATATTGATTTCCTTAATTAACCCTTATTTTATGGCGGTATTTGAGAATGTCATTTGAGAATATTAACGATGGAGTAAATGAGGACAGTGGAGATGCCTGTCTTTCACCTGACGAGGAGAACGTCACATGTTTGCAATAACACCACCTGGCGAGATGATGAGCGAGGGGATGTTTAGAAGCTTTTTGCGATTCATGCAAAATCGAGACGAGGAGACTTCGTGTTCAAAATCTGAGGAGAAATGATAGCAATTCACAGTGGTCACGACAAGCGGTTCAAAGAGTTGGGACCACGAGTGCAGGAAAGCGGATTCGATTAAAGGCGAGGCGTGGGTCAAACAAATTACCAAGATATTCGATGTCTTGGGATGCGGAGAACGAAAGTTCCATTCGCCACCTTTATGTTTTCGTGGCGAGGCGATTCTTGGTGGGAATACGTGAAGCGTACCCATCCAATTGCACTTTCGGCATGTCGTGGGAGGCGTTTGAAGCGATTCAATGACAAGTACTTCCACGAAAGTATTCGTCATATGAAGGAAGTGGAGTTTATTAGACTAGAAGCGAATAACATGGCGGTGTGTCGATCTGGCGAAGTTAGCGGAGTTATCGAGTTGCACCTCATTTGGTGGAGAATGAGAGCATTATGGCGGATGTTTTAAGAGGTTTGAAACCCGACATACGTCGATATCTCATTTCTCATAAATTTCTCTCTATTCGGATGTTGTCGGCGAGGCTCAGTTGTTAGAAGCGAGATAACGATACACGTTCAACCGAGGGGACCATAACGGATCATACCAAAGATAGCGATCATCGAATAACGATAACCGGCGGAGAAAGAAGAATCTGACAAAGGCGGTAACCACTACGGTGGTAATCGTGGCCATGAAAATAGAAGAAGCGAGTCGGGAGGAGATTTTAAAAAGGAGATTCAACAACGACCATGTGAAGGCGTCGGCGCTTTATAGCAACTAGTTTTAAGGAGAGAACAACCACCCGGTCGTATGTTACAAATCTTGGAAAGAGGGACATATCATTCAAAGCGCCCACAACAGTTTAAGGTATGCTATAGTTGTGGAAAGGAAGGACATATAAATTTCGAGATTATGCGGTAGCGAAACCTAGTTTAGTGGGGACGGTGACTCAAAAGTATCCCGAGAAAAGTCAAAGTCAAGCGATTAGGAAGGCGTTTGTCGTGTGGGTCAAAATCTGAGGAACCCGAACGAAGTTATACAGGTTAGTCGATTATAAATTCTTGCGAAGTATATACCTTACTAGATATCGGTTCTACCCATTCTTTTATCTCTCTTACTTGCGCTCAACGTTTAAACTTGACTCAGGAGAAATTAGACTTTGACTATCGTGGAAACTCCAGTTAGAGAAACTTTCATCACATCCAGTTCATTTATAAATCTTGCTTGATTCAGGTTGGCACTATCACATTACACATTAACCTTATTTCTATAGAGATATTTGTTTTGATGTGATTTTAAGGTTAACTACTCATCAAATGCCGAAATTGATTATTTTCGTAAGGTTGTTAGTTTTCATATTCTAAGCAACACTGTTATTGAATTCAAGCAATCAAACCATTGTAGTCAAACATTTTCATATCAAGCCATGAAGTCATTCGTTTATTTACGGATGTCAAATTTTCTTAGTCCATGTTATGGATTTGAATAAAGACACGTCGATTTGAATAATATTCTGTTGTTATTGATTTTTCTGACGTATTTTACGAAGAATTTCTTGGCTTACTCCCAAAGCACGATATTAAATTTTGTATCGACTTTGAACCCGGTACAAAACTCATTTCTAAAATCTCATATCGAATGGCTCTATTGAACTTGAGGAGTTAAAAATTCAACTATAAATTTGGTACACGAGCCTTTATCTTGTGACTTCCTTTGTGGAATTCACTAAGCCGAACTCTCTGTAGGGGCGTCATATTAGATGCGATAGTAAAGCGATAGGTGTCATTGTGACGTCTTTATCAAGATTGGGATATGAGTCGCGGTTGAGAAAGCAACCTAAGTCGATTATCGAAAGGCGTAGCTTTCTGAGGCTTAGTTGGTTATTATCGGAGATTCGTTGAAGGATATTCTCGAATCGCTATTCCGATTAACTTAGGTGACTCAAAAGATACAAAATTCTTATGGAAGCGAGGAATGCGAGAAGATTTTCCAAGAACTCAAGAGGCGACTCATTTCGGCACATATTAACCATACCATCTGAAAAGCGAGCGTGGTAGGTGGACAGCGTTAAGTAGAAGATCATATGCGGGAGCGAGTGCAATGATGTCAAGTATCGCATAGAGCCAACTTTAATAGAAAAGTTAAGATTGCTCAAGCCACAGGCTTCGAGATGCGTCGTATGAAGAAGAAAAATCTGAAGGGCTATTAGGAAGCGAGAATTGATACTTGAGTCCACTCTAGACTTTGTGTTCTAACGACTACGATTTGAAGTACAAGATTATGATGGAGGCACACAATACGCCATTTGCAATCCATCCTGGGAGTACCAAAATGTATTATGATCTTCAACATACATTTTGGTGGAGCAATATGAGGAGAGAGATTGCAAAGTTTATCTCGATGTGTTTAACTTGCTTAGCGTGTAAAGGCGGAGCATCTTGTACTAAGGGTCCAGTTGCAACCACTTGAGATTAGGAATGGAAGTGGGAACACATTACTATGGATTTCGTTTACGGGTCTTCCTGCGGTTTCTCAAGGCATCAATCTTATTTGGGTTATTAGATTAACCAAGTCTGCTTCATTTCTTACCGATCGAGAGACTTATTCCTTGAGCGTCTTTTCTCGTATGTACGTAAATGCAATTGTGAGATTGCATGGCATGCCGATATCCATAGTTTTAGATCGTGACCCAAGATTCACTTCATGATTTTTGGGTTAGAAAGCTATGGGCACGCAATTTACGATTCGATTTGGCATACCATCCTCAAGCGGATGGGCAATCGAGAAAGGACTACTCAAACTCTTGAAGATATATTAAAACTACGTGTCCTAGATTTCAAAGGAAGTTGGGATAAGTACTTGCCATTGGTGGAATTCTCATACAACAATAGTTATTAAACAAATATAGGCATGGTTCCATTCGAAGCATTATATGGACAAAATGTCGATTCTCCGATATGTTGGGATGAGGTGGGTGAAGCAACATTGTTGGGACCCGAGAGTTAATACGTATGACTAATGATTCGACAACGTATACAAAGCGGCACAAGATCGACAAAAGAGTTATGCGGATCTTCATCGAAAGGGCGTGGAATTTAATGTAGGGGATCATGTATTGTTGCGAGTTGCTCCGTGGAAGGGAGTTACAAGATTTGGGAAGAGAGGAAAGCTCGATCCACGATTTATCGGTCCATTTCAAATTCTTGGTGAGAGTAGAAAATGTAGCCTATAGACTTGCGTTACCTCAGTATGTCTCGTGTTCATAATGTGTTTCACATATCTCACTTTCGTAAATATGTGAAAGGCCGAACCATGTTATTGAGTTAGAACCAGGACGAGATAGCAGAAGACTTAACGTATGAGGAGGTACACATCCAGATTTTGGATAGGAAGGAGCATGTCCTACTATGAAGGTTATACCATAAGTTAAAGTTTTGTGGAGGAATCATGCTATATAGAGAAATGACACAGGGAATTGGAAGCGAAAATGAAAGCGAGGTATCCTCACCTTTTCAAAACACAATGCGTCACGTCGATTTCGAGGACGAAATTTCATAAGGAGGGAGGTTGTAAGACCGAAATTTTTAAATAAAAAGGAATTTCCTTTATTTTGAAATAGTAAGGGTTGATTTGATTAATGTGGATAGTTAAGGGTTAAATATGCAAATATTTCAAAATAAGCAAGTGGTTATAAAATATTCATTGTTGTGGGGAATATTAGTTTGGTGGTGGAATATTAAATGCGGTCGGAGGAATATTAAATGCGACGGTAGCGACCATATGTGGGCCCCATAACGGAAGCGATTGGATGAAGAAAACGACAAATATAAGTTGTTTTTAAATAGCAGGCGTAGTTGTTGCCCATTGTTGGAATACCCGGTGGTTAAAACACACACTTATCTGGCGTTGTTGAGCGAGTAGCATACGGTATTGCACCAATTATTGATTCTTACGTGAAGAAGGCACTACTCGATAATGGTTCTGATAATTCTTTATTCGAGTATTTTATTGAGTTAATAATTCTTTGCGTTGATATTTTATATTCTTTGTTGTTTTGATAATTGTCATTTGGCGGTATCTTTCATTATCGAAGCAATAATTCATATTATCTGAATAATATTATTAGATAACATTATTGGCAATGTCTAGAAAGTTACATCTAAGGAGAGGTTTGGTCATCTAATTGCTTGGCGCCAAGAAGAAGAAATTCTTATTGGAAAGCCCCTCTTTCCTGAGGCTGCACGGTTGTCGATATTGTGATTCGTAATATTATTTGTGAATAATTAATTATTGATTTATATGATGAGGAAAATATTGATTTTATGTGGATATAGATGGAGAAAATTTTTAAAATGACAATTGTTGAAAATTAATATTTTATCTTTTTACGATAAAATAATTCATTTAAATATATTATTTTAATAATATATTAATGTGTGATATTTTTACAATGAATGTGGGATATATGAGTATATGAGGAGGAAGAGTATTTTTGTGGCATTAAATGTTTAACACATGTTTTGTGTGTTGGTGGACACAATTATTAATAGAAATTTGATTATAGCACACGTAAAATCGCCTGTTTGTGGATTTCGGTCGATTTTTGTTTGGAATTTGGAAAAACTTTCTTACGCAAAGTTGTAGAGAATTGAATTTCCTATAAAACTCTCGAGATTCGAATTTTCTGATGAAAGGGCTATTTATTATGAATTATTGAAGTTAGAAGCTCAAAATAATTGATTTTGGGAGTTTAAATTATTTTGTTAAGAAAAACGTTTTTGTATTTTTTTGGACATCATTAACATGTGTGGCTGGTGTTTTGACCAAAAGGTGGGCTAAGGAAAATTTGTATAATTATATTAATATTATATTAAATTTTACGCTTTGGTGTTCTAAGCATTTTCTATAAATAGGGTCTTAGGTTAGAATTGAAAATCACACCGTAAAGCGAAGTTTTTCTCTATTTTCTCTCGATATTTTGGCGTATTCTTGTGAGTATTTTGAGTATACTTTGAGTATTGCTAGGCGGTGCAAGTTCCTTCAAAGACTATATACAGATTCTATTTAAGTCTCGATCTTTCGAGGTAAGGGATATTATTTTTTGTAATGATATTATTTCTTCAATATCATTATCTTTGAAATGTTGATCTGAAGTTTTATCAAATTTGGAACTTTTTCATATCGAGTTACTTATTCATGAGTTACTATTCACAAGTTCTTATTCATGAGTTCTTATTCACGATTCTTATTCACGAGTCTTATTCATGTAAGCGTGAAGATGTTTTTGTGGAATTTCTATCTTTTGGTGTCTGAGTTACTATTCACGATATCGACCTTATTCACGATATCTGACACTATTCATGTATATCGTGACTATTCAATAGAAAAATAAAATTTCTTCTTTTTGTGTCAAAATATCTATTGCGGATCTAGCTACGATTGTATCCATGTTTTGATCATTCTTGAATTTTACACCACTATGATTATTTTTGAGGTATTTTTGGACGTGGATAAAACCAAGTACGAATCCTTAATCCTTAATCCTTGTCATTTTGTTTCCTTTGGATTCGTTTATTTAAAAATATCTTTCATCATCCTCGATCTTAAATGATGATATTATGGAATATCTTTGGCCCGTAGTAGTGCAAAGATGAATGATTTCTTAAGAATATCTTTGGCACAGTAGTGTGCAAAAGATGAATGATTTCTAAAGAATATCTTTGGCAGTAGTGCAAAGATGAGCAGTGTTGAGATGAACATGGACCGATTGATTAATATCTTTGGCACGTAGTGCAAAGATGAGCAGTGTTGAGATGAACATGACGATTGATGAATATCTTTGGCACAGAGTGCAAAGATGAATATTTGATTTGAGAAGAATATTGATTGATGTTACGAGGATAAAATATTGATGATGAATTGTTAAATTCATAGATTATAGTAGATTTCATTCTCTACGTAACTCTTACATGAATTATTATTTCATTGCGAATATTGATCTGAAACTTGTTATACTATTGTATTCTATCAGATTTTTTCCTGTTGAAGACTAACGATAATTTGTTGTATATTATCTTAGTCATAATATTCTTTCTTGGGCTAGTTGAGCTCACCCTTTTCCTTGTTGTTCCATTTTTCTTCTCGGAGGCGAGAATATAAGCGAGTGCAGTGGGGTATGGAATGAAGGTTTTAGAAAGGATTGTTTAGTAGTCCTCACCATTTTTACAAAATGATGTATCAATAAATGTGATGAGGATTTATTTGAGTATAGATATTATCTAGAAGATAATATTTGTATTCAAACTCACAGTTTTACTGTTGTAATAATAAAGTTGTAGTTGTTTCTGTACCATGTATTTGGCGACTCAGAATGGGTGTTGTGTATACCTATTTTGGGGGCGTCACACTAAGTGCTTGTTAATTAGCCTTCAATTGAAGCTAATTACAGTCGATATAAAAGATGTATGACTATTGCTCTCTCGGCAAAACTATGGATGGTACATGTTGGGTCATGATATTTTCTTTCCTTGGGCCGGGTAAATTGAGCTTACTCATTTAATTAATCCATTGGGCCTTTATTATTGAACTATGAAAGTCATTGAGCCCAGTCACCATATTATTTCCATTTTAACCTATAAGACCGGGTCGGTTCAGTGGATCGATCATTTAGACATTTTAATATCTATTATTTTGACTTGCAATGATGAAAAAGCATGACGGTTGACTAGAGCACCTGTCATGCATTAATGTGGATGGGATCATAACCCACGGCCAGAGAAAAAAGAGTCAAAAGCAAAGGTGGATAGACTACATGTAGTCGGCAGAACCCATCAGATCAAGGGGGTGTGTCAAGTAGTAGTCGGTGGCACGGTAACCCAGGCAAAGAGAGTATAGCTTAGCAAGGAAGTCTTCACAAAGAGGTACGTACACACATATTATCAATCAGAATCTCACACACAGAGAATTATCATCTCTCTCAATACACTAGATATTACATCCTCCATTGTTAACCTTGTGAACACGTTTACTGACTCTCACGCTTGAGCTATCCCCCGACGGAACCGCCGTCAAGCTTGTGGTGTTTATCGTGTTTATTGTGCAGGATCAGGGCGTCTTATGTGATTGGGACGTGGCAGAAGATCTTGGCGTTAACATTGGCGCTAGAAGGAGGGCGTTCTAGTGTCATTGAAATTTTCAATCACAATTGTTTAACCTACTTCGGAAGATGATGAGGAGTAGAGATGGTACACCAGAAGGGCAGGCGATGGCTGTCAGTTCATCACTGCCTCGTACTTGATAAAGGATCGTCTGGGTCCTTCTAAAAGTGCTCACGAAAGCACGACCTCTAAGCACAATTCAGGAGAACTTCGTCCGAAGATCCATGGTGGGGCCAGACGAAAGTTGGTTTTCAATGCTGATAAGGAGCGTGATCATGATCAGGGGTGGGCGGAAGGCTCACCGACCAGGACTCATCGTCGAAGTGGTTAGGAGGACAGAGTTGCCAAATTGGCGAGGATGGCAGACGAAGCAGATAAGGCCTTGGAGGTTCTGTTAAAACAGAGGGAAGATATAGCCGAACAGATGATTCGGGTGGCGGAGGTAAGGGACGAAGCATCTAGCCATGTTCGGATCAGAGAGGCGGAGTAGGCATAAGGAGATGCCATGCGAGAGAGGTAAGAAAACCGGAGCATTCTATACATGTGTCAGAGATCGTCTCTCATGATAGGAGGAGATCGAGGAAGCAGAACTCCCTTGGCCCCGAAGAAGGCCCTGATGGTTGTTGGTTCTCAGCATCGGGATGACGATGAGCGAAGAAGCGGTCGAGAGAGATCGTGCGAAACTAGAAGAAGAGAGTACCCGGCATGACCATTCTCATCATGAGAATAGAATTACACGTCGAGTAGATCGAGAAGTCCCACAAGAGGCGGTGGGATCGGCGAAGAAGAGGTCGATTCACTCAAAAAGTAGAATGTCGCTCGAGAAGGAGGTCTCATCCTGACCGAAGGTGTTGATTTTTACGGTGAAGGAGTTAAAGAGCTCCAAAGCGGTGGTTGAGTCAACGGTGAAGGACACTCAGGAAAGAAGGCATCCCTTTTTCCTCGGATATTCTCAAGGAGAAAGCGGATATTACCAAAAAGTTGCCTCGTATGGAGAGTTATGATGGGTTAGGAGATCCTTATGACCATAGTCGAGGCGTTCGAATTTGGTGATGGACTATTATGATTTCAACGATCTTTGCCGAATGTCACACTTTTGTCGCGTATTTGAGAAAAGAACGCGAGGCGATGGATGGGGACTTTACCATCGGATTCAATTTCCTCTTGGGTGAGCTTTGTGATAAGTTCCACGCGTTTGGAATGTAGAAGAAGGGAAAGCTTCTACAAGTTCTTTAGCACAAATCCCGTGATTCACGGTGAATCTTTAGGCCAATATGTAAAGAGGTTTAGAAGCGATTGGTCGGTGTCAGACCTTAATGATCTCAATTTGTGGGTTTGTTCGAAGCAGGCTAGATCTCGTTAAGTCAGAAGTTGGTGAAGAAGTTGATGTTTCACCATCCAGAAAAGCTAGCAGAAGCCTTTGACAAGGCAGAAGGCTATATTGTTGTAGAAGAGGCTATGAATAGCCTGAAAAATCCTTCTTTGGGCCAATTAAAGGAGATAGAGGTTCCCAAGACCGAAGTTGATCAGAGAAGAGTGGGGGGATATAATCAAGGGTCGGGAAGGCGCGATTCGAAGAAATCTGATAACTTCGTGGGCAAGGCGCAAGCGATCGTCCACATTTACGCCGAAGGTTAATAAAGTCTACACCTGTTGAACACGAAAGGTCGGTAATTTTGGATCGGATCGAAACCGACCTTTCTTGAGCTACCTCGTGATAATTATAGGACGAGGACAAGCGACCCTCATAAATATCGTGGTTATCATCAAGTTCTTGGCCGTGACACTAATGAGTGTTGCAATTTAAAGGATTTCGTGGAGAAGAAGATTCGAGGCGACTTGGCGATTCAAGATATGTGGGTAGAAGGACCGCTTGAGATCACGGACTATCAACCGTCTTTATTCGAGACGGTTCAATCACTACCCATCAAAATGCTCTAAGTACCACCGCCATGGCACGTCGTTGATGTAATATGGGGTGGAGTGCTGTAGGGAAGTTGGTAGGGAAGAAGAAGAAGGCTTACCTTGATTGGTCATATACGTGATGATGCTCCCCTAAAGATTGACAGACCATTCGAGGCCGTCATATCATTTACGGATGCGATTATCCTTGGAGCATATCGAGCCACGTGAAGGGGCATTAGTGATCACAAAGACAAGTGGGCTCGGTGGATGTGAAGCGCATGATGATAGAGCAATGGGTCTTGGTGGACATTCTATATGCCCATGCTTATCGGAGGATGCATCTTGATGGGCACAAAATGGAGATCGAGGCGGAGAGGCTCCTCTATACGGTTTTAATGACGACCCGATCGAGTTTGCGAGCACTATTGAACTCCCAGTTATCTTGACAAAGACACCTCGGTGGTAGAGATAGCGTGTAAATTCTATGTTGTGCATGTGGATTGACACAACGCCATCCATTGGGAAGGCCTACATTGTGGCTCTCTCAAGTGTGACCTCCATTCCTCATTTTAAAATCAAATTCCCTACGGCGCGTGGAGTAGGAGAGGTGGCGGGGAGACTTAGATGCGGCAAGCGATGTTATCGGAATCTTTGTTATTTCATCCGGAATGGGGTCGACAAAAAGAGAAAAAGACAATGGCAATTGAGATCGAACCTTCTTCGAGAAGCGACTCGGGCAGGTTGGTGATCCTGCGAGGGGGACGAGAGGAGATTGAGTTGGTCATCTGAGCCGGACAAGAGCGGTGAGGATTGGTTTGGTCTCACTGGAACCTCTTGGACGAACCTTATGGAACTCTCTTACTTTTGCTCACGGATATTTTTGCATGGGAACCACAAGACATGCAGGGAGTTAAGCCAGGAAGGTTCTTGAGCATAAATTGGAGATAAATCCTTTGAAGAAGCCAGTTCGTCAGAAAAGGCGGATCTTTGCGCCAGAACGACAGAAAATCATTGATGAAGAGGTTGCAAAGTTGCTAGCTGCTGACTTTATCTACGAAATTGATTACCCAGTGGATAGCAAATGTGGTATTGGTGCGAAGCGAGAATGGGAAATGGCGGGTTTGCATCGACTACACGATCTCAATAAAGCTTGTCAGAAGGACTTTTATCTTCTTCCCATATCGATCGACTCATCGATGCCACCCGGTATGCATTACTAAGCTTTATGGATGCTTTTTGAGGTTATTATCAAATATCCATGTGCAAAGAGGACATTCCAAAGGCGGCGTTCATTACACAGATTCGATTGTCGCCTATAAAAAGATGACTTTTGGCCTCATAAATCTTTGGAGCCACTTACGAGAAGAATGATGAACTTCATCTTGACGGTATTTGGTGGGGAGGAACATGGAGGTTTATGTAGATGACATGATCGTGAAGAGTATCTGATTGAAGCATTTGGACGACACGGAGGAATGCTTTTCGGGTGTCAGTTATCGCTAATTGAGACTCAATCCGCCAAATGTACTTTCGGCCTTAGTGCGAGGAAAGTTTACGGGTTATCTGGTCGGTCGGAGGGCATCGAGGCCAACCGGAGAAGATCCGAGCCATTCTTGATATGAGGACTCCTCGATCGTTCAAAGGCGTTCAACGTCATTTGGTAGGATGCGGCTTTGAGGAGGTTAAATCGCCAAATCTGCGGAGAGATGCCTTCCTTTCTTTGACACATTGAAGGTAGAATAATGCGAAAATGTTCGGTGGACTTGAGTGTGAAGAGCGCCTTCAAGGCATAAAGACATATCATCTTTGCCCTTTATTGGTAAAGCTTTGTCCAGAGAGAGACGTTGTATTTGTACCTTGCAGCAAGTTCATTGGCGGTTGGAAGCGGTGTTGGTTCGGGAGATCAATGGGAAGCAGCATCCGGTTTATTATGTCGGCCCACGTCTGCGAGATCTTTGAAACTAGGTATCAAATATTGAGAAATTTGCTTTTGCCTTAATAATTGCTAGTAGAAAGCTTGACAATATTTTCAAGGTCGGCTCTGATCGTCTACGGATCAACCATTGAAGAAGGTGATGGGCAAGCCGGAGATCTCGGTAGATTAGCGGCGTGGACTATGGAGTTGTCCCTAATTTTTCATCGAATACCATCCCCGAAGCGCCATCGAGGACAAGCCTCGCCAATTTTATGGTGGAATGTTCATTCATTCGAAAGCGGATCTTGAGATCTTGAGTTGCAGAGGTGAATCGTCGATCGGGCGATTCTGATTCTTCAGGAGGTCGAGAATGTTTGGATGTTGTATGCGAGATGGATCTCTACGATGACTATTAGTGGTGCGAGAATTATTTTGAAGAGTGGGAGGATTGAGGTTCATTGAGCCATTAGGTTAGGGTTAAAAAGCGACGAACAACGAATTTGAGTGCAAGCGGTGTTAGCGGGTGTCCGATTGGCAAGGAGTCAGAAGTCGAAGTTGATCATTTATAGTGATTCTCGATTGGTCGTTAAGCAATTTGTCGGGAGATTATGAAGCTCGTGGGACCCGGATGATCAAGTATCTGGCGGAATTAAGAGGCAAACTTCAATATTTCGCCATTATGAGTTTGGGGCATAGAGCGTAACGACAATTCCATTGTCGATGCCTTTGTCGTCGCCACTGCGAGATCTGAGATGTTTTCAACGGATCGGTTTATTTGGAAGTTTTGCAACAACCGAAAGTGTTCGGCCTTAAAGCGGTAATGTGTATCGAAGCGATCTAGGCTTTGGATGACCCCTACATCAGTATTTGGCAGATGGCGTCCTTCCTTCGGATCAGATGCTGGCAAAGAAGATCAAGTACAAGAGTGCCAATTTTGTTCTTATTGATGGGGATCTTTATCGATTGGCATTTTCCTCACCATTGCTGAAATGTTTGGTTCCGTCCGAGGTCGAGTATGCTCTTCGGGAGGTTCACGAGGGTATTTGCGGTGATCATATGGCTGCCAAATCTTTAGCTTATAAAATACTTCGACAAGGATACTATTGGCCTACAATTTTCAAGGAAGCTACAGAATATGTCAAGAAATGTGAAAATGCCATTTCGATAGTCCGATCCCACATCAGCCACCGGAAGAGCTATATTCGATTTTATCTCCTATACCCTTCGCTGTCTGGGGGGTGGATATATTGGGTCCGTTGCCTAAAGCTAAAGGTCAAGTTAGCTTTGTCATAGTTGCTATCGATTACATGACTAAGTGGGTAGATCTTGAAACCACTTGATCGATAACGGAACAAAGTGCTTGAAGTTCATAAAGGAGTTCAGTAGTGTTTCCTTCGGGATCCCTAGAGTGTTGATATCGGACAACGGACGCTTGATTCGTGGGTTCAAAATTTGAAGGATTTTTAAAGGATCCGGGGATTCAACACAAGAAGACTTGGTGGCTCATCCACGGTCGAATGGGCAAGTCGAGGTGACCAACCGGGACACTTTGAAGCGGAATCAAACCTTGATTGGATGAAGCTAAAGGGGAGATGGCGGAAGAATTGTTGAGCGTCTTTGTGGGCTTACCGAACTACAAAGGAGGACCACCGGGGATTCACCCCTTTCGATTGGCTATATAATGCGATGCCTTAGTCCCAGTCGAGATCGGATCTCAAGTCTTGGTCAATCGGTTCAAAGAGATCTACTGATGACGAAGGACTAAAAGCTAACTTTGGACTGTTAGAAGAAGTCGAGAGGTAGCTTTGCTGCTCAAATTGGTACGCTTATCAGCGAAGGGTGGCCAAACATTACAACAAAAGGGTCAAAACCGTAGATTGAAGTAGGAGACTTAGATCTTAGAAGCCAAAGCATCTACGCCTCAAACACAGGAAAGTTAATCGAGGCCGGGAAGAAGGCCATATGAGGTGATCAAGTACCAAAGCCGGTACTTATCGGTTAAAACCTTTAGATGGTTTAGAGATCAATAATACTTGGCGTCAAGCAGACTTGAAAATATTTTCAATAAAGATTAAGTCGGGTTCTAGGAAGTGCGTACTACGATTGTTCATTATCAATTAAAAGTCACTTTTTCATAATTGATCCTGGTCTATTTGTCTAAGGTCACTGATGGTGTAAGGAGGTATGGTAGGACTCATTGGCCATTTGATGGCGCCCATAAAGGTCCTTATGATCTATATTGATTTTACCGAGGTGGTAAATCAATGGTCACTATTGATCTGGTCTATTTGTCCTAAGGTCACAACGGTGTAAGGAGGCATGGTAGGACTCATTTGGCCATTCGATGGCGACCCATAAAGGTCCTTATGATCCTATATTGATTTTACAAGGGTGGTAAATCAATGGTCACTATTGATCCTTATATCTTGATCCTTATATCTTGGTCCTTATATATTTGTTCTACCCCGAGTGGTAAGCAAGATTTTGATGGTGCAAGGAGGATCGGCCAAATTCACCACCGCACATGACCGATCTCACACTTGATGCATCTGGAGTGAGTATATATTACTTTATTTTGTTTAAGTATTGAGTTGATTCATTCAATTCAGGTTAAGTTGAATCTCAATAGTAAAATTCAATTCACTTCATTTCATAAATTAACTGTTATATGCCGTATCTAATTCACTAGTTAGGTTCAGTTTATTGATACTGAATTATTGATAAGAAATTAATCGAGACAGAAGTCATAATCAAGACAGTTGAAGATTCATCAATAAAATAAAACGTTCATTCATTCAAGTTAATCATAAACTAGTCACATGAATACAAAAAGTTTAAAGTAGTTAAAATTTTTACATAGAATAAAAACAGAGGCCGGACATCTGTGCACCGCCTTCATCATCGGAGTTGAAGAGCAATGCGGTCCAACCGAAGCGGTAGATAGCTTTTCTTTTCCTCACTCTCGGCGATCTTACGTACCCCTCGAATATACCTTCATGATTTCGGCATTAAGTTAAATCAAGAATCCACGTAGTCACTTTGAATCGCTTAGAATCTCTTGACGGAAGAGGACCACATCCCTCAAGATCCTTTATTTTGTGGCGAAGTTTGTGACGTTTGGCCTTATGCCTTCGCTTTCTTAAATCTGGGCCTCGCCGTCGAGCCTCGCCAAGTTGGATCACCAAGCTTCGGTTGGTGAAGAAAACTCCTCATTTTTGCCTTGAGGAGTAGGTTTTCTTGACCAATGGAGTGTTCATATCGATTAAAGCTTATTGGTCGGCCGGACCTTGACCAACCCATCCCTCGTGGCCCTTAACTCGTCGTCAGATGTCTTCAGATCCATCCTAGCCCGATCTAATTCTGTTTGAAGGCCGTTGATGGTATGAAAAACATCTTCACGATCGGCCCTCTCTCGATCCAAGGTTGATTTCAGCATGTTTTATCTCCTGCCTCATGAAATCCTCCTCGGCTTCCCCATTTATGTGTCTCGGACGCAAACGTCCAAAGACAACGTTAGCCTGTATATTTTCAAAATATTCAAGTCAGTATCCACCTATCCAAATAATAACAGAGAAATAGAAGATAAAGAAATTATTATTTACCTTAGCGGATAGCTCATTCCCTCATGAGCGATTTTCGTCAGTATGATCCTTGAGCGATGGTGGTCGTCGGTGTTAGAAACGAAGGCTCCAAAAAGGTCGAAGGGAAGTTCGATTGAATCTAGGCTACAAGGTCGAGAGACCCATAGCCTCGCATGATAACCCGAATAGGAGGGGCCGGGTCGATCGGGGAAGGTCTCGGCCTTCGGGAGAAAAGGGTTGGTCGATCAGAGTAGGGTCCACGTGTATGGTTTCGGTGAAGGAGATTTGTTAGAGTACGGGTTCTTGGGGGGGGGTGAGGCGTAAGCGAACTTCGGATGGTTGTCGGTGTAAGACCGAAATTTTTAAATAAAAGGAATTTCTTTTATTTATTATTTTGAAATAAGTAAGGGTTGATTTGATTAATATGGATAGTTAGGGGTTAAATCGCAAATACTTCAAAATAAGTAAGTGGTTATAAAATATTAATTGTTGTCGGGGAATATTAGGTTGGTCGTGGAATATTAAATGATCGTCGTGGAATATTAAATGCTGACAATGTTAGCTTGACCATGTGTGGGCCCCATGTGAAAGCGATTGGATGAAGAAAACGACAAATATAAGTTGGTTAAAAATAAGCTGGCGTAGTTATTACCAATTAAGACTGTTGGAATACCCGGTGGTTAAAATACGATGTCGCGCGTGGTTGCTTGATATTACGGTATTGCACGCGATGATTGTTGAATTATTGATCCTTACGTGAAGAAAGCACTACTCAATAATTTTCACGGTAATTCTCGTTCAATATTTTATTTTATTGATTCAATAATTCTTTGCGTTGATATTTTATATTATTGTTGTTCAATAATTGTCACGCACGCATTATCTCCATTATCGGATCAATAATTCATATTATTTAAATAATATTATTAGATAGCATTATTGGCAATGTCTAGAAAGTTACATCGAGGAGAGGTTTGGTCACTAAATGCTTGGCCAAGAAGAAGGAGAAATCCTTATCGGAAAGCCCTCTTTCACAGGAGCGGCTTGGTTGTCATAATTGTGATTACGTAATATTATTTGTGAATAATTAATTATTGATTTATATGATAAGAAAATATTTATAAATTATGGATTTATTTGTTTTATGTGGTTATAATTGAATGATTTAATGTTGAGGTGTTTTATCAAGTAATTTTGTTTCGGAATGGAGGTATTAAAATCAAATCAATTATTTTTACGATATATTGCGTGAGTTATAATTTTTAATCAAGATAGTTGGATCGTTGTAATTTTTGGATATGTTATACATATATAAGTTGAGTATATGTCCACAAATTTTGAACCGTTAAAAATGAGCGAATGATTTGTTATGAATTTTAAGAGGTGGTGATTAGGAAATTAGGTTTATAATTGATTTTGGTGGAAAATTCTAGAATTGAGTGGGCCCCCACTTGTGGTTGGTGAAGAAATGTGCTGAATTTTATTTCAAATGTGGTGGGTGGGAATAGTAGCGAGTAAAGCCATCATGTTGCGGAGTTAAGTGCGCTTGACGTCTTAACATTTTCCTATAAATAGAGGGCTAAGTTAGAATTGAAAATCACACGAAACAAGTTTCTCTTTCTCTCTCTATATTATCGAGCGTATTCTTGTGAGTATTTTGAGTATACTTTGAGTATTGTTAGCGGTGCAAGTTCCTTGACCTTTATATCCAGGTTTTAAATTTAGAAGTACTAATCTTTCGAGGTAAGGGATGTTATTTTCTTCTCGGATGATATTATTTCTTCAATATCATTATCTTTGAAATATTGGTTGGAACTTTTATCAAATTTGGAACTTTTTCATGTGAGTTACTTATTCATGAGTTCTTATTCACGAGTTACTATTCATGAGTTACTATTCACGAGTTCTTATTCACGAAGTACTATTCATGAAGCGTGAAGATGTTTTTTGTGGAATTTCTATCTTTTGGTGTTGAGTTACTATTCACGATATCTGGAACTATTCACGATAATCGTTAATTATTCACGAATCGGCACTATTCAAGAAAAATGAAAATTTTCTTTTCGTCTAAAATATCTATTACGGATACTAGCTTTGATTGTATCCATGTTTTGATCATTCTTGAATTTTACACCACTATGATTATTTTTGAGGTATTTTTGGACGTGGATAAAACCAAGTACGAATCCTTAATCCTTGTCATTTTGTTTCCTTTGGATTCGTTTCTTTAAAATATTTTCATCATCCTCGTCTTAAATGATGATATTATTGAATATCTTGGGCTGTGTAGTGCAAAAGATGAATGATTTCTGAAGAATATCTTTGGCACTGTAGTGCAAAGATGAAGCAGTGTTTAAATGAACATGACCGTGATGAATATCTTTGGCCTTTAGTGCAAAGATGAGCAGTGTTGAGATGAACATGACCGATCGATGAATATCTTTGGCTGTAGTGCAAAGATGAATATTTGATTTGAGATGAATATTGATTGATGTTACGAGGATAAAATATTGATGATGGACCTGTTAAATTCATAGATTATAGTAGATTTCATTCTCTACGTAACTCTTCTATGAATTATTATTTTATTGCGAATATTGATCCGAAACTTGTTGTCATTGTATTCTATCGATTTTTCCTTGTTGAAGACTAACGATAATTTTTTTCTATATTATCTTAGTCATAACATTCTTTCTCTTGGCTAGTTGAGCTCACACTTTTCTTTTTGTACCATTTTTCTCGGGAGGGAGAATATAGCGAGTACGAGTCAGGGTATGGAATGAAGGTTTTAGAAAGGATTGTTTAGTAGTCCTCACCATTTTTTTAATGTATCAATAAATGTGATGAGGATTTATTTGAGTATAGATATTGTCTAAAAGATAATATTTGTATTCAAACTCACAGTTTTACTGTTGTAATAATAAAGTTGTAGTTGTTTCTGTACCATGTATTTGGCGACTCAGAATGGGTTGGATGGAATGGACCTATTTTGGGGTCGTCACATCAGGTGTGCGCTTCCTCTTCCTGGATAGCGTCGGAACCACTTCATCCTGGTCACCGTCTTCGGCAATCTGTATTTCTACAGGGGGCACGAAGGGTGGGATGATCGAAGACTGAGGCACCCTAAGTTCTTCTGATCAATGTGGAGTTATTTTAGTTTTTTAATTTTTGGTGCAGGAGGACACTTCTTGATCGGGACGATCGAGTAAACCTCCTCGTCGAGGGATAGATGTGGGGTTGGTTACATTTTGAGGAATGGATTCGGAGGGGGTAACGAGAGATGTTGACCTGGGCTTTCTAGTGGCCCTCCTCTTTTGACGAGGATGGAGGGTCTCTTCCGGTACAGGAACCTCTTCAGCCTCTGGTTCTTCTGTTCGGAATTCGTCCGTATGTATTTCCGGGGTCGGTTCACGGGAGTAGCTTTTGTTGGCAGATTCTCAACAGCTTCCGAAGACTTCCCGGACAAAAAATCTTCGAACTCCTTTATTTCTAAGGAGCTTGGTCTGATCAGAGATACTGCATGAAACAAACAGTCCTATGTTAAATTACACATCATAAAACATTTTCAGAAATTTATATATATGAAATAAACCAGTACTTACACTTATGGTCATATAACCATGCCTGCTTCGAGAGGAGTCTATATTTCCACTCCTCCTTTCAACTTCCCGTTCTTCAGAAATGTCTCCGAAGTCAGCAGAGATCTTCTCGTCAGTTGCCCAGTTCGGTAAGGAAGAAATTTCGGGACCTTTGACGTAGAACCACTTCTCGTGCCATCCCCTATTGCTCGAAGGAGTGTTCACCAGCGAGCGCCTCTCGAATTTTTCTCCAGACTTCGGAGAATGTTTGCTAAGGGCCTTGAACCCCTTCTCTCTAGATTGGACTATCTTGTATACGGTGAAGAAGAAGTCAAGGGAGGGCTCAACGCCCAACTCATGGCAGAAGGCCACAAACGCCAGAATGTGAATGTAGGAGTTTGGTACTATTGCTGGAGAACCCCACGCCCGAAACCCCAAAGTATAGTCACTATAAAATGTCTTGGGGAAGCGAACCCCTTCTCGAGCAAGGTCGCGGGGATGGTAGTCCAACCTTCTCGCCGTTGGTACATCTTTCACGGATCTAGGACCCCCGATTGCGTGGGTATCCTGAATGTGGTATCTGGATCGAATCCTTTTTAGTTCAGCCTCATTAATGAAGGAATTAATGCTGAGATGTTTTGTTTGTATTTTGTCGGATTGGAGGTATTAAAAGATCAAATCGATTGTTATTCTGACTTCATTGTGTGAGTTATAATATTTAATCCGATAGTTGGATCGTTGTAATTTTTGGATATGTTATACATATATAAGTTGAGTATATGTCCACAAATTTTGAACCGTTAAAAATGAACGAATGATTTGTTATAAATTTTAAGAGGTGTCTGATTCAGAAATTAGGTTATAAATGATTTTGGTGGAAAATTCTAGAATTGGTGGGCCCCACTTGTGGTTGGTGAAAAAAAAAAATGTCTTGAATTTTATTTCAAATGTGGTGGGTGGCAATAATAGTAGCGAGGTAAAGCCATCGTGTAGCGGTCAAGTCCGCTTTGCGGTAATTTAACATTTTCCTATAAATAGAGGGCTAAGTTAGAATTAAAAATCACACCGTAAACAAAGTTTCTCTCTTTCTCTCTATATTATTGAGGCGTATTTTGTGAGTATTTAGATACTTTGAGAGTTCTTTGTTAAGTCTGAAGTTTCATTCAAGATCACTTCCGACCTTTCCTTCCGAAGTACTGATTCTTTGAGGTAAGGGATGTTATTTTCTTCTCAAATGATATTATTTCTTCAATATCATTATGCTGAAATATTGGTTGGAACTTTTTATCAAATTTGGAACTTTTTCATGCCGAGGTTACTATTCATGAGTTACTATTCACGAGTTACTATATTCGAGTACTATTCATGAAGCGTGAAGATGTTTTTGTGGAATTTCTATCTTTTGGTGCTCGGAGATTCTTATTCACGATATCTAAGACTATTCACGATATCGACACTATTCACGTATACGGCACTATTCACCAAAAAATAAAATTCCTTCTTTTCGTCCAAAATATCTATTTTGGATACTAGCTTTGATTGTATCCATGTTTTGATCATTCTTGAATTTTACACCACTATGATTATTTTGAGGTATTTTTGAACATGGATAAAACAAAGCATGAATCCTTAATCCTTAATCCTTGTCATTTTGTTTCACTGGATTCGTTTCTTTAAAAATATTTTTCATCATCCTCGGTCTTAAATGATGATATTATTGAATATCTTTGGCCCAGAAAGTGCAAAGATGAATGATTTCTGAAGAATATCTTTGGCTGTAGTGCAAAGATGAGCAGTGTTTAAATGAACATGACTTGGTGATGAATATCTTTGGCCTTTAGTGCAAAGATGAGCAGTGTTGAGATGAACATGACCGATTGATGAATATCTTTGGCTCTGTAGTGCAAAGATGAATATTTGATTTATTGATTGATGTTACGAGGATAAAATATTGATGATGGTTTGTTAAATTCATAGATTATAGTAGATTTCATTCTCTACGTAACTCTTCTATGAATTATTATTTTCTGCGAATATTGATCTCGAAACTTGTTGTCTCATTGTATTCTATCGATTTTTCCTGTTGAAGACTAACGATAATTTGTTGTATATTATCTTAGTCATAATATTCTTTCTTGGGCTAGTTGAGCTCACCCTTTTCCTTGTTGTTCCATTTTTCTTCTCGGGAGGCTAGAATGTAGCGAGTCTTAGTCGAGGTATGGAATGAAGGTTCTAGAGAGAGTTGTTTAGTAGTCCTCACCATTTTTGTAAAATAATGTATCAATAATTATGATGGGGATTTATTTGCGTGTGGATATTGTCTAGAAGACAATATTATATTTAAACTCAAGTATATATTGTCGTATTTCACACGACATTTGTATTATTGAAGTTGTAGTTTGATTCTTGTACCATGTATTTGGCGAATTCGAGAATGGGTGTTGTGTATACCTATTTTGGGGGCGTCGGTTGGTATCGAGCTTAGGGATATGATCTCTGGCGGAGATCGGGAATAGAAAGGGAAGGAGGAGGCGAGTAAAAACCTTCATTTAGTGTGTCCTACCTAAGCTTATTTGTTGGTTGGTCATAATATAGGGGTATTATGTGATTTGTTAATTTATTTAATTAACCCTTGTTTTATGATAGTTTTTAAGAATGGGCTGCTTGAGAAGCGTTAACAATGGAGTGAATGAGATCGTGGAGACACCTCTAATCGCCAAACCGAGGATAATGTGATGTCAAAGCGAAGAAGGAATTAGAGATATCCGTGTGGTGAGTGAAGAATTGATAGTTACACCTAGAGATAATCGCAGAGGAGGTAACGGTGAGAGTGAGGAAGAAGAGGAAGAAGAGGTACACGAAGAGAGTTTATTAGAGGTATTTTATGATCAAAATGTAGAATTGCAAAATCGTATTCATGAGTTAGAAGAAGAAGTTTGAAGAATTGCAAGCGGTCATGGAGCAAAAGGATGCAACGATTCAAGCTTGTGTTACAGATATGTGATGCTTGAGCGAAGCACTCTTTTGCGCGAGTATAAGATGATAAAGTGGAATCGAGGTGAAAGAAGAAATAAGCGAACGAGTGAGAATGAGTGATGCGTGGGTAAAATCCAGACGAGCGTTGATATTATGGAAAGAGATGTCCAATCTAAAAAGAGAAGATTTAATGATGACGGAAGGCGTCGGCAGTGACATCGGCACCATCAACAAATTCTAGGGAAGAGAACGATCGCCGGTTAGATCTGCTGAGATGTGGAGAGGAGGGACATATAAGGTCAAACTGTTCAAAGCCTTCCAAGGTATGCTATAATTGTGGAAAAGAAGGACATATCGCTCGAGATTATACGATATCGAAACCCGATCCAATGAGAATGGTGACTCAAAAGGATGTCCGAGAAAAGTCAAAGTCAACGATTCTTTGGAAGGCGTTTTTCGTGGCCCGATCAAAATGCGAGAAACGAACGAAGTTAGCACGGGTTAGTTAATTATAAATTCTTGCGAAGTTTATACCTTACTGAATCTGGGTTCTACCCATTCTTTTATCTCTCTTTGCTTGCGCTCAGCGTTTGAACTTGACTACGGAGAAATTAGACTTTGACCTATCTGTGGAGACTCCATTAGGAGAAACTTTCATTACATCCGTTGTTTAAAAATCTTGCTTGATTCGAGGTTGGCACTATCACATTACACCGTTAACCTTATTTCTATAGAGATATTTGCTTTTGATGTGATTTTAAGGTTAACTACTCATCGTGCCAAAATTGATTGTTTTCGTAAGGTTGTTAGTTTTCATATTCCTAAGCAACTTTGTTATTGAATTCAAGCAATCAAACCATTGTAGTCAAACATTTTCATATCAAGCCATGAAGTCATTCGTTTATTACGGATGTCAAGTTTTCTTAGTCCGTGTTATGGATTTGAATAAAGACACGTCGATTTGAATAATATTCTTGTTGTTATTGATTTTTTCTGACGTATTTCTGAAGAATTTCTTGGCTTACTCCCAAAGCACGATATTAAATTTTGTATCGACTTTGAACCCAGACAAAACTCATTTCTAAAATCTCATATCGAATGGCTCTATTGAACTCGTGAGTTAAAAAATTCAACTATAGAATTTGGTACCGAGCCTTTATCTGGTGACTTCCTTTGTGGAATTTACCTAAGCGGACTCTCTATGGGGACATCATATTAGATGCGATAGTAAAGCGATAGGTGTCATTGTGACGTCTTATCCAAGATTGGGATATGAGTCGCGGTTGAGAGCAACCTAAATCGAAGAATCGAAATACGTAAGCTTTTAGGCTTAGTTGGTTATTATCGGAGATTCGTTGAAGGATATTCTCGAATCGCTATTCCATTATCGCAAATTGACTCGTAGAGATACAAAATTCGAATGGAGCAAGGAATGTGGGAAGAGCGAAGAACTCAAGAGGAGACTCATTTCAAAGACACATGTTCGACCATGCCATCTGGAAAAGCGAGCGTGGTAGCTAACGCGTTGAATAGAAGATCATATCTGCGGAACGAAAGCGCGATGATGTCAAGTATATCGCAGAGCCAACTTTAATAGAAAAAGTTAAGGTTGCTCAAGCCGCCAAGCCGGAGGTGATCGCGTATGAAGAAGAAAGTACAAGAAGGAGCTATTAGGGCGAGAATTGATGAAGAAGGAATACTTGAGTCCACTCTAGACTTTGTGTTCTAACGACTACGATTTGAAGTACAAGATTATGATGGAGGCACACAATACACCATTTGCAATCCATCCTCGGAAGTACTAAAATGTATCGTGATCTTGACATACATTTTGGTGGAACAATATGAAGAGAGAGATTGCAAAGTTTATCTCGATGTGTTTAACTTGCTTAACGTGTAAAGGCGGAGCATCTAGTACTAAGGGTCCGTTGCAACCACTTGAGATTACGAAATGGAAGTGGGAACATATTACCATGGATTTCGTTCACGGGTCTTCCTACGGTTTCTCAAGGCATCAATGCTATTTGGGTTATTGTTGATAGATTAACCAAGTCCGCTCATTTCTTGCCGATCACGGAGACTTATTCACTTGAGCGTCTTGCTAATATATACGTGAATGAGATTGTGAGGTACGCATGGCATGCCGGTATCCATAGTTTTAGATCGTGACCCAAGATTCACTTCATGATTTTGGGTTAGTTTGTAGAAAAGCTATGGGCGCGAATTTTGATTCGATTTGGCATACCATCCTCAAGCGGATGGGCAATCGAGAGGACTATTCAAACTCTTGAAGATATATTAAGACTACGTGTCCTAGACTTCAAGGGTAGTTGGGATAAGTATTTACCATTGGTGGAATTCTCCTACAACAACAGTTATCGTGCAAGTATAGGTGTGGCTCTATTGAAGCATTATATGGACGAAAATGTCGTTCTCCAATATGTTGGGATGAGGTGGGTGAAGCAACATTGTTGGGACCCGAAGTTGAAATGCGTATGACTCACCGAAAAGATCCAAATGATTCGACAACGTATACTGAACGGCACAAGATCGACAAAAGAGTTATCGCGGATCTTCATCGAAAGGGCGTGGAATTTAGTGTAGGGGATCATGTATTATTGCGAGTTGCTCCATGGAAGGGAGTTACAAGATTTGGGAAGAGAGGAAAGCTCGATCCACGATTTATCGGTCCATTTCAAATTCTTGTGGAAGTAGGAAATGTAGCCTATAGACTTGCGTTACCTCCAAGTATGTCTCGTGTTCATAATGTGTTTCACATATCGGTATTTAAGTAAATATGTGAAAGACCGAACCACGTTATAGAGTTAGAGCAGGACGAGATAGTAGAAGACTTAACGTATGAGGAGGTACTGTCAAGATTTTGGATAGGAAGGAGCATGTCCTTGCCATGAAAGGTCATACCACAAGTTAAAGTTTTGTGGAGGAGTCAAATGCTATATAGAGGAAATGACACGGGAATTGGAAAGCGAAATGAAAGCGAGGTATCCTCACCTTTTGAAAAACACCGAGTGCGTCGTCAATTTCGAGGACGAAATTTCATAAGGAGGGAGGTTGTAAGACCTCAAAATTTTTTAAATAAAAGGAATTTCCTTTATTTATTATTTTGAAATAGTAAGGGTTGATTTGATTAATGTGGATAGTTAGGGGTAAAATCATAAATATTTCAAAATAAGCAAGTGGTTATAAAATATTCATTGTTATTTGGGAATATTCGTTTGGTCGTGGAATATTAAATCTTTGTCGGGGAATATTAAATGACAGTAGCGACCGTGTGTGGGTCCCATATGTGAAAGCGATTGGATGAGAAAAAGCGACAAATATAAGTTGTTTAAAAATAAGCGGCGTAATTATTACAGATTAATCTTGTTGGAATACCCGGTGGTTAAAACACACTAATGGCGTTGTTGAACAATGAAGCACACGGTATTGCATCAATTATTGATTCTTACGTGAAAGGCACTACTCGATAATTGTTACGGTAATTCTTGTTCAATAGTTTATTTTATTGATTCAATAATTCTTTGCGTTGGTATTTTATATTATTCTTTGTTTCAATAATTGTCCTCACTGCACAAGTATTTCCCATTATCGGATCAATAATTCATATTATTTGAATAATATTATTAGATAACATTATTGGCAATGTCTAGAAAGTTACATCAAGGAGAGGTTTGGTCACCTAATTGCGGCGCCCGAGTAGGAGAGATCCTTATTGGAAAGCCCCTCTTTCTTAGGAGCGGACTGGTTGTCATAAATGTGATTCTGTAATATTATTTGTGAATAATTAATTAATGATTCATATGATAAGGAAATATTTATTTTATATGAATATAAATGATGGATTTATTTATGTGGTTATTAATGAAGGAATTAATGCTGAGATGTTTTGTTTGTATTTTGTCGGATTGGAGGTATTAAAAGATCAAATCGGTGTTATTACTGACTTCATTGTGTGAGTTATAATATTTAATCCGATAGTTGGATCGTTGTAATTTTTGGATATGTTATACATATATAAGTTGAGTATATGTCCACAAATTTTGAACCGTTAAAAATGAACGAATGATTTGTTATAAATTTTAAGAGGTGTCTGATTCAGAAATTAGGTTATAAATGATTTTGGTGGAAAATTCTAGAATTGGTGGGCCCCACTTGTGGTTGGTGAAAAAAAAAAAAATGTGCTTTGAATTTTATTTCAAATGTGGTGGGTGGTAATAGTAGTAGCGAGTAAAGCCATCGGTGCTTGGTCAAGTCTGCCTTGTACGGCTAACATTTTCCTATAAATAGAGGCTAAGTTAGAATTAAAATCACACCGAAACAAAGTTTTTTCTCTTTCTCTCTATATTATTGGCGTATTTTGTGAGTATTTAGATACTTTGAGAGTTCTTTGTTCAAAGATAAGTTTCATTCAAAGCATCACTTGACCTTTCCTTCCGGAAATCGATTCTTTGAGGTAAGGGATGTTATTTTCTTCTCAAATGATATTATTTCTTCAATATCATTATCTTTGAAATATTGGTTGGAACTTTTTATCAAATTTGGAACTTTTCATGCCGAGGTTACTATTCATGAGTTCTTATTCACGAGTTCTTATTCACGAGTTATTATTCACGAAAGTCTTATTCATGAAGCGTGAAGATGTTTTTGTGGAATTTCTATCTTTTGGTGTGAGATTCTTATTCACGATATCTGACTATTCACACGATATCTGACACTATTCACGATATCTGAGACTATTCACCAAAAAATAAAATTTCTTCTTTTCAGTCAAAATATCTATTTTGGATACTAGCTTTGATTGTATCCATGTTTTGATCATTCTTGAATTTTACACCACTATGATTATTTTGAGGTATTTTTTGAACATGGATAAAACAAAGCACGAATCCTTAATCCTTAATCCTTGTCATTTTGTTTCTTTGGATTCGTTTTTTAAAAATATTTTCATCATCCTCGGTCTTAAATGATGATATTATTGAATATCTTTGGCTTTGTAGTGCAAAGATGAATGATTTCGAAGAATATCTTTGGCTGTAGTGCAAAAAGATGAGCAGTGTTTAAATGAACATGACCGGTGATGAATATCTTTGGCCTTTAGTGCAAAAGATGAGCAGTGTTGAGATGAACATGACCGATTGATGAATATCTTTGGCTGTAGTAGCAAAGATGAATATTTGATTTGAGATGAATATTGATTGATGTTCTGAGGATAAAATATTGATGATGAATTTGTTAAATTCATAGATTATAGTAGATTTCATTCTCACGTAACTCTTCTATGAATTATTATTTCATTGCGAATATTGATCCGAAACTTGTTGTCTATTGTATTCTATCGATTTTTCCTGTTGAAGACTAACGATAATTTGTTGTATATTATCTTAGTCATAATATTCTTTCTTGGGCTAGTTGAGCTCACCCTTTTCCTTGTTGTTCATTTTTCTTCTCGGGAGGCTAGAATGTAGCGAAGTACTAGTCGGGGTATGGAATGAAGGTTCTAGAGAGTTGTTTAGTAGTCCTCACCATTTTGTAAAATAATGTATCAATAATTATGATGGGGATTTATTTGCGTGTGGATATTGTCTAGAAGACAATATTATATTTAAACTCACGGTATATATTGTCGTATTTCTACGACATTTGTATTATATGAAGTTGTAGTTTGATTCTTGTACCATGTATTTGGCGACTCGAGAATGGGTGTTGTGTATACCTATTTTGGGGCGTCGCGAGTTAATATCGAGCTTAGGGATATGATCTCTGGCGGAGATCGGGGAATAGAACTAGGAGGGAGAGGCGAGTAAAACCTTCATTTAGTGTGTCCTACTAAGCTTATTTGTTGGTTGGTCGTAATATAGGGGTATTATGTGATTTGTTAATTTATTTAATTAACCCTTGTTTTATGATAGTTTTAAGAATGGTCTGCCGAGAGCGTTAACAATGGAGTGAATGAGATCGTGGAGACACCTCTAATCGCCAACCATGATAATGTGATGTCGGTGAAGAAGGAATTAGAGATATCCATGTGGTGAAGCGAAGAATTGATAGTTGCACAGAGATAATCGCAGAGGTAACGGTGAGAGTGAGGAAGAAGAAGAAGGAAGAAGAGGTACACGAAGAGAGTTTATTAGAGGTATTTTATTATCAAAATGTAGAATTGCAAAATCGTATTCATGAGTTAGAAGAAGCGGTGAAGAAATGCAAGCAGTCGTGGAGCAAAAGGATGCAACGATTCAAGCTTGTGTTACCCGATATGTGATGCTTGAAGCGAAGCACTCTTTGGCAGTAGTATAAGATGATAAAGTGGAATCGAAATTTGAAAGAAGAAATAAGCGAGCAGTGAGAATGAGTGATGCATGGGTAAAAGCGCACGACGCGTTGATATTATGGAAAGAGATGTCCAATCTAAAAAGAGAAGATTTAACGATGACGGAAGGCGTTTCAGCAAAGATCAAGCACCATCAACAAATTCTAGGGAAGAAGAACGATCGCCGGTTAGATGCTACTGAGATGTGGAGAGGAGGGACATATAAGGTCAAACTGTTCAAAGCCTTCCAAGGTATGCTATAATTGTGGAAAAGAAGGACATATCATATCGCTCGAGATTATACGATATCGAAACCCGATCCAATGAGAATGGTGACTCAAAAGGATGTCCGAGAAAAGTCAAAGTCAGCGACATTGGAAGGCGTTTTTCGTGGCCTTCATCAAAATCGAGGAACGACGAAGTTAGCACGGGTTAGTTAATTATAAATTCTTGCGAAGTTTATACCTTACTGATCTGGGTTCTACCCATTCTTTTATCTCTTTGCTTTGCGCTTTCAGCGTTTGAACTTGACTACGGAGAAATTAGACTTTGACCTATCTCATGGAGACTCCATTAGGAGAAACTTTCATTACATCCGTTGTTTAAAAATCTTGCTTGATTCGAGTTGGCACTATCACATTACACGTTAACCTTATTTCTATAGAGATATTTGCTTTTGATGTGATTTTAAGGTTAACTACTCATCATGCCAAAATTGATTGTTTTCGTAAGGTTGTTAGTTTTCATATTCTAAGCAACACGTTATTTCAATTTAAGCAATCAAACCATTGTAGTCAAACATTTTCATATCAAGCCATGAAGTCATTCGTTTATTACGGATGTCAAGTTTTCTTAGTCCATGTTATGGATTTGAATAAAGACACGTCGATTTGAATAATATTCTTGTTGTTATTGATTTTTTCGACGTATTTTTCGAAGAATTTCTTGGCTTACTCCCAAAGCGATATTAAATTTTGTATCGACTTTGAACCGTAGACAAAACTCATTTCTAAAATCTCATATCGAATGGCTCTATTGAACTTCGGAGTTAAAAATTCAACTATAAATTTGGTACTGAGCCTTTATCTGGTGACTTCCTTTGTGGAATTTACCTAAGCGAGACTCTCTATAGGGGACATCATATTAGATGCGATAGTAAACTAATAGGTGTCATTGTGACGTCTTATCCAAGATTGGGATATGAGTCACGATTGAGAAGCAACCTAAGTCGAGTAATCGAAAATCGTAGCTTTCTAAGCTTAGTTGGTTATTATCGGAGATTCGTTGAAGGATATTCTCGAATCGCTATTCCATTATCTTGGTGACTTCGTAGAGATACAAAATTGAATGGAGCGAGGAATGTGGGAAGAGCTTGAAGAACTCAAGAGGAGACTCATTTCAAAGACATGTTACGACCATGCCATCTGGAAAAGCGAACGTGGTAGCTAATGCGTTGAATAGAAGATCGTATCACGATCTGGAGCGAGTGCGATGATGTCAAGTATCGCATAGACAGAGCCAACTTTAATAGAAAAAGTTAAGGTTGCTTTCGCCATAAAGCAACGACCAGGAGGCGTATGATGCGTATGAAGAAGAAAGTACAAGAAGGAGCTATTAGGGCGAGAATTGATGAAGAAGGAATACTTGAGTCCACTCTAGACTTTGTGTTCTAACGACTACGATTTGAAGTACAAGATTATGATGGAGGCACACAATACACCATTTGCAATCCATCACGGAAGTACTAAAATGTATCGTGATCTTGACATACATTTTGGTGGAACAATATGAAGAGAGAGATTGCAAAGTTTATCTCGATGTGTTTAACTTGCTTAGCGTGTAAAGGCGAGCATCTAGTACCTAAGGGTCCGTTGCAACCACTTGAGATTCCGAAATGGAAGTGGGAACATATTACCATGGATTTCGTTACGGGTCTTCCTACGGTTTCTCAAGGCATCAATGCTATTTGGGTTATTGTTGATAGATTAACCAAGTGCGCTCATTTCTTGCCGACACGGAGACTTATTCACTTGAGCGTCTTGCTAATATATATGCGTGAATGAGATTGTGAGGTTGCATGGCATGCCAAGTATCCATAGTTTTAGATCGTGACCCAAGATTCACTTCATGATTTTGGGTTAGTTTGTAGAAAAGCTATGAGCGCAATTTCTGATTCGGTTTGGCATACCATCCTCAAACGGATGGGCAATCGAGAGGACTATTCAAACTCTTGAAGATATATTAAGACTACGTGTCCTAGACTTCAAGGGTAGTTGGGATAAGTATTTACCATTCATGAATTCTCCTACAACAACAGATTATCGAGCAAGTATAGGTGTGGCTCTATTGAAGCATTATATGGGACGAAAATGTCGTTCTCCAATATGTTGGGATGAGGTGGGTGAAGCAACATTGTTGGGACCTGGAGTTAAAATGCGATATGACTCACCGAAAAGATCCAAATGATTCGACAGCGTATCTGAGCGGCACAAGATCGACAAAAAGAGTTATGCGGATCTTCATCGAAAGGACGTGGAATTTAGTGTAGGGGATCATGTATTATTGCGAGTTGCTCCATGGAAGGAGTTACAAGATTTGGGAAGAGAGGAAAGCTCAATCCACGATTTATCGGTCCATTTCAAATTCTTGACCGAGTAGGAAATGTAGCCTATAGACTTGCGTTACCTCCAAGTATGTCTCGTGTTCATAATGTGTTTCACATATATCGATTGCCGTAAATATGTGAAAGACCCGAACCACGATTATAGAGTTAGAACCCAGGACGAGATAGCAGAAGACTTAACGTATGAGGAGGTACTGTCAAGATTTTGGATAGGAAGGAGCATGTCCTACAGCATGAAAGGTCATACCACAAGTTAAAGTTTTGTGGAGGAATCATGCTATAGAGAAATGACACGGGAATTGGAAAGCGGAAATGAAAGCGAGGTATCCTCACCTTTTCGAAACACTGTGTATCGTCACGCCAATTTCGAGGACGAAATTTCATAAGGAGGGAGGTTGTAAGACCAGGAAATTTTTTAAATAAAAAGGAATTTCCTTTATTTATTATTTTGAAATATTAAGGGTTGATTTGATTAATGTGGATAGTTAGGGGTAAAATACGTAAATATTTCAAAATAAGCAAGTGGTTATAAAATATTCATTTTTGTCGGGGAATATTCGTTTGGTCGTGGAATATTAAATCTTTGTCGGGGAATATTAAATGACGGACGGTAGCATGACCATGTGTGGGTCCCATAACTGAAAAGCGATTGGATGAGAAAAGCGACAAATATAAGTTGTTTAAAATAACGGCGTAATTATTCTGCAATTAATCTTGTTGGAATACCCGGTGGTTAAAACACACTAATACGCGTTGTTGAACAATAGCGGTATTGCGGTATTGCATCAATTATTGATTCTTACGTAAGAAGGCACTACTCGATAATTATTCACGATAATTCTCATTCGATAGTTTATTTTATTGATTCAATAATTCTTTGCGTTGGTATTTTATATTATTCTTTGTTTGATAATTGTCAACGACAAGATTTCCCATTATCGGATCAATAATTCATATTATTTGAATAATATTATTAGATAACATTATTGGCAATGTCTAGAAAGTTACATCTAAGGAGAGGTTTGGTCACCTAATTGCGCCATGAGAAGAGAGATCCTTATTGGAAGCCCCTCTTTCTTGGGAGCGACTGGTTGTCATAAATGTGATTACGTAATATTATTTGTGAATAATTAATTAATGATTCATATGATAAGGAAATATTTATTTTATATGAATATAAATGATGGATTTATTTATGTGGTTATTAATGAAGGAATTAATCTTTGAGATGTTTTGTTTGTATTTTGTCGGATTGGAGGTATTAAAAGATCAAATCGGTGTTATTACTGACTTCATTGTGTGAGTTATAATATTTAATCCAAATAGTTGGATCGTTGTAATTTTTGGATATGTTATACATATATAAGTTGAGTATATGTCCACAAATTTTGAACCGTTAAAAATGAACGAATGATTTGTTATAAATTTTAAGAGGTGTCTGATTCAGAAATTAGGTTATAAATGATTTTGGTGGAAAATTCTAGAATTGGTGGGCCCCACTTGTGGTTGGTGAAAAAAAAAATGTGCTGAATTTTATTTCAAATGTGGTGGGTGGCAATAGTAGCAGGTAAAGCCATCAGGTAGCAGGTCAAGTCTGCTTCGGCGGGCTAACATTTTCCTATAAATAGAGGGCTAAGTTAGATTAAAAATCACACGAAACAAAGTTTTCTCTCTTTCTCTCTATATTATCGAGGCGTATTTTGTGAGTATTTAGATACTTTGAGAGTTCTTTATTAAAGACAAGTTTCATTCAAAGATCACTTGACCTTTCCTTAGAAATCTTGATTCTTCGAGGTAAGGGATGTTATTTTCTTCTCAAATGATATTATTTCTTCAATATCATTATCTTTGAAATATTGGTTGGAACTTTTTATCAAATTTGGAACTTTTTCATGTCGAGGTTACTATTCATGAGTTCTTATTCACGAGTTACTATTCACGAGTACTATTCATGAAAGCGTGAAGATGTTTTTGTGGAATTTCTATCTTTTGGTGTCTGAGTTACTTATTCACGATATCTGACTTTATTCACGATCGATATTTATTCACGATCAGACTATTCACCAAAAAATAAAATTCCTTCTTTTCGTCTAAAATATCTATTTTGGATACTAGCTTTGATTGTATCCATGTTTTGATCATTCTTGAATTTTACACCACTATGATTATTTTGAGGTATTTTTGAACATGGATAAAACAAAGCGTGAATCCTTAATCCTTAATCCTTGTCATTTTTGTTTCTTTGGATTCGTTTCTTTAAAAATATTTTCATCATCCTCGGTCTTAAATGATGATATTATTGAATATCTTTGGCTGTAGTGCAAAGATGAATGATTTCTGAAGAATATCTTTGGCCCTGTAGGCAAAGATGAGCAGTGTTTAAATGAACATGACCGATCGATGAATATCTTTGGCCTTTAGTGCAAAGATGAGCAGTGTTAAGATGAACATAATGGATTGATGAATATCTTTGGCTGTAGAAAAAGATGAATATTTGATTTATTGATTGATGTTCTGAGGATAAAATATTGATGATGGATTTGTTAAATTCATAGATTATAGTAGATTTCATTCTCTACGTAACTCTTCTATGAATTATTATTTTCATTGCGAATATTGATCCGAAACTTGTTGTACTATTCAGATTCTATCGATTTTTCCCTATTGAAGACTAACGATAATTTGTTGTATATTATCTTAGTCATAATATTCTTCTTTGGGCTAGTTGAGCTCACCCTTTTCCTTGTTGTTCCATTTTTCTTCTCGGGGAGGCTAGAATGTAGCGAGTCTTAGTCGGGGTATGGAATGAAGGTTAGAGAGAGTTGTTTAGTAGTCCTCACCATTTTGTAAAATAATGTATCAATAATTATGATGGGGATTTATTTGCGTGTGGATATTATGCAGAAGACAATATTATATTTAAACTCATATTATATATTGTCGTATTTCACACGACATTTGTATTATTGAAGTTGTAGTTTGATTCTTGTACCATGTATTTGGCGATTTCGAGAATGGGTGTTGTGTATACCTATTTTGGGGGCGTCACATATTATCATTCAGAATCTCACACACACGAGAATTATCATCTCTCTCAATACACTAGATATTACATCCTCCATTGTTAACCTTGTGAACACGTTCATCGACTCTCACGCTGAAGTTATCCCCCATGGCCGCCGTCAAGCTTGTGGTGTTTATCGTGTTTACTGTGCAGGATCAGGGCGTTTTATGTGATTGGGACGTGGCAGAAAATCTTGGCGTTAACAGTACATATTTGGCACACAATGGTATTAATGTAATAAGTAGTTAAGGAGTAGTTATATATATTGTGTTATAATGTACTTAATGTAACGAATTTAGTTCATTCTTTTTAGTTATTTTTCATATTGTAACATATGCGCATGTTTGTTTTTAATTGAATTGTTATGGGATAACTTAAAATAGTCTCATATTTGTTTTGTTTAGAATTATTTAAAAAATTTGATAAAATCTTGCAGTTTAAATTGTTATATATTTATCACTAATAACGAAGATATCATATCCTCATTATAAAACAATACAACAGTTATTTAAAACGAAGATAAATATTAATTGTCCATAAATTTTTATTTCAAATGTTAAAAATTATAATATCGGTTGAATATGATATTAAATTATTCTCCTTTTGAAATCATTCTATTATCCCCAATCTCAAATACTCCCTCCGTCCCAGGATAAAAAGTCTTTATTATTATTTTGGGTAGTCCCATGTTAAATATTCATTTTTTTTTAATAACCAAATTTTTACACATTTTTTTCTATTATGCCCGTAGCATTAAATATCTCATACTTTTCTTATTCTAATTCTCTCTCCATATTTAATAACATATTATTATGGGCAATTTTATCATTTTATTCCTCTTCTTAATATGATGCCTGAAAAATCCACCGTAATTTTTATCCTAGGACGGAGGGAGTATAATTTTATATAATTTTAAAAAGAAATTTAAGAGTTGGAATTAAATCATTAATAGTGGAATCTCAAATATTATTTTTGCAAAGAAATATTACCGGTATTGCAAAATCCCGTGGTGTCTAATCTCTCTCCTTTATCTCTCTCTCTCTCTCGAGGAAACCAAAACCATGGGCAGTTTTCTTCTGTTAGCAGAAACTAAAACCTCCCATTGTAAAACCAGCTACTCCGCTCTCTATATTTACGTGAGTACATTGTATTGTACACTATGTATTTATCCATCTTTATCTCCACAGTGTACTTCCACAACTGCAATTTGCACCGAGCCACCAACCCACCAACCATCATCTACTCACTTTTCCCTATCATCGCCTCCTCTATACTTCTTTTCTCTCTACAGACGTAAGAGAAAATGCTGCAAAAACTTATCAAAAACCAAACCCGGTGATGTTACTGTTCTATTTTGGTTCCTGGGTTTTGTTCTAAATGTTATTTCAATCACTGGGTAAGTTTCAATTTCTTGTTTTGTTTAATCTCTTCTTTAATTAGTCTTTTTTATTATTATTCAATTGAAGTGTTGTTGATAACCTTGTTTAAATTAATGTCATTTTTTGTTTCAGCTCGGATTCTCAAGATTTAGGTTACTGATATAGTGCAAGTTTAGTTAATGCCTTGATGGACCCTAATGACTTGCCTGGTGGAATTTTCTCTGGTATGGGTTCTGGAATGTTAGAGCTAGAAATGTCATTGCAGTCGCGCCCCCACCAAACACCACAACAAAACCCTAACCTCTTGCAACAACACCGCCATATGGTTTCTTTTGGTCACCATGAAGATGATCACTACCCACAAATTCAGCAAACTGTAACACAAGGCTACCCATTTGCCCCAAAATCCAGAAGTCAACAATTGACATTTAGTGATGAGGATGAGCCTGGAGTCGCTGCTGAGGACAGTGCTGGTGATGGGAAGGCAAAAATCTCATCTTGGATAGAATGAAATGGACTGATGGTATGGTGAAACTACTGATAATGGTGGTTTTTTATGTTGGAGATGATCAAGCAGGGTCAGAAGGGAATGATCCGTCCTGGAAAAAGAAATGTGGCAGTGGCAGCCTGGTCTTACAGAAGAAAGGGAAGTGGAAATCGGTGTCGAGGGATATGATGGAAAGAGGGTTCTGTGTATCTCCACAGCAATGTGAAGATAAATTTAATGATTTGAATAAGAGGTATAAGAGGGTTAATGATATACTTGGGAAGGGGACTGCTTGCAGGGTTGTGGAGAACCAAAGTTTGCTTGAGACAATGGATCATTTGTCACCCAAAATGAAGGAAGAAGTTAAGAAATTGCTCAATTCAAAGCACTTGTTTTTCAGGGAAATGTGTGCTTATTACAATAGTTGTGGAGGTGGTGCTCAACAATCGGCTGAGGGGGCAGCCGACTCATCTAAGATTCAGCAGCAGTCGCATCAGAAAAGGTGTTTGCATTCGGCAGAAAACTCCCCAAATTTGCATAACTTGACTAGAGCGGATACAGAAGAATCCAAATTGATAAAGGGGGCAAGTGGTGAAGAAGAGGGAGATGGTGATGAAGAGGATGATGAAGAGGTGGTAGAAGGTGGTGTAAGAGGTCATGAACACGGACATGATGAATATGATACTGATGATAAAGCCTCTTCAAAGAAGAGGCCGAGAGAAGGAATGCCGGCTTCGGTGTCACCTCTGGTCAAGAATTGAGCACTGAATTGAAGAATGTGGAACAAGATGGGACAAAGAGTTCATGGGAGAAAATGCAGTGGATGAGGATGCGGATGAGGATGCGTTTAATGCAATTGGAGGAACAGCGAATTAATTACCAATGTGAAGCATTTGAACTTGAGAAGCGAAGGATGAAATGGTTGAAGTTCAGCAGCGGCAAGGAGAGAGAATTGGAGGCAGAGAAGCTTGCGAATGAGCGGATGAGGCTCGAAAATGACAGAATGGTTCTTCTGCTTAGTCAGAAAGAGCTAGAGTTGGTTAATTTTCAGCAGCAAAACCAGTCATTTAAAAAGAGGGTGACCCATCTTCCATCACAGGATAATCTGATACAAAATAGAGAGAATGAATGGTTGCTCTTATATATTTTCTTCCTAATTTTTTGAATAAGTACACTTTTATACATGTGGTGATGTTGCTCTGGCATCGAGAACTACTATCTATATTCACTGCTAATTAAGGTAGCCAAAGACGTCCCTTTTATGATTTTCTGGGAAATTTATCCTAACTATTTGGTGTATGTACCTTGTTATGTTCGTTCTGTAGACTAATTGGTCATGTTGATAAATAAGCAAAGGAAAAAAGAAATGATACAAGTCTGCCCGATAAATGATGAAAATTTGTTATTTTCAGGAAACTCTATGATCACATGTTTAAGCAACGAAAAAGGAAGAAGAAGAATCAGCAAAGGGTATGCCCAAAAAATGGTGAATAATCAACATTTGAACTCACCGCCGAATAAGTTAGCTGAGAGCCTGAGATATTCCCTTCTATGAATTTCTTGGCCGTTCACTATCTAAAGTCCTAATGAGAAAATTCGTCATGTTCAGAAATTCTATGGCCATGGTTAAATAAAAGGGGAAAAGGGAGAAGAGGAATAAGAAAAGTGCTGAGACATTGATGATTATATGTTCATCTTTGTTTTCGTTTTCGTTTTTTTGTAAATACAACACGCCCAGTGGGACTCGAACCCACAATCGCCTGATTAGAAGTCAGACGCCTTATCCATTAGGCCATGGGCGCTTACATCTTTTAAATTACAATCACTCATATTATTTTTATCATCTCAAGTGATCGAGGATTTGTCTTTGAAGAAGAAAGTTGGATCCCCTCTCTTTCCCCGTTGATAAAACAAGTTTAGGAGAAATAGTTTGTCACGATTATGACCACAAGTAGAAACCGTTGCAATCTTCTTTTAATTATTTTTTCCTACAACTCCATTTGTGACCATCTCCGCAAAACAAAACAAAATAGATAATTTGTTAGTAAACTGAACAATTTTTTTATAGTCACGTCTGGACAAGCAATAATAAATTATACAGTACAACTCAACAACTAGATTAGCTGTATTGTTCAATGATTAATAGATAATCTCTATTTTAACATAAACCAGCTGACCAAAATTGGACATTACTCTTCAAAATCAACTGGCCAAATGACGTATAAAAACAACGATGGTCCTCCTGAATATACAAAGGGACAAATGTTACCTGGCAATGTAAAAAGGATCGAGACAAAACTAAGCATTCATATTCATACATAATAACTTTGATTCCAACGTTACATATATCCTTATTTTACACAAATAAGTCCATGAAAATACAAAATTTTCTGCCCAAAAAAAAACATTCATCAGTTAAGACAAAAACACCCACTTCATAAAGTCATTGGGAGATCTGAAACTGATATTGTTGCTGGCAAAAATATCAAAAGTATCACAACAATTTCAGTAAACAAAATTTCCCCAGTACTATCGTATTATATTTAAGGCTGTGACATGGTTGTCAACACCTCCAGTTTTAGTCACTCGTTTAATTGGCGATGAAGTTCATTAGTTCACAGGCATCTCCATCTCCAAAAAATTTGGAGGGAGAATATCTCAGAACTAGAATAATGCAAGTGTTCTAGTCTTCAAGCTCAATAATCTTAACCACAGATGCATCCCCAACTTTTTGACAGACTACTACTCGATCATGTGACTTTATTACTCCGGAGGACTTTCCATGATCAAGTGCAACCTTCAGTACTGACTCATTTGTAGCACTTGTAGATTCAGCCTGTTGAGTTGAAGTAGATATAAAATAAAAATATTTTCAAGGTTAAGAATGAAACACGCACGTCAAAATGGTCAAGTATACATTATGTATGCTTTGCAGACAACATTTATAGATGTGGGAATGAACATATTCTTCATAGGAGCCACAAAAAGTAAAGAAACCCATATTCTTCATAGGAGCTTGACATAAAGTCCAACCATGATAATCAAACGCAGACTCAGGCTTGGTAGACAACATCTTATAAAAAGCACATAGCCTAATACATCAATCAAGGTTACAGTAATGTCCTCAAAAGGCACGCCGCCTCAAGGTGAGGCGATGAAAGGCACTGCTTTTGGGCTTTGCTTCAGAGAGGTTTACACAAGTATATAAATTGTGCAGGATTTGAGGGCTTAAGCCCAAGGCGCAAGATTAGGCGACACACACCCATTGACAATATATATCATTCTCTACATTCCAGCTCTGCATCAGGTCTATCTCTCCCACAAGGCAGCTTTTTTCCTTTCTATCTAACTTTCATAAGTTCATATTACGGGTCTGAGATTTTCCATAAGGAAAGAACAAATAAATTAAGTGTGCAACCCCACCTCTAGCAAATGGATAGACGAATCCTAGAACATAATAGCTGCACAAACTAAAAAGAATGCAACTACCATACCAAAGTTACCAAACTTTGGAAAATACTTGGCTGAGTTCAGCCCTCAATCTCAGCCCCAGGTCAAAAATATATAATTAACAGTAATAATACTTTTATTTATTAAAAAAAAAAAGGAAAAAGAGAAGCCATTAAGCCCGGAGTTTGGCTTAAAAAGAGTATTAGTAGGCACTAACATAGACTGCCAACATATTTTCCTAAACTGAGAGGTTTCACGTAGGAAACCAAGACGAGGCTTATTGACACTGTGATACGTATGTGCGAGATGAGATGCGTGGACGTTTAGCTTTCAAGACAACATGGCTTTACCAAGTCTATCCAGTACAATGTAGATTTATGTGTAATTTGAATGATAGGCATGTAGGGAATGATAGCATTCAACCATAAGAACTAAATTTTTTAAAAAAGGAATTAGAACTTACAGGATGTCGGGGATCAGCAAGCATAGGAAAAAGACCTCTGACAATAAGAGATTGCCTCGCCTAAACATTCATAAAGTAATATCAATAGACACATTAGCTTGTATATCAACAGGATGGTACAAAAGGTTAGGAGGAACATCTTATAATGATACAATTCAGATCTCGAGCTAACGTATTAATAAGACATTTAACAATAAAGATTAAATTTATGAAAAGTATAAACTTTTTTTCAACTTTGATAAATGAGTATTTATGTGCATTATAAATGCAAGGTCTTGCATGAAAAACTTTGCAAACTGACAAGTATCTTTTTTTATTTTTTGGCTAATTTAAAGTACAGTAACCTTGTATTACCATTGTTTTGAAGCTCCAAAAAAATAGAATAAGAATAATAAATACTAACACTTGGTTCATACTTAACAATAAAGTAAGCCCGAAAGCAGAGGAGACTTCAAATTAGGAGCTAAAGAAACTTTTAAAATAGGTTATATAAGAAACTTCTAAACCGGATTATATAAAGGACTGTTTGCTTCCAGCCTTCCACAAACAGTATGGTGGCTGGATTTAGTAAAAGAAGAAAAGCTCAAAAGTACAGGCACTAAAACTATGTAACAGCACCAAGAAGCTAAGTCAGCATAAGAAATTGTCCTAAAAATTGGAAAGCATTTCTCAAATACTGGCTACGCCTCAGAGCTCCGTAAAAAAAATGTTAAAAGGAAATGAATTGGAGATTAAATTTTTTTATTAAAATAATAATCAGGAAGTTAATAAACTTAAAGACACAATTGTACATTGGCTTTATGTTTTTAAGTGATGATGCTGGAAGCATGTTATCATTTGTTTGCTTTTGATGTGGCATGAAATGGCTATTTGTAGTTTTCATTTTGCTCTCTTGCAAGTTGCATTGGCTGTTTGTCAAAATGATTGAGACAACCAGTTTATAAAAACAAGCTTCAAGTAACAGGGATGGATATTGTAGAATACTCGTGTATTATTGAATGGTTCTTAAATTTTATAGACTTGATTGAGGGCCCTACCTCAAATGCACCGCTAAAACTCCAGCGTAGTTGATTCGTTTTGAGCCGTGGGATGACAACTGATAGAACTGGCATTGTTGGTCTATATTTCGCAATTAATCTGCAGTCATACATGTACCATAACTTTAATTTGGGTCATATAAACAAAACAATTGTGAACATCATATGGTCATTGGCAACAGAAATATTCTCAATTCAGGATATAGCAAGTGTTTATGTTGATAATTGAAGATTACCTTGCAGCCCTGCCAGAAGAAGTGAAGCAAATAATAACAGATGCCTTCACCTTGATGGCTGCACGTACCTGGATAAAAAAAGAAAAGAAAAGAAGGAAAAAAGAATTCAAGACTCGCATCCAAAAATGAAATTCTTACAATGAATGCACCTTAAACGATACTCAACAGTAGTCCAGGCAGTGTTATACACAGAATACAATATATACACGAACACACAGATAATATCACTCTCCAAAATAATATACCGCGGAGGAAGCAATTGATTCCAAATGTGTCATCGGTTCACCAACATATTTGACGGTCTTCTTGAAGTACATGTCTTGATTGAAAACCTTCTCCGCCTGTATGATTAATTCAAAGACGATATTTGTCAACCATTAAAATATCACTACGGAAAGTTGACTACAAAATTAAGGACTAAATAACATCGAAAGCATAATAACATCTAAAATAGATATCTAATAATGCATCTAGTATTCATTGTATATAATAAATGTAACCATTCAGTTATATAACTCTTTAGTCTTGCTATATCATCTATTTTCAAACACCGCCATTAGGCAGCCTATGAAGGCAACTACATAAAGGGTTATAAACTATCGATTAAATAATTTCCTTAAAAAATAACAATAATAAAAATCCCAGGTGAGGGACACACTAATAGTGCGTGTAATCTCTCTAATACAATCCCTCTAATATGACATACTATTAAAGTCCAGTCCAACATTTAAATAATTTCTCCAAACTAAGATTTTGAAGCAAGAAAACTAATAAGAGCTATGCCTTCTATAAGGCAAAACGAGTTTCAAGAACTAAACAGCTAGGCCTGATAGATTTATCGCTCCCAAGTGGAGTAAATTAGCAGTGTACAAGGAAAAACTACCTCAGCACAAATCTTGCCAACAATGGAGATAGTCTCAACAGGGTACAATCCACGCAGAGTCTCAGCACCGAGAAGAATTGCGTCACTTCCTGCAAAAACAGGTAACCAATATAAAAATGCCAAGTATTTCAATTTGACGCTGTACTTGAAGCTATGTTGAATAAAACCCTACATAACATAAATAGAGAACTACATTATATTAGATAAACCTATATAAGCCCCGTTTGTTTCAGCTTTTTCTTGACAGCTTCTGGCTTCTGAGAAGCTACACAAGTGGTGTTTGTTTCGGCTTTTAGGTCCAAAAGCTACCAAAAGCTAGAAGCAAAGTACAAGTACCTTAATGTATAAAAAGATGGAAGCTAGAGTCACCTATTTAGGTGCTTTTCAAATCAACTTCTCAACTCTAAATAAAATAAAATAATATTATTTATATATACTAAATATTACTCCCTCCGTCCCAGGATAAAAGTCCCTTATTACTATTTTGGGTTGTCCCATGTTAAATATCCACTTTCTTTTAATAACCAAACTTTTACACATTTTTTCCTATTATGCCCGTAGCATTAAATATCTCATACTTTTCTTATTCTAATTTCTCTCCATATTTAATGACATTATTATGGGCAATTTTGTCATTTTATTCCTCTTCTTAATATGCGTGAAAAGTCCATCAGGACTTTTATCCTGGATGGAGGGAGTATATAATATATACATAATTTTTATATTATATTTTTATATATGTTAATATATATATAATATTAATAAATAATTACATATTAATTAATATGATACTAGTATTTATTTATATATATACAAATAAACATATTAATTAATATTTTATTACCAGAATCTAGCTTATCAGATTATTTGTCAAACATTCATTAACAGATTTTGGAGAATCATAATCAGTTTAACAAAAGCTAGTTAATAAATTTTAAAGAATTAGAATCAAAATCAGCTTCTAAGAATCAGAAGTAGAAGAAGAAGCTAAAACTGGAAAAGTGGAGACAAACAGGGGCACAGGGCTTTAAACAGATGTCAAATTGGTAAAATAAAATCATAAACAACCATTGGATACTCCCCGTGTAGCCACCGTCCCCCTTTTGACCATTTCTTTGAATATAAATTCTCTCTTATCAAAAGAAATATATCATCACCTGAAAGAGTGACTTACCATCCAAGACAGCATTAGCAACATCAGTTGCTTCTGCACGAGTTGGTCTTAGATTGTCAGTCATGCTATCAACAACACGAGTTACCACTGCTGGCTTACCAGCCATGTTACACTTGTAAACAGCAGCCTTCTGGAATAAAAACACCTGTAAAATTCCACATACAGTTACAGGTTAGAAGCATGTAATATAAGAAAAAAGAAAAGGACCTATATAATGCCGTAACAGCATACTTTCTTTTCCCGAAGAAACTGCAAAAATAAGAAGTTACAGAAAGAAACCAAACGCTTCTTTTACATGGATAAGGAATAGTAAAAGTTACTTTTGAATCCTCCATGCAATGTGAGTTAAGATGAAGTACATGTGGAGAACTATTAAGCCCTGTAACATAATGGTGACAACTAACAACTAGCCTGTCTACCTCCGTCCAAAGGCCTCAAACCAGTTGCATTTCAAAGTTCAAGTTGATCTGTTTGGCTGGTTGCTATAATAAAGGAATCATGTCAAGTATTTTATCCAGATCAGTTCATAAATGGATTTATCTCAGGTTGACCAACCCTATTAAGTTGTGTGCTCGAGCTAGAAACATTCATTTGTACCGGTGTAGGTCCTTGAGTGGTGACATGTCACCCTTGATGTTGTGGCATTGAATTAGTATATATATATCCAAGTAACTTTGTGGGTCATAAAGTTTACATTCAACAAATTTGTCGAGATTTATAGAGCTAGCATTTGATGATTATATCTAGTCTAGGAAATTTGAGTTTTTTTAAGAGGTTCATATCTCAAAGTCAACCACAAGAATTTTAAAACTATGCAATTTAATACCAAAAATAGAAACTAAATAAGGAGACAGTTTATAGCTTATATACATGTTATTTTTGCAGCTAGCAACATTAAACCCTCAACAGATGGACCCAATGGATTTGAGGGCCCCTTTCTTTTTAAGTTGGGCCCTTTATGTTAAACCTTATACCTGCAGCTAAGCATGCATTAGCGATGCAGGACAGCAAACTGAAAGAGGATGAAATGACAGAAAAATAACTAGTATATTAATAATATCTCAACCGAACACTCAGTTTTATAACATCTCTAGAAATTAATAATAATTGTACGCAATGAACTAATAGGATTTACATTGCTATTTAAAGAGAAACAAAACTCTAATCCTAATTCTGAAAGTGAAACAATAAAAATATTGAAGGACTAAAATACCCTAAAAATATATTTAAATTTCATAATCATATAAAACACCCCAAGTCCCAAACCATATAATAAAATATCTAATTACATAAATTTCTACCCAATTGAACATAGTAATTCCCAACAATAAACATAAAAAATTCTTCCTTGCTCTAGACGTGAGACCCCCATCAAGATATATATCTTTATCCGGTATGAAAATAATTGATTTAACAAAATATTATCCTATAAAATAGTTTCTTCGATCTAGTTAACAAACAAACCTTCTCGGGTGGAAGATCTATGCCGAGATTTCCACGAGAAAGGATGATACCATCTGCCTCTTGCAGGATCTCATCAAAATGGGTTAAACCCTGAAATCAAGAAAGAGAAATGTATACATCATTTTTCCACAAAACAATGAGAAGAAATCAACATATTATTAAACCTGCACACAAAAGCAGAAGAAAACTCATTCAAGGAATCAATATAAAACTCACTTCTACGTTCTCAATTTTTGCAAAAATTTGAGTCTGACTTAGATCACCCAGCTTAGATAAATATTCACGGGCCTGCGATGCACCAAAAAGAAGTACATTTGATGAAGAAATTGGATCACCCAAAATGATGGTCAACAGGGAAGAGCACAGGAGAAGTATTAAAAATAAAACCCAATTAAGGTGGTACGTTAGAAATGGAACTTACTTCACGAACATCTGATGCGTGCCGTGTATATGAAAGCGAGAGAAAATCTATTTTGTTTTGAGCACCCCATGTGCTTATAACCTAAATCAAGATTAAAATGTCACCAATAGCTCCGGGTCAAATATTACAAATAAGGGCACAAGAGAGTAAAATTTGAAAGTGAAAAAGATAAAGAAGCTTTAATACATAAAGACATGGCACCAATAATTTCTCAGATAAAAGTATGCAGCTAATAAAACATCAAAGTTACATGCGGTCACCTTGTACCACTCTGGCTAGGATACAAGCTATATGAAGCTTGGAGAGACAATGTTGCTATCAGTTGGTAATGGTAAAAATCAAACCCAGTACATGAAATCGACACATTAGATAGGATCTCCTCATTTCCTTGTTGCATGTGACTTATGATTAACATCTTGATTAGTAAAAACTATTCCTGTTTCAATATAAGTAACTTCTTGTTTATGATGTCCTAATATATGTCATTGTAAAAGCCAAAGTTTATTGATATACTATTGAAGCCTTGTTAGGAATTCAAGCCAAATGACTCTGCTTCAATTCACACGGTTATCAGATAAAACATTAAACTTGTTATAATCATTATTAATGTCGTTGCCTTTTCTTTAAAATACAAACATTATATGGCAGCTAACTTTTTGAATCCGGGGAAGATAATGGATAGTCATAAGTTCCTCATACAACGTATAAAGCATCAACTGCTCAACCTTTAATGATGGGAAGTGAAAATGGGGAAAGTGCTCAACCATTTAATGATGGGAATTCCAAATGGAGACTCTAAGACGGGACAGGGAGTCTAGCTTAATTTGTAATCGGTTGATATTTCAAGTCTACATCACAGTGGGAAAGCTCATATAAACCACAGCATCTATGAGGAATAAAAAAAATAAACAAGTTCCAAAGAGAAGACGTGGAAATGCAGCAAAAATATATAACTGCATGTCTGCATCCACAAATATTATTAATCATCCACAGAATATTTTCCCAATGAAAACATTGTTGCAATTTTAGTTCTACTTTTTTTTTTATCATATCTGATTTTTTTTATGCATGAAACAAACAAAACATAAGAGGCTAAGAACACGTTCAAGGAGCCAAAAAAATTGATCAGCAGATAATGGATGAAAGCAGCACTGACCTCCTTATCTTTATCAGAGAGGGTAGGCAATTCAATATGGACTTGACAAACATGCAGAGTGAACAATGACCCGGCCAATGTTGCAGAATTCTTTATTTTGCAAACCACATCATTATCTTTCACACTTTCAACCTGCTCAATCCAGTTAAATAAAATCCTGGTCATGCATAACTCATACAAAATAACTCTTGCCCACTGCCTGTTTCAAGAAAATTTAGACTTTTCTAGTTAAATAAATTTTACACTAAACTCTTTAATTTGGAAACAAAGTTCAAAATACTTTTTACTTAATCAACTCAACGGTGAAAATCCAATATTTGAATACACACATGAAAAAAAAATCATGTCAACATAGTTTAGGCTGTCTGCCTCTTACCTCCAACCAGACAGAAGTAGTTTCACTTCCTGTGAACAGGTAGTGGCCTACAAAAATAGTGTCTCTAATCTTCACAGCCTGCAGGACCAAGCCAACAGTCTGGTAAGTACTGACAATTTACTAAGAAGTATTACAAAAATTAAAACATATCATCATGCAATTATTGAAATAAAATAATCTATTCTAATAACCAATATAGGAGAGTAATAATGTATGCATATTATCAGTTATGACCACGAACATGTTGGACAAATTCCAGGTTAAACCCATATTTGCAACTTCATGTATAAATTATATATTTTTTCTATTACTGCAAACAGAACATAAATATATAGGCAAGAATTGCCTTCCTACTACATAGTTAAGAACCAGATAATTAGTCCATCAACTTCCACAAGCAGGGTAGGTAAAATCTTAATAAGATAAGGTTGCAGTATGTTGTCCGTTTTATAACAGAGGTTCCAACAAGCAGCTCAGCCTTGTGAAGCATGGCACTTGAGAACATAAGCATGTTCTTCACAATGGTTACTGGGGATAAGTGCATTCAATTTGTGAGTTCCTTCAAAATTGCAAAGGCTGAATATAATATTATTTTTTAAAACAAGCCACTTCAAATGCGCATGTAACCAATGGAAACAAGGATACATAACGATGAGGAGGTGGGAGAATTTAAACCTTAGCTAGTCCATCAAAGTTGATTGGCAGCACTTCAGAAGAGGCTTCCTGACCTTGAAAAGGTGTCAGGATAACAGTACTATCGGCCTGAAGCGAAACAGACCTCTCAACTTTATTAACAACCTGCAATTCAGGTCCCACTGTATCTAGCATAACCTGAAAAGTTGTCAAAAAAAAAGGTAAAATACTCACTCTTTGAATTTTGATAACAAATAAATGGGTGGGTGGGTGGGGTGGGGTGGGGGGGGGGGGGGGAGTTTTTACTTGAAATTTAGTTTTTCATTATTAGGCCTCTGCCCAACTTAATCTGAAACCATTACTCATTTAAACCGAGGACGGTCTTCTAGTTTTTAGAGACCCTATAAACATTTAAATTCTAAGACTCCATTTATTTTTTAGGTTCTGTGGGTTTCTCAAAAAGCAAAGACGAATGAAAATAAAGGAGATTATCAAATTGAAAAACATAATTTTGAAAACTTGAATGAATACATTAACTTATGACAATGTTCACTGAAAAACAGGGTAGGCTATCATTTCCAGAAATTGCAAGTCTTTTAACAGGAGGGAGTTAGGAGTACCTAGTATGTGGGCCATATAAAGATAAGAGAGAGTGAGAAAAAAGAAATAATGTTATGTCTTGCTGGAAAGGTGTGAGAGAACCAAATTTGTAACCGGAGTTTAACGGTAATATGGAAAATGAGTTATGAAATCTCCTTAGATATCTAAAAAGAACATATCAAAAAATTTATCTAAAAAGGTAAGGAGGAAGTAACAAATATTAATACATACAGCGCAGAGTTTCTTGGTGCTCTTGACAGCAGCCTTCAAATTTTCCAGAGTCTCTTGGTGATATTCAGGGTCTCCCCACGAGAAGTCAAATCTAGCCACTGCCAAAACACGAACCCAAAAAACCATTAATTGGGAGAAAGAAAAAAAAGTATATCTTTCATATCAAAAAGAAAATAAAAAACTTTCTCCTTCCAATACCAACTCATCTAACCATTTACAATTTAGAATACAATTTAATAGAGAATAAACATGATACCTGACATTCCAGCTTTGAGGCAACCAGATATAACATCAACAGATCGAGACTTAGGGCCCAAGGTCCCCACAATCTTTGTCATGGCAGGAAAGAAACTCTGTACATATACATCCACATATCAATAATTTCTCAAATCAATCTCAAAATCATACAGATACATATGAACAGATTCGTTAGTCTGCAAATTACAGATCCAAGTTAAAATTTTAAATAAAAAAAAGAAGAAGTGAGAAATAAACAAAAACACTCACAGATTTTGAAGGCTCGAGGATGGAAGCCATCCTGATAGGCTCCTCGAGAAGCAAGTGATTCGAATGCATAATTGATAATTAACGAAGAACGAAACAGATAACGAGAAAAGAGGAAGAAGAATAGCGAGAGAAATAGCAAGACAAAAAAGTTGTTCGATTGAGAAGTAGCGTGGAAAGTAATCGAGTTTTGAAGGTTTTACTAGTAAAATAAAATTAAGGTTTTGACCTTGAACAAACACAAGCTAGAAACTAAGATAAAAACTACTACTTCCCGTTTTTTATTTCTTTCTCAATATTTGGCAAATAGAAGACTGACGTGACGCCTGCTGCTGGGAAGTGAAAGAATGAGAAATAAATAATTAATTAAAAAAATAAGTTCTTGGTGACCGTTAGATCATAGATAATATATATAATTTATTAGTAAAGGTATCCTAATTTTTAACACCGTTTATACATACATATTTTTTTTTAATAATTTAACACACCCATACATTTTTTTTTATCATGTCAAGGCTGACTTAATGATTTATTAAATTATTAGTAAAGATGTCCTGATCTTTAACACCATATATACGCATCAGGTCCCACCAACCAACTTACCACAGTCTCCCCTTACTTACTTAACGGACCCGTCACATATCGTGACGGCTCTCACTTACGGCAGCTGTTCCGCAGTTAACGGTCTTCTAAACGATCCATTGCCGACCGCTTCCAAACTAACGTCGTCTGCAACGCGGTTCCGTCTTCCCGATTCGGACAAACCCTAACCCTAACGTCCTCCGATGGCGTCGTGTGACGATGATTTCACTCTCCTCGGTGACGATAATTCAACCAACTCCAACCTCCAAACAAATCCTAACCACCACCACCATCACCATCGTCTCGCCACCTCTCACCATCAACAAGCCTTCAGTCACCGGTTCACCACCAAGGCGACTCCGATCCACGCGCCTCTCCCCGTTGTCCCGACGATAATTCAACCCAGTCTGCCTTCTACCGTTCTTGCACCAGGAGGGAGCCCTAAAGGTATATCCTGCGAGGATGACGACGCTGAGGCCGATGGCTTCAGTGGCGGAGCGTTCTGTTCCCAGCCTGTTCCAAAATCTACGTCGTCGTTTCATGCGTTAAATCCTTTCTCTACTGCTACCGGTCCAATTACATTGGAGAATGAGTGCGATCCGACCAGATCTAGGGTTAATCCGTCCAACGAGAAGCTAAATGATCGGGAAGAGCTTAGTGATGGAGGAACGCCTTACAATTACAAAAGAGCCAAGCTGGCTACAGTAGGAGGCGGTGGAGGCACCTCCGCTGGCGGAAGTGGAGAGTACAGGAAAGATAGGGAGGAGTGGAGCGACACGGCAATTGCGTGCCTTCTCGACGCATATACAGATAAATTTATGCAGTTGAATCGAGGGAATTTACGAGGGAGGGATTGGGAGGAAGTGGCCGCAATTGTGAGTGAGAGATGTGAGAAGCAATCCAAGAGCGTTGAACAGTGTAAGAATAAGGTGGATAATTTGAAGAAGAGGTACAAGTTAGAAAGGCATCGGATGGGTAATGGTGGCATTTCAGCAAGTCATTGGCCTTGGTTTAAGAAGATGGAACAGATTGTTGGTAATACATTGCCATTGAAAGCTGTTTCTGAAGAAGATAAGTCTATAGATGGATCAGATACCTCACTTAGACTCTCCAAGAGGTATACATTGTCATTGGACTGGTAGATTTGTATATAATTTCGTTTGCATTATGTGAATTATTGGTTTGATGTAATTTTAAATTTTGGTGTGTGGAATCATATGGACTGTTAAATTGTTTTAATGCCCTTCATTCACAGCCTAAGAAAATATACAACTTTTTGAACCATGCCTCAATGTTATATTCTCTTGGACATTGGTCCATTGTCAATGGAAGGAGTTCAGGTTGTCAGATGCTGATAAGTTGGCTTTATGAATCAAGCGTTCCACTTTCCTGAGATTGATTCTTTCATCCTTACACTTGAAAAGTGTTCGTCAATAAACTTGAGATAACTTATATAGTTGCTGTTGACTGAGACCGTTGGTGGCTCTACTGAAGATGCAGTATAATTATGATTTTTTATTCTCTTTTGTATGTGCTGAAGGGCCTTGTTCTGAAGTTTTTAATTGAAGGGGTGCTGTTTGGGGCAAAATAAGAGATTTTGTAATTTGTACCAATGCTTCTCTTCATCTGCTGAGTGGTTCCTAGTGTTTTTTGTGATAATTATTTTAATAACAGAGCATCTAGGCCAAGGAAACTAATTAAGTTTCAAGTCAACTAATTTTTCTCCCGTCTGCTACCTCCAATCTCTTGGTGTTGTGGCCTAGTAGGCTTATAACTGAAGTATGTCCTCTATGCCAACCTTTTAAGTCTTTCACTGTTTCACATGTTTTTACTTTCATGACATCCATACCTTCTTGTTGGGTTTCAGTTGAGGTATTATGCAATCTTACTGAGCTTGAGTCTGCATCATATAGTATGGGCAGGGTCGGCATATAGAACAATATAATTGGTTGGTCATTGACAGGTTAGATAAATAAGCACCGCTACTAAAATCAATTTATATTTTACAAGTCCCGGTGCTCATATTTTTTTTATGTTCTGCAAAGTACCAATAAGGCCTTCCTAACATTTTCACCAGTTGGTCAATTTGAGTGAGGTTTGGCAGTGCATTTTGCTGATTAGAATAGGAAACATATCTACCCCTTAGCTTTAGCTGCTATTTCTATCTCTTTGTCTCTCTGGCCATTATCCCTTTCCTTTTCTCTTTCGGTGAAGTGCTCTTTCAGTAGTCTGTATTGTGACCAAGAAGAAAAGAATTTGAGCTTAATGGATGTTGTCTAGTCCTAATTCAATCAGCAAGGATGCAATGTGGATGAACTTGAGGAGCTTATCTTTATTCTTGAATTTTAACTTAGTTTTGCTAGACCCATTCTTTAGTAGTTTAATCTTCTAGAACATGTGGTAGGTACCATGCTATCATGATAGTGATTCATGTCGCCTATTATGAATTTTCCACATGTGTGATCAAGTCCTACGAATTATAAGTGTTGAGGAGTGTGTAAAAATTACAAAGTTGGATTAAGTAAGCTTTGTGTCTTATTTATATATCTTGTGTGATACGGTGACCATAATCAATTAATTTTGGTTGGGACCCTTACAAATTATATCTTTGGTACCATATTCTTCTTGAAAACTTGGTGGTGGGCTTGATTGTAATAAAATGCTTGTCCTTCGAGCATTTTGGTTGAATTTTTAATATTTATCCATTTCGGTATCCTGATCTGAGTTAGTTTGTCTGGTATATTTACATTTTGTTGTCTTGAATAATTTCTGTTTTTATACACATATTTCTAGTAGACTGGTGTCATTAAATGAATAATTCTTTTACTCATGACAGCTTTGTGATAATTTTTTGGCAGATATGGGACAGCGGTTTCCAGCCCCAGCGGTCAAACTAATAACATGAAGACGAAATCAGTGACAAACCCTAAGTGGCGGAGAGTAGTCTTTAAAATTAGTGGCGCTGCCTTGCTTGGCTCTGGCTCCCACAGCATCGATCCAAAGGTTATTTTAACTTATGCAGCCAGATATTTAGATGTCTTAACAAAGCCCTTTGTATCTCCCCTGTTCACTTTGTTGCAACAGGAAAGAGGAAAAAATATGTGGGGTTTGTTTCTTTTAGGGTGGGGGGTTTGTATGCTAAAGCAAACAGATTAATTGTCTACTCTTAGCATTTGTATGTACTGGAGCCTAAAATCTGAGTTGCTGTCTCTTGATTTGATAGGTGGCAATGCTGATTGCTAGAGAAGTTTCAATGGCTTGTCGTGTTGGTGTTGAGGTATTCCTTTTCAGTTGATGGCATTCCAAAATCTGCATTTTGGCTATTTTCTGATTCTGACAGACAAAACGAACATTCTTATATCATGCCTTAGGTGGCGGTAGTTGTTGGAGGCCGTAATTTCTTTTGTGGAGATACGTGGGTAACAGCAACTGGTTTGGATAGATGTACTGCATATCAGATTGGGTAACATAATTATTTCCCCCTGCTTTGTATATCCTATTTTCATAGTTGTAAACAATCTAATATCAGCCACTTCCATGAAGATGATGTGTATAATGGAATCATGCTCTTAATATTTACTGTGTTTGATGCTTGTTAGGTTTGCCTTTCTTCATGAATCTGTGAATATGTTTGCCCTCACTTTAAATATCTGAACTTTTTGTAACTTATCAAAAAATAAAAAATAAAAAATAAATCTGAATAAGTTGTTACACTTGGAGGGATTCAAAGCATCTATTTCTGCTCAAATTCACCGTTACTTTGTTTTTGGAAGCGCAAAAGAAAATTGTGGAAGGTGCATGATAACATGAGAAACCAAGCACTTGAAAATATCGTCCTTCTATTCTATATAACAAAGTTCTTGTTATAATAATTATGCTAGTCCACACCAGGCATACTACTATTTGATTTTTGATTTAGTAAAACATTTTACAAGTCCTTGTGATGTATACTATAAACTCTTAAATTCAGGGTTTTTGTCGTCTTTTTATAATATGATATGACCGACGCACCTATTTGTAGAACATTTTGGTTCAGTTTCCATCAAATTGACATGTTCAACACCCACACCCTTACCCAGGACGTATCTACATGGGTACTTTTGGATTTTAGTAGTCCATGTAACATAGTTTTCTTGAATCTCAACCATATGTGAAACTACTTATATGAACTTGCCCTGCTCTATCTCTCTCTCTTCCCCCAACCCCCACCCCCACTCTCCGACTCCCTGCGAAAAACCCTCCCTAGAAAAATAACAAAAATTGCTTCAAGTAGCTGACAGATGGTGTAAAACCTTTCAGACCTCTTTAAAATATATATAGGTTTTTTCTTGGTGCAAGTGTATAAATATACTTTTAACAACGCATTAGAATGAAGTCTGGGTTATTTATGTAGCTGGTCTCAAATAATTGGACAGGGATTTGATTAGTTGATTTACTGTTTTGGGAGAGTATGGTTTCTTCTATGTTCCTGAATATCTTGATTTTCTTGCCATTAAGCTTCATTTTGCCACTGATGGATAATCCATGTTTTTGATTCTTAGGTTGGGTTCTTACTTTTAGTTTCAAATTTTCTACTAGTTTTGACTAGAATTTTGCTGTGTATTATGAAAATACACATTTGTTGTCCCCTTTGCCTCACATTGATCCATGCAAGGGTTCAGACTTATTGCCTGAAACCTTTTATGCATTGGTTTTGCATGAAAGTGGATGCCTGAGGTTTTATCATCCCACTAAGCAATGAGCCCTACATGCACATATTTTTCATATATTAGCTCATATAAGATGTAAATGGTAAATGGTAAATGGTTTATATGATTTTTCCAGCTGCGTTTAAGCTAAATAAGCCATGACTTTCCAATTGTGTTACCAGTATGATGGCAACTGTGATGAATTCCATACTGCTCCAGTCAGCTCTAGAGAAGATGGGTGTTCAGACTCGAGTGCAAACTGCATTTTCTATGCCAGAGGTTGCTGAACCATATAGTAGACAACGGGCTATCCGCCATCTTGAGAAAGGGCGGGTTGTGATATTTGGCGGTATTGGTGCTGGCACAGGAAATCCACTCTTCTCCACAGACACAGCAGCAGCTCTTAGAGCTTCAGAGAGTACGTCCTCTTATTTTTAGGAACTCAACTTGTCCATTAAGAATCTTCTGCTGTCTTTATCCTAGAAGGTAATTTTGAGACTCTTTTTTTCACCAGTTCACGCGGATGCTGTCCTCAAAGGTACCAATATTGATGGTGTCTATAATTGTGACTCTGGAAATAGTAATGTTCCTTTTGAGCACATATCCTTCAGGGATTTGGCTTCAAGAGGTGCATCCACGATGGACATGATGGCTGTGACATTTTGTGAGGAGAACGGAATTCCAGGTCGGTATATTTTACTCTTTTTTGCCTTGGTCTGGGTATGTTTTCTCTTTCCCCAATAGTGACATTTCTGGTCCATTGAGTTATTAAGACTGCATCTAGACATGATTTCCTTGTAATTAGTTTTAAATGGTGAAATAAAGGTGGAAGTCTTTGGTCTATTCCCTTGTGGAGTCAACAATTTATTTTCAGTCTAGTCTCGACTGTTCTATTGAAATATATTTCTTGTTGCAGTTGTGATTTTTAATCTTCATGAGCCTGGTAACATATCAAGAGCATTATGTGGAGATCCAGTTGGAACTTTGGTTGATCAGACGGGACAGATTAGCTAAATGTTTGCGGACAATCTCATTTCCGATCCAATATATTTATTGACATCTGAATGTCTTTTGGAGTGCAAAAACTGTTCTTAAAGTTAATCTTAAAATAGCCAATAGAGGCAGCAATCATCTGGTGGGCCCATTATCTGTTATGGACATCAGCAAGAATTCTGGAGAATTACGACTTTGCTTCCTGTACAGATATATGAGAAAAGGGTTAATGTATGTAACCACTTCCTGTTAACTGATCTTTTTGCTTCTTCTTCTTTTTTTATTTTTAAATTAGGTTTGACATTGTAAATTGTATCAGGAAAGAGAGTTGATGTGGGGGTTATATCAACAAGAATGTAGTGATAATAAAGATGTAGTTGTACTTCTGGGAATGAAATGCAAAAACTGAAAAAAGGTTGGCAATTACATTTACTTATCCATTCATTTGAATCTTAGTTTTTTCGATAGGAAGTACTTTGAGATGTTTAAGAATGTAATATTGGGAAGCCGCGAGGTCCTCGTACTTTTCGGATTAACGTGTATGCAACTGCTTTGTTACATATACTGATTGATATCGAGTCCGGATCCACCTCAGGCCCACGAGGATCCTGGTGGGTAAAAAGATAGATCTGATCTGATCTGAAGTGACTACTATCAAGAGAGCTTGAGGACCACCGGCAGGTGTAGAAAAGGTCTGTTAACCGTCAAGGGGTAGATGCTATACTTTTGTCTGTTATAAACAGTAGATGACAGGCAAAAAGAAAATGCTGTAATCATGGAGTAAAGCTGCAAAAGAAAGAGGTGAATTGGAAGATGGAAAGAGGTAAAAGTGGAAAATGGCGTGCACAGTGTGTTTTGTTTTATGAGACCTAATGATGCTCTCCTTGGACAGGGCTCTGATGAGTCTTGGTTGTTACTCTCGTCTAAAGTTTTTTTAACGGAATGAATGGTAATGATGAGAATACATGGTGCATCATGCCATGCCGTGCCGTGCCATTCTTGGTTTATCACATAAATTTACTAGGAATGAAAGCATGAAGAACCGAGTATCAAATGAAGTGTCATTATTATAATAATAATACTTGCATCAAATGTAGTACTAGTTGGTAATGTAATTATACCAACATTTATTTGAAATATATCATTTAATGCCCCAAATTTGATTTACTCTCAAGCATTGAAGAAATACTCTGAAATTTAACATGCAGATCAAAGTAGATAACTAATTCCAGTGTCAAAAGTACATTACATAAATATAGACTAACTGAAATTCTCCAGTTGATTTGGTTGACAAGATCATCAGACATATCTTTGCTACCTGCACCAGTCTAATAATACAAACCAAATATTACAAAGTAGAGAGAAAACACAAGTAACATTATGTTGGTAGCACCATCTTCATAGACGGTTGAATGAACCAAAAGATCAACCTTCAGTAGTAGAAACTGACGGTGACAGCGAATCGCGTGATTCGTCATAATCTTCCCCTAATGGAGACTGCTCCACCCTGATTTCTTCAATCAACTTTGCCACTTCAGACATGGAGGGCCTCTTCTCAGGTTGTGGCGCAACACAAACCATTGCCACATGAAGCATTGCAACAAGCTCTTCCTCAATGTTCTTGTACCTCAACAATTCTTGATCAAACACTTCAGCAGTCCACTCATCCCTCACCACTGATCGAACCCATTTTGGCAAATCAACTGCTTGCTCCTCTTCCTCGGCAAGAGGACGACCCGGGGAAGGGTACTGTGATGGAGCTCTCCCGGTGAGCACTTCCAGCAGCAAAACCCCAAAGCTGTAAACATCAGCCTTCTGGGATAGCCTCTTGAATTCTACCTGCTCGGGTGCCCTGTATCCACTCAATCTTGCCGTGGCATGAACTGGATTCAAAAGCAATGCCAACCCAAAATCAGATATAGAAGCTACACCGTTCTTATCGAGCAACACATTCGAAGATTTCACATTCCCATGAGGAATTCTTGCTGCTTCATACTCTTCATGGACTCGAGCAAGCCCCCTAGCTGCCCCTAAAACCAAGCTGATCCTTGTAGTCCAATCTAATGGAATTCTACCTGGGCCTCGATTCCCTATCATCAAAAACAAAATCAACAATCAATTGATTCATGTAAATACATAAGCATAGTCAAGTTGTTAAACATATACAATATACACTTTTAACTTGATTAATACCATGAAGGAGAGAGTGTAAGCTTCCATTTGGGAGATAATCATAAACAAGAAGCTTCTCTTCCTTGGCATAATAGAAAGCTCTGAGCCTAACAATGTTGGGATGCCTAAGCTTCCCAATCACATCCATATATTGCTCAAACTCTTTCCTACCGCACGGATTGGCGTCTTTCAGCCTCTTCACCGCCACCGTGATACCATCATCAAGCACCGCCTTATACACAGTCCCAAAACTTCCTTTCCCAAGCATCTCCGCCGAGGCTTTTAGCAAATCCTCCAGCTCAAATGGCTTCTTCCTATCGAAAAATACAAGCTTACTTTTATCGGTTGCACTTGTTCCATCACTATCTCCACCTCCATTACTCGCAAACACTTTCTTCTCACTCCCATAACTGCTCCTTCTCTTTCCGCTCTCACTCCCCATCCTTGAATTCGAATACCTTGAGTACCTCCCGCAGTAATAAGCAACTACAAACGAAATTACCACCAGTACTAAAACTGAATTTGCCACTACAATTGCCACTATAGAACCAGGACTAAGCCCTTTTCGTTTGTAAATTTTGGTATTATCAATAATGGGTGTTGTTGTTGGGAATGAACTGGGGTTGGATTGAACCGTCTGAGCAGAAGCGACCGGCGGCGGGATGTTATTACCAGAACAATGCGGCAAGGGGGTGGGCCCACATAACCCTTCATTGCCGGAAAAGCTTTGGTCACTAAATTTTTTGAGAAGATTTTCAGGTACGTGACCGTACAATACATTGTTTGAGAGATTAAGTTGTTTGAGCCGGGGAAGGGAGTCAAGGGATCTGGGAATTGGGCCGGAAAGTTCGTTATTATCGAGGAGGAGAGTGAGGAGGCGAGTCAGTGATGAGAATTCTGTGGGGATTGAGCCTTTGAGGTTGTTGTCGGAGAGGTCTATGCGGAGGAGGCGGCTGAGAGAGGATATTTGAGGTGGGATTTCACCGGAGAGGTCGTTGCCGGAGAGATAGATGAGTTTGAGGTTGGTACAGTTTGTGACGGCGGCGATTGAGCCGTTGAGGCGGTTGTTGCTGAGGTCGAGCAAGCGGAGCTGGTCGAGAGAGGAGAGTGAGTCGAGGGAGCCGCGGAGGTTTAGGGAGGGGAGAGAGAGGGAGGTGACGCGGTTGTTTGTGCAGTTTACGCCACGCCAAGCGGCGGAGCAGGCGGTGGCGGAGGTACCGGAGGGGAGGGTCCAATTGTTAAGGAGGGTGCCGTGGGTGTCGGTTTGGGAGCGGAAGAGGGAGAGGGCGGCGGTGTCGTTGGAGGAGAGAGAAATGGCGGTGGAGAGAGAAAGTGAGAGGAGGAAGAGGAGAGAGAAGGGACGGAGCTGCATAGCCACGGGAGAATGAGAAAGATAAGAAAAGCTTTCGCGGGAATGGGAGTGGGTTTGTGTTTTTAAAAGTGTAAAGAAACAAAAAAAGTAAAGTAAAGCCAATCCTAGAGAGAGAGAGAGAGAAAAGTAATGCGTCTCTCTCTCTATGAGAGCAGATACTCCACTATTTAGCAGGTCAACTGATTCTTAAATTACGAGCAAAACGTAGATAAAATAAAAGTTTTAAATCTATAATTATATTAAGTGATAAGTATTTTAATTTTTTACAAGTTTAAATCCCATTAAATAATATATTTATGATTCATTTTATATAATTTAAAAGTAAAAATTAATATCTTTCCTCATTTATTTTTTGAGAATGGAGGGAGTAACTAATTATTTGGGTGAATTAGGTGTTCAACTGGAGTAATTTTGTGTTGCTTCATCTCTCTGATTAAAGAAAAAGTAAAAGTATTGAGGGATTTATAAATTTTCTCTCTCTATATATCTATAGATTATATAGTACACTAGTACAGAGAGAGAGAGAGATGGGGCCAGGGTGGTAAGGGGGTAGGGGGGAGGCGGAGGGGAGAAATGATGAAAGGTGGTACGAAGTAGTGATTAGTGATTAGCCAGTTTTAATGAAGGAAGGAGCACGAGAGAGAGGATGGTTGGTAAATGGTTAGGGTTGAATGATTGCTATTCTCCTCCTCCACCCCACTCCCCCGAATGGAATTTCACTAAAAAGCATATACCATATCCATGTCTCCTTTTTCCCTTTCCCTTTCCCTTTCCCATACTAGTTTTTAGTATTACGACAAACTGTACGCCTATTATTATGTCCGCCTGGAATCTCTCTTTTATTAGTATTAGCTCTAACTAAAAACTAGAATAAAAAACAAATTATTATATGCTGTCGTTGCCTTTAATGGATCAAAAGAATAAGACATTCATAAATAAAATTAAAATTTATTGCATACAAACTCACATTAATTTTCATTTATGTTCTTCAGCAAAGATTTATCAAATATCCTGAATCAATATATAGATAGCACATGAAACCAATACTATTACACAAAGGATATATATCAGTCCGGTATATATATATATATATATATATATATATATATATATATACATACATACGGAAAGGATCAAGAGCATAATTCTTAAATAACATAACGCCTTAAATAGTATAATTTTATCAAAACGACGTAGTTTTGATAAGACGCGGTGGTATTTTTGTAAATACGGTCCTCTTTTTCAGTGAACTAAAAACGAATCGATTATAACGACGATTTTTTGAACTATATTTTTTAACTAAATAATAATGAAATTATTAATATGTATATACATATCTAAAATAATATGTTATGAGTTTAATATTTGTTTGAAAAAAATCCGAATCAAATCCCCAAATTTAGAACACTAGAGTAGTAAGTAGTACGCAGTGTGATAGTCTTTTGTCGGCAAAAAAACAGTAAACCAAACTTACAGCTATGAGATGTGTTTTGATACAAAATGTATTATTAGTATTAGTATTGCCTTTTAACAACAAACAATACTGTAGTGAATGAAGTGATATACAGACTGAAGGCGGGATTACCGTTCAAACATTTTAATACTAATAAATTGCATATCCAGACTGGCCCCGGACCATCTCAATGCATTACCATAAAACTTAATAACGTACTCCCACCGTCACAAATTAAATTCTTTTGGTCAAATTAATTAATTAAAAATTATATGTAAATAAAATTATAAAAATTGAAGTTACTAGTAAATGCATATCACTTTCTTTTAGTTATAATAATCTCTTTATATGTAATTTTTTTTTTTTGATTCAAATAACTTGGCTTCAATGATAGTTTATGGTATTCAATCACGTGATCATTTGAGACACTTTTTAACATCAAAAATGTTATAAAAAATAGTTTTAAAAATGGCTTAAAAAAATAAAAATTAGACATTTAATTTGTGACTTGTGACTGAGGGAGTACTACTGACCAAATTCAAATGCCATTAACCAATTTCATTGGCTTTATGCTAGTTCATCAGATACTAATATATAATATGGGTTTGAAAAAGGCCATGGATCACCTTGCTGTCCTTTTTTCCATCGACTATAAACTCTTCATTTTCAATTTTCTCCTTATTCTTTCTTTTAAGTCCATGGTAATCGTTTTTAACCAAAATGCCCGGACCCCTTCCAATCCAAATATATATAATAATAATAACAGAACAGAACCCCACACTCAAGTTTTTGTGTAGTATATATATATATATATATATATATATATATATATATATACGGAACCACCGATCTGGTCAGAACTCTCTTATTTTACTTAAAATACGAACTTTTTTTCTCAGTCATCGTATGAGAAACAATGGCCCAGATCAAAAAACTTTTGGGGGGAGAAAAAACACGCGGATCAGGAGTCGGGTAAAATGCCTTGCGTCGGGTCAAAAGCGAAATTGATCAGTTCTCTCCTCTGAAAATCGAAAGCTCACAGCGAAATCATCGCACCATTTGGGATCAACAATCCATTCACCGCCTCTTCGTCATCAACAACATCATCAGGGACGACGGAAGAAGAAAAAGCTCGTGGCTACGAGAGCCGATCCTCGAGAGGAGCAAAACCCAGAGCGCATTACGAAGACAAGAGGAGCAAAACCCTCTTTCTCTCTCTCTTTCTGTGTGAATCTGAATTTTGCTGCCCATTTATAATAGCATTTCTATGTTATAATTTTTTAAGGTCTTGTTGTTTTGGTTTTGGTATTGTGATGTCATTTCCTGTTCTAGATCATTTTGATAACTTCAATTTGGTTTGTGGTGCGTCAAATTGTGGAAAATAATTTAGCGTCTTTTTCCCCCCCACGAGTTTGATACAGTTGCTAAATTCTTTATCTGTGATAAATAAGACATCTGTGAAATGATATACTTTCCACTGATCAATAAGACCTTCTGTTAGTCCTTAGAGTGATTAGCATTATATTTTGCATTTTAGGCATTGAATTGAGTTTTGAAACCTATTTTCTGATTTAGGTAGTTTGGTACAGTAGCTAGGAAAGCAAAAACAGAGCCATTTGGGTAGTTTTAACTGCTGCTGTTGCATTTAACCATTTGGGTATAAAACAGAGCTTTCAATTTTCAGAGGAGAGAACTGATCAATTTCGCTTTTGACCCGACGCAAGGCATTTTACCCGACTCCTGATCCGCGTGTTTTTTCTCCCCCCAAAAGTTTTTTGATCTGGGCCGTTGTTTGGCCGAGAAAAAAGTTCGTATTTTAATTAAAATAAGGGAGTCCTGACCAGATCGATTCCATATTTATATATATATATATATATATATATATATATATATATATATATATACTAGTAGTGATTAATAAGATTCTTTCTAAATAAGATTCTTTAAATAAAGATTCTTTTATTAAACTACGCGCTTTTGGAGGACGCTGCCAATTTTTTTGTAAATACGCGGTGGTATTGTATTTACAAAAATATCACCGCGTCCCTCCAAAACGACGTAGCTTTTAATAAAGTTAACGCTATTTAGTTAAAAAACGCTTATTTTAAAGTTATAATACTTTTGATCTGATCGATATATATATATATATATATATATATATATATATATATATATATATATAATGACCCTTCCGTAAGGAAGGTAGTCCCACAGTGTAGTTAATTCTTGGTTTGTACAATTTCATAATTGTTTTACTCCCAATCACCAACCGATTTGAAGGGCGCTTTTGAAAAATTGTTAGTGAGATTGAACACTTTTACTAATTGGCATATATATATATATATATATATATATATATATATTGATTTATAAATTGCAAGTTCAAATTTATTTAAACTAATTTTTTTTTAAAAATTATTTCATCCAAAATGAAATAAAAAGTCCAAAAAATAGCTTTCAAAAAAGTATCATTTTCTTTGAAAAATACAAAAAACATAAAACTTTTAGTCAGGACATAGGGAAAATTAACCATTTGTTGACCCAATTATCCTGCAAATACCAAGACAGTTCTTTACTGGCCTAAAATTTGGGAGAGAATGTCATATACTAAATGAAATATTTCATTTATCAAGCCCATTCATTGTTGGGCCATTTACATGCTCCAAGTTCATTAGCAGTTTGATGAGTCCAATTGTTTTAGGTGTATTATTAGTTGATAAACAGAGGGAAAAAGTTAGTAACTTAATCGGAAATAAAAGAAAATTGATAGTAATAATATACTCATCATTTGGCTACACCCGAAACATATTAATTAGAGTCTAAATACCAGTTTCAAAATGTAATGAAATAACTCTTCTTTTACACAAGACATCCCGATGAGAGAGAAATATACCACGACAACTAGAACCTTGAAATCATTAGCCATAATACTTGTATACGCTGAGGTGGGTTCTTGAAAGTATTAGGCTTGGATTCATCGAAGCCAAATTTATTTAGTGGATATTATCTTTATTTGGCCTATGAAGTATTGAGGTTTGTGACGATTAAATGAATTTAGATGAGTATGGTTGGCTTGAAACTTTGCCAATTTGCAGATTAGCGATAGAACTTTGGTCGACATTTCTGCATGGCATTAATGAGGATGGGACAAGGTTTAGTTATTAAAGGTTGTGGGTCTCGAGAAATCACCACATCTGAGGACCTCGAATATATGAAGCAAGGATCACACACAATCTAGAGGTAACACTTAAGCGATATTTTATCCTCTCAATACACTAGATATTTTATCCTCCATGGTTAACCTTGTGATCTTTGTCTCGACTCTCACGCGGGAGCTATCCTCGACTGATCGGTAAGCCGCAAGCTTTGGTGTTGACTTGTTGAATATGCGGGATATCGGACGCGTCTTGGTGATTGGGGACGTGGAGAAAGATCTTGGCGTTAACATCGGCTGTAGTAAGGAGGGTCGAGTTCTAGTGTCCGAGTATTTTTCAATCACAAATTGTGAGTCGCTTCTACGCCGGAATCCATGGTGAAGAAGAATAGAACGATTACTTCTAAAGGATAGTGATGACTATGACTTCGCTTCACACAATGAGTATATGTCAAGGATCGATTGGGTCCTTCAAAGAATGCTCACGCTTTGCATCGCTACAAGGTGTTTCGAGGGTTCTCGTTCAAGAGCCCAAGGTGATCTGCTAAGAAGATCGATTTTTCTCTGAGAGAAGACGACCATGGTCGAGGAAAAGGATAGAAGGCATACCTTTAGAATCTATACCGAAGTGGTCGGATCGATGCAACCGATCAAGTTAGAAAGAAGTCTACACTTTAAAGACATGTCTCAAGGTCGTCCTTGGGATCAAGCGAGTAGTAGATGAAGACCCAATGACCATTTTCCCGATTGGTAGAAGAAGGGTATTCCGCCTATTGGTCTTCTAATTATGGTCAAGCGAGTAGATGAAGACCAATGACCATTTTCCGATTGGTCAAGAAGAAGGTATTCCGCCTATGGTCTTGGGATTATGGTGAAGTAGAGTAGATGAAGACCAATGACCATTTTCCCGATGGTAGAAGAAGGGTATTCCGCCTCTATGGTCTTGGGATTATGGTCGAAGCGAGTAGATGAAGACCCAACAACCATTTTCCCGATTGGTCAAGAAGGGTATTCGCCTATTGGTCTTGGGATTATGGTCAAGCGAGTAGATGAAGACCCAATGACCATTTTTCCGATTGGTCAAGAAGGATATTCCGCCTATTGGTCTTGGGATTACGGTAATTGAGCGAGTAGATGAAGACCCAACAACCATTTTTTCCGATTGGTAGAAGAAGGTATTCCACCCTATTGGTCTTCGGATTATAGTCAAGGACTCGAAGCCGCACTCGAGAATCCACCGAGAGGCACACCGCCTGTGGATACTCGTCTTCGGAGATGCCCATCTAAAGTCGCAGTTCGAATGGAAAAGATAAGACTACTCTGAAGAGACTTTGAGAAGTTTTCATCCCAAATCGGCGGAAAGATGTTTGCCAATCTTTGAGTACGAGGAAAGGGTCAAGAATGCTAAGACGTCCAAGGTGGACTTTGGCCGCAAAGACGCCTTCCAGAGAATAAACGACCTATTTTTTATTCGGTGCCTTTGTCGATGAAGCCCGCTCTCCCGCCGAGCTATGTTATTTTGTATCTGGCGGCTAGTTAGGTTGGCGGTGGGAGCAATTTTAGTGCGAGAAGTTGAAAAAAGACCCGGTTTGATATGTAAGTCGTGTCCTTAGGGATGAAGAAATAAGATGATGATAGTTATGAAGAATCAAGAGTCCGACAAATTTTGGTGTGCTTAGAAAAGCTGCAGATGTTATTTAAAGGGTTCATGTGGATCTTTGTGTCAGCAAAATGGTTCGATCCCATATCAGCCACCAAAAAGATATATTCGATTTGATCTCCTATACCTCTTGCTGTCTGGGGGGTAGTCGTACTGGGTCCATTGCCTAGGAATCAGGTTAACAGACGCCAGCTCATGGGATCGAAGTTTAAAACATTCATGAGGGACTTCGGTAGCTCATCCATAGTCTGACAGACACAGCAAATGCCACCTCGGTGTTAGGAGGTTCGGGTGGACTCGCTGGCCATTCGATGGCAGCCTTTTTGGTAGGTGGTCCTTATGAGTTTGTCAGGCCCTTCGTGGTAGGCAAACGTCATTGGTGTTAGGAGGTTCGGGTGGACTCGCTGACCATTCGATGGTAGCCTTTTCGGCAGGTGGTCCTTATGAGTTTGTCAGGCCCTTCGTGGTAGGCAAACGTCATTGGCGTTAGGAGGTTCGGGTGGACTCATTTGGCCATTCGATGGCGCCTTTTGGTAGTGGTCCTTATGAGTTTGTCGTGCCCTTCGTGGTGGGCAAACGTCGTTGGTGTTAGGAGGTTCGGGTGGACTCACCGACCATTCGATGGTAGCCTTTTTCTGAGTGGTCCTTATGAGTTTGTCGTGCCCTTCGTGGTAAAGCAAACGTCATTGGCGCTAGGAGGTTGGGTGGACTATTTGGCCATTCGATGGCGACCTTTTGGTAGGTGGTCCTTATGAGTTTGTCGTGCCCTTCGTGGTAGCAAACGTCATCATGCTAGGAGGTTCGGGTGGACTCGTGACCATTCGATGGTAGCCTCTTTGGCAGTGGTCACTTAGACCTTATCGAAGCCCTTGAGGGTAGGTAAGTGTCATCTTTTAGACCTTGTCAGCCCTTCGGGGTAAGGCAAGTGTCATCTTCAGACCATGTCAGCCCTTCGTGGTAGGCAAGTGTTGCACTAGAGACCTTATCAGGCCCTTCGGGATAGGCAAGTGTCATCTTCGAGACCTTGTCAGACCCCTTCCCGTGGTAAGTGACGTTGTCCTTTAGACTTTGTCGGGCCCTTCGTGGTAAGCAAATGTCATCTCTTGGTTTTATTAGGCCTTTCGGGGTAAACAAATTCTAATGAAGTAGATCGTCTCTCACACTTGAGAATCGAATAAGTATTGCATTACTTTATTACCCGATTTTTAAGTGTTGAGTTCGGGTCACATTATTATTTGATCTTATATGTTATATGACTTGCTTAGTTATCGACTAATGAGTTTAAGATTATACATTTTCACGTTGATTAATGATGAATTATTGACAAGAAATGTTCAAAGGAATCCTAAAGCTTCGGATGATATCTTTAAGCTTCCTTATTGTCCTCATTGTCTCAAGAGTCAAGGAGAGCGGGTTTACTTTGGTCACTACAAGTTTGGCTTTTTATTTACTTGGCGGACCTTCAGACTTTTCGTGAGTACATGTGGACAACTTCATTGTTCAAATTTCGTTGGATTTCCGAAATTTGCTTCAATCTCTCATGAATCGATCGAGTTAGTGGTGGGCCCAAATCCCTAAGAGTCCGGAGTTCTCAAGTTTCTCTTCAAGTTTTTGACGATGGGCCATTTGCTCGCGATCTTTAGCTTGATATCTTTATTTTGCTTCGACATGAATCGAATTGGATTGGGTCAAATCTTGATTTTCTTCACTAAAATTTCGTTTTTTGGAAAATCGATATTTATATCGATTATGACTTGATGAAAGTGTCGGAATGTCTTCAAATCTTCTTTGGTTTCGCAAGGTCTTTCAAGGCACTCATCGTTGTCTTGAATAAGAACTTTGAGACTACTTATCTTTCGCCAAAGCAAACTTAAGTTAGGTATTCTCTCTTCGAGCTGCTTTCTCTTGACTTGACCTTTTGGTATTTGGGGACGAAGCGTCCAAGACGATGTTTTCACCGCTGAATGATCGGTGTTAATCTATCAGTTCAAAATTAATGGGCCGATATGTAAATGGATAAGTTAAGCTTACTATAGCTTGGTACTTCATTCCCTCGCTGAGAAGGAGTCCATGATAGAGTTGTTCTTAGAATCGGTGGTGGTCGTTTCATGAATCTGGACGAAGGAGTCAGAAAGCTCAAAGGGAAAATTCTCTTCAGATTCTGGCCAGAGAGTGGGGGATTCCGAGGCTTCGGGCCTGATATCCGAGGAGGTTGGTTGTCTTTTTCGAGAAAGTTTGAGTGATCGCTCCACTTGTTCTTCGGGCTCTTCGTCGAAACAACAATTTCGGCCTGTGGTGTTTCGCCGAGGATCGGTTTGTTAGAGGTACTTGTGGTTCTTTGGAGGGGAGGATCCGCTTGGTTTTTCTCTTTTCGCGCCAAGGACTCGGACCTGATGCTCGCCGGAGGCATATCGAAGAGGCACTTTCGAGTGTGAGTTTTGTGTGGGGATGTGTTTGGGTTTTCGGCCAAACTTGCTTTCTTCTAAGAAAGGTCTGGCGAAGATGTACTTAGAAAGAAATTGCCCAGATCCCTTGACGATTGGCGTTGGTTTGATCGAGAGACACCGCAATGAGATAAGGAATAATTGTTTACGATAACTACTAATGGAAATTGGGAGTTAAACAATGAAACGGGTTTGAGACTTACGATTATGGTCGCATACAACCATGCTTGTTTACTCGTAAGTCCAAGCTCCATTCCTTAATGTGAATCTTCTGAAGGCTCGCCATTTCTCTCACTCGTTAGTTGAAATATTTAGAAGTTTGGAGAGATGCGATCGGAAGTGGTCCATTAAGTATGAAGGAGATTTCGTGTCCTTTGACAAAAAACCACTCCTTATGCCATCCTCGGTTGCTCGAAGGAGTGTATCCGATTTCTATTTGAATTATTGTTTGAGATTTACCTATTGGGTCTTGGTAAGTCAGATCTTGGGCCTTTGTTGATCTCATTGTAATTCCTTTTGTTTTGGACCAATTCCACTTATACTCTTTCATTAAACCTCCGCTTAATAAAAAAACTGAAGCGATGTTGTCATATCCATAATACTTTGTATTGTTGGTGGGTGCTTGAAAGTATTAGGTTCGGTTCATCGGGCCAGCCCCATTTAGTGGATATTATCTTTATTTAGGCCTATGAAGTATCAATTTTGTGACGATTAGTAGAATGACTAGATGAGTATGGTTCCACTTGGGCTTTCAATTGTAGATTAGGGATAGAACTTTGGTCGACATTTCGCATGGCATTAATGAGGATGGGACAAGGCTTAGTAGTACTAAAGGTTGTGGGCCCAGAAATCACCACATCTGGGACCTTGGAATATATGAGCAAGGATCATACACAATCTAGAGGTAATACTTAACTGATATTTTATCCCTCTCAATACACTAGATATTTTTATCCTCCATGGTTAACCTTGTGATCGCCTGTACTGACTCTCACGCCGGAGCTATCCCTCGACGGTCAGGCCGTCAAGCTTTTGGTGTTGACTTGTTGAACTGTGCAGGATATTGGACGCGTCTTGGTGATTAGGACGTGGAAAAAGATCTTGGCGTTAACAAAAACCATATCAATATATCATCACCACCATATGGGGAGCTTTTGGTCTATCCTGAAAAAGCCAATGATTGCAAATCTGTGCATATGGGTGTGATTTGCGATTAAATTATTTATCACACTTGGTATTTAGGAAAGCCTCATATCATGCAGGCAGATATATTCCACATTTTATTCTGCAGCATAGTGATGCTCAAAAGGATGTTTAAATGTGCCACAAACAAGCCACCGAGATGTCCCTCCAGGTCATCTGGCTGACATGGGGGAAGAAACACCCACTTCTCCAGCAGCTACTAGACCAATAATTAGTATAATCAGAATAGATGGTCCTCTGGCTATCCACTGCGCCTAGTTTATCTTCCAAGAGACATAAAACCATTCCCCTCACCCTTTTCTTCACCAAGCACTCCAAAGAGGCCAATGGAGAAACATGAAACATCTGCATGCCTTTGACAAGTGCATACACGTTTCATTAACAGTCGTAATTTCTTAGCCACAAAATTTAGTACCAGCATCTTCCCTGCTTCCGAGTGCAGATCTCAGGAGCATATTGTTTCTCCTCCCAAGTCTCTGCAGCGCATTAAAGGTTGGACAAATTGTACTCTTCCTTGTGCAATTTGTAGAAATTGATATTCATAATAATATACATTACTAATAAATAAATTATTACAACTTTATAATCTATATACTTTATGGCACTTTCTTTTGTCCGTATTGTAACCTCTCCTTCAATGGACCAAAGACTATAACTTAAGAGCGTGTTTGGATTCTTATGGTTGAACACAGATGTTTAACCTAGTCCCAAGTAGATGCAGAATTTACCTTCATAACTAGTATTGCAGTTCAGTAACCTTCGTTTCTGCTGCAGCTTTTCCGAAAACATGGCACTGAAGAAGATTACAGACATTTCCACTAATCCCATTTGACAGGGCATGAAATGCCTGCTTTGCAGCGACACGATGTGCTTCCAAAGCCTTGGCATTACTGAATAGCTGAGTGAGAACTTCACAAAGCTCCACTTTTCCAGCAACCTGCAGCATATATTTCACTAAGATCTTTGCCGAGAGAAAGACAGAAAGTTTAGAGTTGGAAGGATTCAGATATTCTAAGACCATTATTATGCAGAACCAAATTTATTTTTCACTTAACAAAGAAGACAAAACGTTTGCTTCAAGATATATTTATCACAGCCATAATGGAAATTATTACAGAGCATAGATTCAATACATATAATCGACCTATCAGTTTCTCCGAGTCGCATGAAATTTAAAAGGACGGAAATCACAGAGCAGAAGAGGTTTTTACACCTGGAGAACTGACAAAGGATTTATTCGTTGCATTTCAAGTGCCATGTGCAAGAAGTGGCCAACATGATGACCTGAAGTTACCCAACCAGAAAAGCATATATGTACTTCAGAATCATATAGAGAGCAAATAAAGAAGAATTTTTTACAGAAACACTAACCGGTCAAAACAGCACAGCCAGCTGCTGCAGCTTCTGAAATGTTGTGGCCAGTTAGACCGGGCAAGAAAGAACCTCCGATTACAGCTATTGGGGTTAGTCTGTAGAAGTGTCTCAGTTCACCTACAAAACAAGCCAAAAAGTCAGACCAAGTTACCAACTAGATATACTTCCCAAATAACATCAAGAAACACAAAGACATCAGAGAGTACGTATGTTCGCTAGATATAAATAAGGATTCTATCCATGACATTGAAATCATCAATTTTGGTCTCTTAAAAACCTACTGTTACTAGATCCAAGAATCAAGCAACTATAGGAAGCATAACACACCAGGGGCCAACACTAGAAAATCAGAGATTGATCTATCTGTTAACCAAAGTCAAATAATTCTCTAGGCAATCTGATTCCAGTTAGGGCTTTAAACCGGCTAAATAGGCTCTTTATCGTTATATTCTCTTTTTCCAAGTTAAATTTGGTCTTACATGTTTCTTAATCTTGATCATGTCCAAATCACATGTTTTATAGAAAACCTACCATTTTGGACATTTGTTTAAAAAAATTATTTCTCATTCAAGAGACAAAGTGATCATCAAGAAAGTGTAAAAAGGAGGATTGGACAAACTCCAGAAACATCCAAGAAAGGACGCAACCAATGCAACATCGATGTATTCAATTTACGATTTAGGCTTCTCTTGCAGTAATTCTGAGTGATAGCAAAAGGGTGATGCAATTGGACCTTATGCCTCTTGGCCTGAAGAAAGTCAAAAGATATCAATTAGAATATCTGGAAAGAAAAAACACCTGAACCACCCCCACCCCCCCAAAAAAAAAGAAATTAAAAAAAAATAAAGTTATCCTTAATATTCTCCCAAACAAAAAATTGACGAACCACATGCTCAAGTGTACAGTTTGAAGAAAACCAGATAATCTCAGGGTATTTTGAAGTGATCATGTGGGAGGAGAAAGTCTAAAATATCATATTGATTGCCTTGATATCACATTTTATCCTCTAAATGAATTTATTTTCTTCAACGAGTAAATTGATGAAAGAGATTTTAATAGATGATATCAGGTGTCACCTAAAGTAGGAAAAGAAATTATGCCGCGACAAATCAGAAGAAAACTTGGATTGTATACTGCAAACAAATAAGAAATAATATATACAAACCTAGTGTGTCCACCATATAGATATCTGTTCCTGGCAAAATTTTGTCATGATGAGACCTCAATGCTACACTTACCCCTTCTTTCTGCAATTCCTGTATTATTATAGTACAGGCATATGAGAAATCCAGATCCATTCATGTAGCCACTATGATTTCTGGCCACAGGGAAGGGACAAGAAACAAACTTTCATGGAAAATTTCAATAGGCAACAATAGCTATATTAAATTACCATTCAATAGTCAAGTAATGCTCAACAATGAAGAAAATAACCGAAAAGATTATTAGAGTGGATGAGTGAGAGCTATAAAAAATAGTTTGGAAAATCTCCTTACTAAATACAATTACATGAAAGTTATTTATGAAATATTTTATAAAAGTATTTTAACATATTTATTGTATTTAAAAATGAAAATAAAAAAATAACATTAAATAATGTAAACAATTTTGATTTATTATATATATAAAGACATAACCAACATTCTTGATTTGGGGATTTGGATCCCCTCCATTACACCTTTCCTCCAATTCTATCCAATGCACCATATTTTTTATAGTTGTAAATAGTATAATTGAAATCGATACCGGCCAACTAATTTATTATATTGAATAGCATAATTGTTTCAAAAATGAAAATAATCCGACATTTTTTTACCATTTGATGAACATGTGGATTTTTCATCAAAATTTCAATGGATGAAAATTCTTTTATACTTTTAGTGGTGAAAATATTTTTTAGGATTCTAATTTTTTGTAGGAATCATCAATTATCTATTAACATATTTTGATTATTACTAACAAAATCATTAAGACCAAATAATTGATGTATTAGATGGAATTGGAGGAAATGTGTAATGGAGTAGAGCCAAATCCTTGATTTGGGGAAGACTCTTTCTCTTTTTAAAAAGACACTTTCCTAGATTTCTCTTTTTCTTTTACCAGTATTTTCTTATCTTTTTATATGGGAGTCATCAGGGCTTTTACTGTAGAATGAGGCATGAAATTGTTAACAATATGGTGATCTGGATTTACATTGTTTTAATATTCAGTCCAGTTTTTAAAATGCTGAAAACTACTGCAGTTACACATTGCAGACAGAGGCTAAATCTTTGGAACTATATACCATAGCAAAATTTTGAAAATAATTTAATACATTCATCTAAAATAAAAGCTGACCAGTGCCAATAAGGGACTGTTGCAAAAATCGAAAAACATCGTAAGATCA